>PVHT021183528.1:18723601-18734949 GCA_004024745.2 Catagonus wagneri | reverse complement strand
ATGTAGCTGTCCAGTTTTCCCAGCACCACTTATTGAAGAGGCTGTCTTTTGTCCAATGTATATTCTTGCCTCCTTTATCATAGATTAGTTGACTATAGATGCGAGGATTTAATTCTGGGCTTTCTATCCTGTTCCACTGATCTATATTTCTGTCTTTGTGCCAGTACCATACGGTTTTGATGACTGTAGCTTTGTAGTATAGTCTCAAGTCAGGGAACCTGATTCCTCCAGCTCCATTTTTCTTTTTCAGGATGTCTTTGGCTATTCTGGGTTTTTTGTGTTTCCAGACAAGCTTTAAACTATTTTGTTCTAGTTCTGTGAAAAATGTCCTTGGTAATTTGATAGGGATCGCATTGAATGTGTAGATTGCCTTGGGTAGTATAGTCATTTTGATAATATTGACTCTTCCAATCCAAGAGCATGGTATGTCTTTCCACCTGTTTAAGTCGTCCTTGATTTCTTTCATCAGCACCTTATAATTTCCAGAGTATCAAACATTCTCTAAATGTTTGATAGAATTTGCCTGTGAAGCCTTCTGGTCCTGGACTTTTGTTTATGGAAGTTTCTTTTTTTTTTTTTGTCTTTTGTCATTGTAGGGGTGCACCCACGGCACGTGGAGGTTCCCAGGCTAGGAGTCTAATCGGAGCTACAGCTGCAGGCCTGCACCATAGCCACAGCAACACGGGATCCGAGCCACATCTGCAATCTACACTAAAGCTCATGGCAATGCGAGATCTTTTACCCACTGAGTGAGGCCAGGGATCAAACCCACAGCCTCATGGTTCCTAGTCAGGTTCGTTTCCTCTGTGCCACGATGGGAACTCCTGTTGGAAGTTTCTTAATCACAGTTTCAATTTCAGTACTTGTGATTGGTCTGTTCATATTTTCTATTTCATCATGGTTTAATCTTGGAAGATTGTACTTTTCTAAGAATTTGTCCATTTCTTCTAGGTTTTCCATTTTATTGGTATATAGTTGCATGTAGTAGCCTCTTATGATTCTTTATATTTCTGTGATGTCAAGTGTAACTTCTCCTTTTCTATTTCTAATTTTATTGATTTGAGTCTTTTTTTTCTTGATAAGTCTGGCTAAGGGTTTATCGATTTTGTTGGTCTTTTCAAAGAGCAAGCTTTTAGTTTCATTGATCTTTCCTATAGTTTTCTTCATTTCTATTTCATTTAATATTTTAAATGATATAATGGCATTTGCAGCAACATGGATGGACCTAGAAATTATCATACTAAGTCAGTCAGACAATGAGACCAACATCAAATGCTATCACTTACATGTGGAATCTAAAAAAAGGACACAACGAACTTCTTTGCAGAATAGATTCTGACTGACAGAATTTGAAAAACTTATGGTTTCCAAATGAGACAGCTTGGGGGTGGGAGGATGCACTGAGGGTTTGGGATGGAAATGCTATAAAATTTTGTTATGATGATTGTTGTACACATATAAATGTAATAAAATTAAGTAATTTTTAAAAAGTTAAAAAATTAGATTATGTATTAGTTAAGGCTTAATTAAGTATAAGGCATTCTCTATCTCCCCACCAAAGCAAAAAAAAAAAAAAAAAAAGGCTTAAATACCCCCCTCTTCTTCTCCCACATGCCAAATTTAAGGAAAATCTGTTAACAATCAAAAACTAGGTTTTCCTGAATGACTCACTGGAACAGAACCACATCAGTTTCCTTGCACAGGAGAATTCATCTACCAATTTTGATAAATACCATGCTGCAAACCTCCAGCTCTCCATTTATACATAAGTAAACAATCCCTTTTGGATGCAGAACTGTAAGCTACATGCTACTAAGCACAAAATGACTAAATAGTACCATTCTGGACTACTGCTGTGCTGAAAATAGGAGCTTAATGATACATAAAGTATCATAGAGTGTTTGCATGCCAAGAGGAATTGTTTCCAGTGCCTACAAAAATAAGAAATCAAATTTCATAACCAAAGGGTCTTTAAAAACTGCTCCCATGATCACAGTGTGCCAAAAAAATGTGGATTCTGAATAGTACACAATTCCCAGAAAGACTATAGAGACATAAACATCTTACTTACGTTAGGAAAATATAAAATAAATACACCTAATACCTACATAGCATTTACTTCATGCAAGGCACAAGTCAAAATGCTTCATATATAAATGCTCACTGTAAGCTTTGCAGTTATTATTATTACCATTATAACTTTAGAGAGAGCAAATTGACATACACTTAAAAATGTTTACCCATACACACAATATAAAGTTATTATAATAGACCTCATTAGCAGTATATTATTTTATTTTTAAGTGTTTTTAGGATTACTGAGAATTTACTGATCTGATGAGAACTATATGCTTCCATTTTTATGTCAAATTGTGATCACACTGATTTCAGGAAAAAAAAAATTCTGGTTTCACTCGACAGGTCTGCTGCGTTGGCACCTACTGCCCATTTTATTTCCTTTATACTCTTTATGCCTTGATTGTCCAATGACTGTTTCTTGGTTCTCTTTCTGCCACTTGACTACTTCTCAGATTCCATGGCAGATGTGAAAATAGCCCAGAAGATGTCTAAATATAGGAAGCTTAACTGACTATGGGCCCCAGCTACTGGTCTCTGAAATCCACTGTCACACTTGATCTAACATCAGGCTCCCCACAGGTGCTCCCAGCCAATCCCCATGCACAGCAGGGATGCTGAATCAGGCCTGTCACTGGGAGTCACTGGACACTTCTGAAAGGCAGGTCTAGCTTGAGGGTTACCCAACAGTCTTGCCAACCTCCCTCAATCATCATGGCAGGTCTAGGATGCTTCCACCCAGCCTTTATTCCCTCTCTCCTCACTCAAGATCAAGCTTTTACTGTGATTTATCCATTTTTTCAGCTTTTCCTGGATCACTCCCCATTTTTTTCCTCTACAGTCTTTTCCTCTGTAAAATCAAACACACTCAATCCTGTCTTCTTCCCAGAACACCCAGACTAACACCGTCTCCTTTACCTATTTTTATTTTTACTTTTTTCTATTAAATAAACACATTCCTCATGATTCTGTTCATAATTCCCACTTTCTCCCATTTTAGTAGAAGCCTACAGCTTTCATTACTGCCTATATCCATTATGACCAAAATATGTGTCTTTATGCCAGATTGTTCTTTTTGGCTCTCTACTCATCTTTGCTAAATAGATATTTACATTTACATGTCTCAAAAACACTTCAATTTCAAAATTTTAAAAACTAAATATATCTTGTCTCTTAAAAGGATTCCTTAATCAGTATAACAATCGTAATTTAGTGTGGAAAACAGACATACTCTCAGTATATCTAGTGGAAAGGAACTTGATATGGGAAATAGGTGCTTACAAAATTTTGAAGTAGTTATGAACCTTCAATTATTTCACTTCATTCAAATTTTATACCACTTGAGTCACAATTCACAGATCAGGAGGTACTGCTGGACTTGCAATTCCTGGTTCACAAAGAGGGTGACCTGACACCTGAAGGAGTCAGCTGGTGCCAAAGTTGACATCTGGCAGATCCTGTCAGCCAGCTGCTAGGGCTCCAAGAAGGTGGCTTCTGTCTCATTTATGTTTTCCAAATCTCTCAAGAATACATTTAATTGGGAAAATATAATTTACATACAGAACACAGGTAGCAAGGGAATCCGGGTAAGGTAGATTTTAGCTTTCTCAGTTCCAAACTGAAGGAAGTTGAAATGGAGATTGAGAGAGCCAGTCTACCAAATTAATGGCACCAACATCGACCCATTCACCCAGGCAAAAAATGGAGGGCATTGAGAATTCCTTTTTTCTTCCTCATTCTATTCATGACTAATTGGTAGCCTTATCTGCAGCAGAACAATTGCTATTTTACCTCAGGTCTTCACAGACTCGTATCTGTGCTGCTATAATAGTATCTTAGTAATTATCTAATAGTATCTTAAATTTTTACCTTTTCCATGTGCAATTCCACACAGTGCTTTTCCTAAATCATATCATATTACTCCTTCAGTCTTAAAGCTCTTTATCCTGAGGGTTATGTGGGCTTCATTCAAAGTTTTTACATGTTCTGGGAGTTCCCACGTGGCACGATCCAACTAGGAACCATAAGCTTGCGGGTTCGATCCCTGGCCTCGCTCAGTGGGTTAAGGATCCAACATTGCCATGAGCTGTGGTGTAGGTCATAAACATGGCTCAAATCCTGCGTTGCTGTGGCTGTGGTGTAGGCCAGAGGCTACAGCTCCGATTCAGTCCCTAGACTGGGAACTTCCATATGCTGTGGGTGCTGCCCCAAAAAGAAAAAAACAAACAAACAAACAAGTTTTAACACGTCTTTAGAGAGTCCAAGGAAGTGAAGTTCTAATCCCCAGCATGACATGGAAAGCCCTAGATGACCTGCCCCTTGCTAACATCTCCAGACTTCTCTATGCCTCTCCTTTGTGGGCTCCAGCCATGCCAAAGTATTTCATTCCTCAACTTTGCAATATCTTTAATACAACCTGACTTTCAGAAGTTATTCCATATGCCTTGAAATCTAGCCTTCCTCACTGCTCTCATCCAACTATATCCTATCTTCTTCCAATTCCCATCTCAATAATAACATCCAGTAAACAAGTTAAGACCAACGCAAGCAGAGGTTATTTCTACTAATTACTGTTATTATATCACTGGTCACAAAATGTATGAATTATTAGCTTGCAAATAAATCTCCCCATTTAGATAATATCTACACTGAAGTTCCTCAAAGGCAGAGTACATGACTTATTTACTTCTATACCTGGAGTAGAGTAGGCGCTCAGTAAAATATTGGTTGATAGAAGGATAGAAAAAAGAAAGGAAAATTAAGTAGCCAGGAAGGATTTACGATAAAGGCAGCAAAATCATATAGAGGCTGTTACTATCAAACAAATGAGAATGATTTTTAAAAGAAAAAATTTCTAATATTTTGAAATAAATTCGTATTTCACAGTATCAATTTTATAAAGAATAACATCTTAATAATATTTTATTAGGATTAAGAGTATTTTAATGAAAGTTATTGTGCTTAGTGTTATCTAATTCTGAAAAATATGAAAACAAATGAGTGATATATCTAAATGGATACAATAGAGAACATGTTTTCGATTAAAAATAATTATGAACACCAATTTAAATCTAAAAACATTTGTAGTCATGGCAACATTATGTTGAGAACTTTTAAAATATACCATAACGGAAGATTACTCAGCCATAAAAAGCAATGAGCAATGAAATAATGCCATTTCCAGCAACATGAATGGATCTAGAGATTATTATACTAAGTGAAGTAAATCAGTGAGAAAAAGGCAAATATCATATGATATCACCTATATATCAAATCTAAAAATTGATACAAATGAACCTATTGAAAAAACAGAAATAGACTCACAGACTTAGAAAGCAAATTTATGGCTACCTAAGGGGAAGGAAGTGGAGGGATAAATTAGGAATTTGGGATTAACAGATATGCACTACTAGATATAAAATACGTAAACAACAAGGATCCAATGTATAGCACAGGAAACTATATTCAATACCTTGTAATAACTTATAATGGAAAAGAACCTGAGAAAAATATAAATATACAACTGGATCAATTTGCTATACATTTGAAATTAACACAACAGTGTAAATCAACTCTACTTAAATAAAACCAATAAATACAAGTATATGATAAATATCCTAATCTAAAATGAAAAATTATTTTTATTTTATAACAGAGAATATACTGTTCACATTAAGTGCATGATTATATAATCATGAATAATCTATGAGTTGAATATCAGATACATTTTTATAAATCAGGATTCTATTTCCTGTTGCATACAGTAATCACTGAACACTTTTAAATTAGATTTTGTAGTCAGAATAATTTACTACATGAATGTTTCCCAAACTGTATGTTCCAAATCATATTACCTCTAGTTTTGCCATGACGTGACATTTTATAGTCTGAAAATCAGCATCTATACGAAATCAAGTAACACAAGAACTAGGGTTTATGGGGGGAAAAATGGGGTTAGACATACAACACTCATAAACTTCATCAGTGACATTTAAAAAAAAGAAAGCAACCTAATAAAAACAATAAGAATGGAGTTACTGTCATGGCTCAACAAAAAGGAATCTGACTAGTATTCATAAGGACACAGTTTTGATCCCTGGCCTTGCTCGGTAGGGTTAAGGAACCAGGGTTGCTGTAAGCTGTGGTGTAGGTGGCAAATGCAGCTCAGATCTGGCATTAACTGTGGCTGTGATGTAGGCCAGCGGCTACAGCACCTATTTGACCCCTGGACTGGGAACCTCCATATGCTGTGGGTGCAGCCCTAAAAACTAAAAATAAAAAAAGAGGACACAACTATACATTTTTAATAATTAAAAATACATCAGCCAGGAAAAAAAAAAAACATAAACCTACAACAAATATGGCACTTTACTTAGATAAAAACTTGCATGCAGCTTGCTTAAGAAAGTGAGTTTTAGCAGGGTTACAGCTTGTGAGTTATTATGAAGTGATAAAGGAAAGAGTGTATGAAATCTCACAAGATGTTATAACACCAAATTGTTGTGCATCATAACACATGTCATAGCCTGAGCTAGCTGGTAATGTTTGATGTGAATGTTTTGCATCTTGGATCAGCTGGGTATAGTTTTTCACATTCACATATTGTTTATCTAGTACAAAACTATATAACAACAATCACAGTATGTGCATTGTGCTCAAAATGTTCTCTGATATATCAATCAAGTTAGGAACAAATCTGCATTTTCAAAGCGATTGTTACAGCATAATTGAGTGTAATAAGTACTTGAAAAATAAGTGGGAGAAGATAGGTTCTTTGTGTAGGAAATAAGTGGATTAAGTAATATTGAATTTTTTTTTCTAGTAAGAAATTTCAGAAAGTTTACATGCTAATGTAAACTCTGAAACTGCAAGAAGGCAATGAGTTTGCAAAGTTTTCCAAAATTCTTTGACCTTTAATTCTGTGGTGGGAATAACATTAACATCTCCTAAAAATAATATTCTGTGTAGTACAGTTTCATAAGTACTCTTCTTGAGCAATGGTTCATATTTATTATTATAAAATGTAAAACAAGGATTATTCTCATAAGAGAAACATATTCCAATCTAACTAAATTTGGGGCATACTTAGAAAAAAGAAATATGCAATAAATTTTCAAAAATACCATTAATTTGTCTAGCATTGCTGATTGTATTTCTTCTGGCTCCTACAGAACTAAACTATGTGAGGCAATTAAAATTCCTCCTTGGAGATGACAAACTGTTATCATTTCAGCATGATTAACCATATTAATCGAGACATAAATCTATAGCAAATAATTACATTTTAGATTTTAAATGTACATGGTTTTCTGAGATTTCACTATGATCATACTATCTATAAATTAAATCCTTTTTTTTGGTGAAAAGCCAAAAGAAAGAGAGTTCTGTTTTCCAGTGCTAATTTTACCTATTATATAATTATATAAACTATAATATGCCTATTAATAATTTTTGCCACATAATGATGATTATGCATTCACAAAAACAGGGAAAGAGCATTCCAAGCAGAGGGAATAGAGTAAACTCATGAGAAAATGTCTAGTGTGCAAATCATGCATGCAAGTTTGATTGCAATTAAGTTTCCATGAAGGAGAATAGCGAGGAGTGAGTTTGGTAAGAAGAAAAAGAGGAGTCAGACACACTGGTAGAATCAAAGGTATTTTACAAGTGACTTCATGTAGGAACTTTTGAGAAAGATGGACATACCAAAGATACTCTGAATTTTAAGCCAAATAAAATGGAACAATTATGCCACCAAGAGAAGTAGGAAGCACAAAGTCAAAGGTGGACTCAAGGAGAAAGTTATACAGAATTGACTTAATTCAACAAATTTCTCCCCTACTGCTTACTTATTAGGTACTTCACCACTTACACAAACCCAAAATGGAGGAAAGAAAGGATTTTTATGTAATTTGAGTTTGCTGCTTATAAAAAGCTCCCTTAAAAAGTGTCAAAGTCAAGGTAATTAATGCCAGCTTCTGTGACAGGTACCAATATTTCAGCAGCTTAACAGTGATATTTATTGCTTGCCTGGATCACAGTTCAATGTCCTTGGTAAGCTAGGGCATGGAGGGAGTTGGAGATGTGAGTTGTTCTTTGTGCAGTTATTCAGAGACTCAGGCTTCTTCCATGACATGGTTCTGATGTCTACAGCATGAAGCTTCAAAGACATTCTACAGTCGTCTGCTAAGAGACTGGAGGAAAAGCACAGGGAACCTCATGAAGGGGAGACCATATTCTCACCTCTACCACATTCCATTAACTAGAATTTAGTCCCAGCCAATTCCAGGGATAGATGGAAGATGTTAATTTAACTCAATACTCAGGAATAACACTTAATGTTGCTTCTGTCACAAAAGGGAAAGAAGATAAAGGCCTTACTTAAATGAGTAATTATTTTTAATAATTAATTTTAATGGTTTTAATTTTAATAAATAATTTTAATAATTAATTTCAAAAATTTATTTTTAAATAATTCTTTTTTATTGTTCATCTCATCAGTAGCCACAAATGATACAGAGCTGAAACCAAAAACAGTCATAGCAGAGAAAAAAACACTATATAAAATTTCATAACCTGGAGTTTAGTCACTTTGAAAATTATCAGAGCTCCTGTTGTGGCTCAGAGGGTTAAGGACCTGATATTCTCTGTGAGGATATGGGTTCAATCCCTGTCGCACCTCAGTGTGTTATGGATCTGGTATTACCACAGCACCTCTGATTCACCCCCAGGCCTGGGAACCTCCATATGCTGCAAGTGCAGTCATAAAAAGAAAAAAAAAAGTATCTTTTCACAGTCTTTTAAACTTAGCTTTAGCAAAATATTCAGAAACTGATATATAACTAGAATCCTCTCATCCTGGCTTGAATAAGAACAGTTGCCAAGGTAAGCATGAGTTTAATCTAGAAAACCTTCAACAAATGAAGTAGATAGGTTACATTAAAAAAAAAGTTCCAAAATCTCCACATCTGAGCAAACACTTTTTTTTTTTGATAATATCAATCCAAACAAGAGTGAGTTGAGAGGATTGGATTAAGATGGCGGAATAGAAGGACTGGAGCTCAACTTCTCTCCCGAAAAACAGCAAAACTACAACCAAATGCCAAGCAGCCTTCAACCAAATGGACTGTAAACTTCCAAAAAAGATATTCTACTCCAGAAGACAAAGAAGAGACCACATCAAGAGGTAGGAGGGGCAATTACGCGATAGAAGCAACCCCATACCTCCCGGGTGGGAAGCCCCACAGACTGGAAAGTAACTGCATCACAGAGACTCAGCTACAGGACTGAGAGTTCTGAGCCCCACGTCAAAATCCCACGCCTGGGGATCAGGCACAGGGAGAAAGAGCCCCTGGTGCATCTGGCAGTGAAGGCCAGTGGGGCTTGTGTGCAGGAGCTCCACAGGACTGGGGGAAACAGAGACCCCATTCTTGAAAGGCACACACAGACTTTCACATGCACTGGGTCCCAGGGCAAAGCAGTCTCCATAGGAATCTGGGTGGAACCTTACTGCAATTCTTGGAGGATCTCCTGGGAAAACAGGGGTGACTGTGGCTTGTTGTGGGGGAAGGGCATTGGAGGCAAAGCTCTTGGGAACATTCATCAGCCTGCATTTCTCTGGAGGGGGCCATTTCTGGGAAAATCTGGTCCCTCCCATCAGCACTGAGAAGCCCCAGGCCAAACAATAATCGAGGTGGGATCACAGCCCCACCCATCAGGAAACAGGCTTCCTAAAGACCACTCAGGCACACAGCCAGCCTCTAATCTCATCCAGAAACAAAGTCCACCCATCAGAGGGATAGGAATCAACCCCACCTACCAGTGGGCAGGCATCAGTCCCTCCCATCGGGAAGCCTACAGCAAGCCCTGCCCATACCAAATTTAGCCACAGGGGAGGCAAACACCTGAACTAAGAGAGGCTACAACTCCATTGTTGGCAAAAAGGTCACCACACCAAAAACCTATAAAAATGAAAAGACAGAAAACTACAACTCAGATAAGGGAGAAGGAGAAAAGCCCAGAAAAACAGCTCAGTGATGAGATTATCAGCCTCTCAGAAAGAGACTTTAGACTGTTGATGCTGAAGATGATGCAAGGCATTGGAAATAGACTGGAGGCAAAGATCGATAATTTACAGGAAACACTGAGCAAAGAAATACAAGCTGTAAAAATTTAACAAGAAGAGATGCAAAATACAATAACTGAAATAAAAAATTCATTAGAAGCAGCCAACAGTAGAATACAGGAGGCAGAAGAACGAATCAGCGAGGTGGAGGACAGATTAGTGGAAGTCACTAATGCGGAAGAGAAAAGAAATAAAAGATTGAAAGGAAATGAGCAGACTCTCAGAGAACTCTGGGATAATGTTAAACGCACCAATATCCATATTGTAGGGGTGCCAGAGGGAGAAGAGAGAGAGAAGGGGACAGAAAAACTATTTGAAGAGATAATAGCCGAAAACTTCCCTAATATGAGAAAGGAACCACTCACTCAAATCCAGGAAGCACAACGAGTACCATATAAAATAAACCCAAGGAGGAACACCCCCCAGACACATATTAATCAAAATGACCAAAATTAAAGACAAAGAGAAAATATTGAAACCAGCTAGGGAAAAGAAACAAATGACATACAAGGGAACCCCAATAAGGTTATCAGATTTTTCATCTGAAACTCTACAGGCCAGAAGGGAGTGGCATGATATACTAAATGTGATGAAAGGGAAAAACTTCCAACCAAGATTGCTTTACCCAGCAAGGCTCACATTCAGATTTGAAGGAGAGATCAAAACCTTTACCGATAAGCAAAAGCTAAGAGATTTCTGCAACACTAAACAAGCTTTACAACAAATCTTAAAGGAACTTCTCTAGTCAGAAAAGAAAAGGCCACAACCAGAAACAAAATCACCCCAAATGACAAGGCTCACTCGTAAAGACATATATACAGTAAAGATACTAAATCATCCATGCACAACTATGCTACCAAAATCAGAAATCGTGAGAAGAGAGCACCTATGCAGGTCACTGGAGATGCACGTGCAATAAAGAAACCAAAAACTTAAAACAATCTCATTTGTATATAGACTCCTATATCAAAACTTCAGGGTAAAAAAAAAAAAAAAAAAAGCAACAAAAACCCCAAACAGTTAATACAATGGCGATAAGAACATATATATCAGTAATTACCTTAAATGTTAATGGACTGAATGCTCCAACCAAAAGACATAGACTAGCCAAATGGATACAAAAACAAGAAAACAACCAATGGATCAC
>PVHT021183528.1:18626908-18722601 GCA_004024745.2 Catagonus wagneri | reverse complement strand
AAAAAAAAAAAAAAAAAAAAAAAAAAAAAAAAAAAAAAAAAAAAAAAAAAAAAAAAAAAAAAAAAAAAAAAAAAAAAAAAAAGCAACAAAAACCCCAAACAGTTAATACAATGGCGATAAGAACATATATATCAGTAATTACCTTAAATGTTAATGGACTGAATGCTCCAACCAAAAGACATAGACTAGCCAAATGGATACAAAAACAAGAAAACAACCAATGGATCACTGAAGAAATCAAAGAGGAAATTAAAAAATACCTAGAAACAAATGACAACAAACACATTACACTCCAAAACCTCTGGGATGCAGCAAAAGCAGTTCTAAGAGGAAAGTATATAGCAATACAAGCCTACCTCAGGACACAAGAAAAAGCACAAATAAACAACCTAACTTTACATCTAAAGCAGCTAGAGAGGGAAGAAGCCAGGTCATGAAAACAACCTAAATGCCCATCGACAGAGGAATGGATAGGGAAGATATGGTACATGTGTATGTGTACAATGGAATATTACTCAGCCATTAAAAGGAATGAATTACCAACATTTATAGCAACATGGATGGACCTAGAAATCATGCGAAGTGAAACCAGTCAGACAATTAGACAATAACATCCAATGCTACCGCTTACATGTGGAAACTAAAGAGACACAATGAACTTCTTTGAAGAACAGACAATGACTCACAAATTTTGGAAAACCCTGGTTTTTCAAATAAGACAATATGGGGGGTGGGGGGATGCACTGTGGGTTTGGGACACAAAATCTATCGAACTGACTTATGATCTTTGTACACCTATAACTGAAATAAAATTCATTGTTAATAAGAAAAAAATAAACAAATAAAACAATAAAGGCATACTACAAAAGAAAAAAAAAGAGTGAGTTGATATTTCATTGCTGTTTTGATCTGTTTTCCCCTGATGATTAGTTTTGTGGAGCACCTTTTCACATATCTGGTGGGGCCATTTGTATGTCTTCTTTGAAGAAATGTCTATTCAATCCTTTGGCCTATTTTTAAATTGAATTATTTCGTTTTTTGCTATTTGGTTACATATTGTGCCTATTAACCTCTTACCATAGATGGCTTGCAAATATTTTCTCCCATTCTGTAGCTTGCCTTTTCATTCTGTTGACTGTTTGCTGTTCAGAAGCTTTTTTTTGTTTTATGTAATCCCATTTGTCTATATTTTGATTTTGTTGCCTGTAATTTTGGTATTAATTCCAGGAAATCATTGTCAAGGCTACTGTCAAGGAATTCTTGCCCAATGAGTATAAAGTTTCAGTTATGCAAGATGAATAAGTTCTAGAGATCTGCTGTACAATATAATGCCTATTGTTAAAAATACAGTAGTGGGCACTTTAAAATATGTTGAGGAAACACCTATCTCAGGTTAAGTGTTATTATCACACACACACACATAAAACCCCACACAAGAAAATACAGGGAAATTTTTGGAGGTGATGAATAAATATGCTTAGTACCTTGATTGTGATGCATTATGGATACATGCATGTGTTCAAAATCATTAAAATGTATATCTTACATATGTGCCATTTTTTGTATATCAATTATCCTTAAATGCTTACTTATTAATTATACTTTAATGCTTAAAAAAACCTGAGCGTTGCCTAGCTATTGATCCTTTTCTTTCTGAGTTCAGAGTAAACAGTTTACATTAATTCTAAATAGGTTTTTGTTTTGTTTTGTTTTGTTCGCACCCTGGTGTATGGAAATTCCCTGGCCAGGAATTGAATCCAAGCTGCAGCTGCAGCAAAGGTCACAATGGCTCCTTAACCCACTGCCACAGTAGAAATTCCAAATTCTAAATAGTTTTTAAATATTGTAAATGAAAATAAATTTTTTCCAGCTACGATAAGAGATTCTGCAATGCAGAAATGGCATATATTAGTGCTTAAGAAACAAACTCCTTCTTGAGCTCTGTGATAAACTATAGCTACCTACTTAGTCCTTTCATCTATAACATAGTCTCCTGTATTATTAAATATTCTCCCCAGGTTTCAACTAGTTTAAACGGAAGCATTACTTCTTTTGCTCTTCAAAGAAACTGTGGGGTAAATAATTCAATATCCTAGCCAAAAAGGCAGCGGGTATCTATTTCAGAACAACACACACACACACACACACACAATATCTCCTTTTAAGTAGTAATAAACCTGGGTGCCTCAAAAAATGGTTTGTTGTGATATCAAAGAACGTCCTCTAGGAACCAAGCTGTTTTCCTTGAAAACTTGAAAAAGGAAATTCAGTGTGTTACAGCCTGCTTGTGCCTCCCGATTCCACACGCTTCTGTGTCTGAATCAGCGCTGCCCTGCAGTTGTATCTCTGGAACATAATCGGTGTCTCACAGACTCCGCAGGACTTGGATTGGTCAGAAAGAAGCAGAGGAGGAGCCACTATGCACATTTTTTTTTCCCTTCACACACCATAAAAATCGCAGTGGCAACTAACACTCACAGCAAAGCTTCAGGTTGGGAACTGATACTTCTGCGAGGCAGCTGATCTGAGCATGCGCACACAGATTTCATTCTTCTCCCAATAGCACAGCAGCCGCTAGGAAAATTATTTTGAAAAGACCTGAATGCATCAAGACTAAAGTTAAAGTGGACGTGAGAACAAAACAGCAAAGAGCAGACTCGACTGAGAATGAACATCCTGAAGCCTAAGATTTCAAAGTGATGCTCATCAGAGCCCTACCTGAAAGAGACTGAAAACTCCATTTCAAGCTTCGGAGCATGTGACATTTATTCACAACAGGCATGCCAATTTCAGTCTCATAACTTTCAGACAGATAAAGACTTGGAGGAAGTCGCTGAGGCTCCCAGACCCAGGAGCTTAAATCAGTTCAGAGAGGATCTGAATCCACCTGGCGCAGGATGAACGCTACCCATCACCATGGAATGCATACTTCTCTCCACTTCTGGAACCGCAGCACCTATGGACTGCACAGCAATGCCAGTGAGCCCCTTAGAAAAGGCTACTCTGATGGAGGGTGCTACGAGCAACTTTTTGTCTCTCCTGAGGTGTTTGTGACTCTGGGTGTCATAAGCTTGTTGGAGAACATCCTGGTGATTGTGGCCATAGCCAAGAACAAGAATCTGCATTCACCCATGTACTTTTTCATCTGTAGCCTGGCTGTGGCTGATATGTTGGTGAGCGTTTCCAATGGGTCAGAAACCATTGTCATCACCCTATTAAACAGCACGGACACGGACGCACAAAGTTTCACAGTGAATATTGATAATGTCATTGATTCAGTGATCTGTAGCTCCTTGCTTGCCTCAATTTGCAGCCTGCTTTCGATTGCAGTGGACAGGTATTTTACTATCTTTTATGCTCTCCAGTACCATAACATTATGACGGTTAAGCGGGTTGGAATCATCATCAGCTGTATCTGGGCAGCCTGCACGGTGTCAGGAGTTTTGTTCATCATTTACTCAGATAGCAGTGCTGTTATTATCTGCCTCATAACCGTGTTCTTCACCATGCTGGCTCTCATGGCTTCTCTGTATGTCCACATGTTCCTCATGGCCAGACTCCACATTAAGAGGATCGCTGTCCTCCCAGGCACTGGCACCATCCGCCAAGGCGCCAACATGAAGGGGGCGATTACCCTGACCATCTTGATCGGGGTCTTTGTGGTCTGCTGGGCCCCCTTCTTCCTCCACTTAATATTCTACATCTCCTGCCCCCAGAATCCATACTGTGTGTGCTTCATGTCTCACTTTAACTTGTATCTCATCCTGATCATGTGTAACTCCATCATCGATCCCCTGATTTATGCACTCCGGAGCCAAGAACTGAGGAAGACCTTCAAAGAGATCATCTGTTGCTATCCCCTGGGTGGCCTCTGTGATTTGTCTAGCAGATATTAAATGGGGACAGAGGAGACACTTAAACACAAGCATAAGAGACTTTCTCCTTACACAGTCTGGACAATATGCTTTAACAACAGCATTTTCTTCAGTGTAAGGCATCAGTTGAGAAATTCCATTGCATAAACTTAAGTTCATGATTCTGCTCTGTCTCTGTTGTATTTTTAATTTCTTGCTACTTCTTGGCTATAAAATGTTAATCTATATTACAGGTTATAGGCACTATGGATTTATAAAAAAGAAAAAAGTCCTTATGAAAAGTTAATTAATGTTTCTTGTCATTTGAAAGGATTTGACAGATTGCTTGTTTTAGCAACATGGAAATCACAGTTTCATTAAGTATATTCTAATAAATGGTTGCTTATATTACACTATACAACACTGAAATGTAGAGATTTGATTCTAGCATTGAGAGGAGAAATATTGAAACAGATATTTAATCATTAAAAAAATAAGCTGAAATTTCAACTAATAATAAAACATGCTCATTCTCTCTGTGCAGAAGTAGAAATGAAGCTTCTACTGGGAGAAAAACAGCTACTAAAAAAGAGGGGGGAATATTTTGAGTCTGAAAACTACGTACGTTTCTCAAAGACATAGATAGTACTTTGCCCAGGCAAACTGTCTGATATTCCACACAGGCAAATCCGTTTGGGAGAGAAAAACAGCAGCTATGGGGATTGAAGTGTTCTGGGAAACCTAAGTTAACACGTCAAGCTAAGCTCCTCATCTCAAACTAGTTCCAATCACCCCTAATAAAAACAGAGTATAAGGTCCTTCAGCTCCTTTTACCAGGGACCCAGAGTCTGCTGAAATGTCCAGAAAAGGTGGTGCTACACTGGCATCTTTCCCTTTACTTTTTAAAATTTTATTGGAATATAGTTGACTTAAAAGTTGTATTAATCTCAGGCATACAGCAAAGTCAATCAGTTATACATATACATATATTCACTGGCTTCTACTCTCTAAAAAAACTACACAATTAGTATTGAATTCTTTCACTTTTCACATGGAAGTGACTTGCTATAGTTTTATTGCTTATTTCTGAACTGGAGTTGAAATACTCTAACAAGGATTTTAGCTTGAGAAACTAAATTTATAGCACAGGTATTTTCAGGCAATCTTTGTAAAATATGTAAAATAAGTGAACTTCTGATGCTGGTACATGACAAGCAGGAAGAAAGGTACTACCCAAACTCCAGAGGATGACATGACATAAATTAGCCTTCCACAAGCATGCTTTAGAGAGTAAACACTTGTTTTGCTCCAAATTGGCTACTAAGCAATACGACCTGTACTTTCCAGTTTGCATGTACTTTTAAGAGCGAAAATATATTAGGCTGAAGATTACCAGTAAACTATCCTTTGATTTAATTAATAGTCTCCTCAAATCCTTACAGTCAGAGATAATGTGCAAAGGTATTTCTTAATTCAAATCTTATGTTTTACATATTGACAGCCAGTCCAGAGAAATACTGTCAGCATTTATATGGAAAGATTACTTGAAAATGCAATGGTGAAGTTAAAGTTTACACAAAGTTTACACAAAGAAAGGTGGTACTGAATCTTGATTACCGTAATTCCTCTATTTTACATGAAGTATGAGGATTTAAATAAAGACTAAAATAACAGAAGCCAAAGTTGTAGCAGGACATAAAAAGTGTTTTTGTCTTTGTTAACTATTCCTTTCCATTCTTTTATGTGGTGACTTGTGGAATCCTAGCGACTGGGGATACAGAAGAGAAGACAGGCATCTTCCATGGGGTCGCCCTTTCCAGTCCATTCTATTTCTCCATCCAGTCATTTCAGATGCTGCTTAGAACCACTCAATTCTCCCACCGAAAGGAAATCAGGCTCCTTCACCCTGACTTTCACAACTCCTCCTAGAGCAGTTCACAGGGATGGGATGAGTGTTAGTCATGAACCTGAGTTTCCTGCCACCCTCTCCTATCTGCCCAGGGCACAATATAAGGCTTCAGTTTCTTTAAGGGCTAAAACCATATCTTACTCATTTTTTCCTGTTCTCCAAACAATCCTCTATTATGTTACTTTCGCCTCCTCTGATAAAACCATCATTATCACCCCGAGTCTATAGTTTACATTAGAGTTCATGCCTAGGTGTTGCACATTCTATGTGTTTTTTAAAATATGTAAGGTCAAATATTACAGTATCATACAGAATAGTTTCATTGCTTTAAAAATCCTCTATGCTCCACCTATTCATCCCTCTTTGTCTCCTAACCCCTGGCAACTAGTAACCTTTTACTGCCTCCATAGTTTTGCCTTTTCCAGAATGTCCTATACTTGGAATCATACAGTATATAACCTTCTCAGATTGGCTTCTTTCACCTGGTACTATGCATGTAAGTTTCCTTCACATCTTTTTATGGCTTGGTAGCTCATTTCTTTTGAGTCCTGAATAATACTTCATTGTATGGATGTAACTCAGTGTATTTATCCATTTAACTACTGGAGAATATCTTGTTTGCTTCCAAAGTTTGGCAATTACTAATAAAGCTACTATAAACATTTGGGTGTGGACATAAGTTTTTAATTTATATCAAGGAGCAGGGGTCACATTTTAAAAACTTCAGTATAAGTACTGTGATGCATGTGTCTATCCTTTAATATTGTGTAATGGCTAGTTAGCATTTATATTATGCTAGTCTGGGCTATGTATTTCAAAAGTGTCTGGTAAGAAGCATCAGAAACCTTTATTGAAATTTTCACAAGAAAGTTCAATTAAAGTATATTAGAAATAGCTTTTCAGGGAGTTCCCATCGTGGCTCAGTAGTTAACAAATCCAACCAGAAACCATGAGGTTGCGGGTTCGATCCCTGGCCTTGCTCAATGGGTTAAGGATCCGGCGTTGCCGTGAGCTGTGGTGTAGGTTGCAGACGCGGCTCGGATCCCGCGTTGCTGTGGCTGTGGTGAAGGCCGGCAGCTACAGCTCCTGTTAGACCCCTAGCCTGGGAACCTCCATATGCCGCGGGTGCGGCCCTAGATAAGGCAGAAAGACCAAAAAAAAAAAAAAAAAGAAATGGCTTTTCATTGGTGAAACTAGTGATTTCAAGACTTGCTGTTGGCTAAAAAGTTATACAGCAATCACCATGATTCATGTGAACAAGGTTTGCATTTGTACCCACTCAGCAGCTAACCTGACACTTTGGGACTCAGTCCCAAACTCCAGAGAGTCTCCACTTGCTTCAAAAACGTCCCTGTTAGGAGTTCCCATTGTGGCTCAGTGGGTAACAAACCCAATTAGTATCCATGAGGATGCAGGTTCAATCCCTGGCCTCACTCAGTGGATTAAGGATCTGGCACTGCTGAGAGCTGTGGTGCGGTGTAGTGTAGGTTGCAGATGAAGCTCAGATCCCACGTTGCTGTGGCTGTGGTGTAGGCCAGCAGCTGCAGCTCTGATTCAGCCCTCAGCATGGAAACTTCCATATGACACACGTGTGGCCCTAAAAAGAAAAAAAAAAGTTTCTATTGCCCAAACTAAATAGTTCGAAATTACTAAAACATTTTTAAAGAATTACTTCAGAATATGCAAATAAGTATCAGCTTTTGGTTTATGTTATAAGGAATATAAAAAAACAGATTATTTAATATAAAGAAAGTACCTCTAATCTGCTTATATTCCTCCTACATATAACTTTCAATAATTCATGAACAATCAGTAGTCATTACTTCTGGGCGATAATATTAAGGAGCATGTGTACTTTCTCTATTGAGTGTGTTCCTATTATATAAATTTACTACAATGAACACTTTTAACGTTTCTTTTAATTTTTCAAAAAGTACACACAAGCATTACAATAGAGTGATGGTTGATGGAAATGTAATTGCCAAATTACCAATGATTTGTGGAGAAAGAGTTAATGTAAAAGAAGTTAGTTTTGAACAAGAGCACCTCTTAGATATCATCTCATCCAACCCTCAGAGAGACTGTCTAATGTCACATGTGAAATCAGTGATAGCATCAAAACCTGACGCCCATCCAGGTTTCCCCATACCAAATTTCATTAGCCTTCTTCTGTAAACAAGGATGGTTTTCTCAGTTATGTAGACCTATGATTGAGTCTGGTTACATCACTTTTTAACTGTGAGATTTTGTTGAAGTTAGTCTTCTTATTGTTACGTGTGCATGACAGTCCCTACCTGATGATAATCTTTAAGGGACAAAAGACTATGATAATAAGAAACAGTGCCCAACCCACACAGGCACTCAAAAATAATTATTGGTATTTTTAAGAATAAAATTAAATGAATAAGACCATGCACAAATGAAGACTGATTAATTCTGCTGTCACTCAACATTATTAATAAATATATCTAGGGCTTAGTTGTGTATCATTTCTTAAACTACATTTAAAAATTTCCTTGAATTTGTCAGAATTTTTTGTATAAATGGATATATTTAAACAGAGTATATACACAGGCATACCTGTATTCTAAAAGGGTAACTTTTTATCACCAATAGCGCTAATTTTTTTAAAATTTTCAGTGCCACATTCAATACTGGAAAAGGCTACTCAGATAACACACAAATGTAAAAAATAAAAAAAAAATCCGCTCACTTCTTCACTCAATAAACTCTATGCCATCAATTTAGGTGTTAGTACAAAAATAATGTTATTTAAGTTTATGTTGCTAATATTAAATGTAAACCCTTGAAGTTCTTTCATGGCACAGTTGATTAAGATTCCAGCATTATCATTGCTTGGGGTATTGCTGTGGCGTCGTGGGTTCAGGCCATGCCCTGGGAACTTCCACATGCAGTGGGGATGGCAAAAAAAAAAAAAAGGTAAACCCTTGAAAAAGAACTATAAATAATTTATAGTCACATCTTGATGTTCACTTATTAATTCACCATGTATTGATCAAAGTCCTACGTGCTTGATTAAAGGGTTTGGACTAGGGGAATACTGAGTTCAGATCTCAGGGAGTTTGCATTGGAGCTCAGCAGTAACGAGCCTGACTAGTATTCATAGGATGCAGGTTCCATCCAGGGCCTCGCTCCGAAGGTTAAGGATCCAGTGTGGGCTGTGGTGTAGGTCACGAATGCAGCTTGGATCCTCCCATTGCTGTGGCTGTGGTGCAGGCCAGTGGCTGCAGCTCCGATTCAGCCCCCAGCCTGGGAACTTTCATATGCCGCATGTACAACTCTAAAAAGCAAAAAAAAAAAAAAAAAATCTCAGATTTACCAGCTCTAGAACTTTGGGCAAATTTTCCAAGCACCTATAATCTAATCTTTGAAATAAAGATAATAATCATCATTTAATCATATATTGAATGATAAAGATTAGATAATATAAAATTCCTAATGGATTGAAAGGATCTAGTCCTGTAGTGCTTGTCACTATAGATATCTATGAATTTAATGATCATCAAATTGTGCTCAAAAGGTTAACCCTAGAAGGAGTTAGATGGTGATACTCTCTTGGCTACCCTCACTTCCCTAGAAAGAAGAGACTGGAATCCATTTCAATCTGCTTTTACTACTATGTTTATTATTTTAAGTGTAAAGAATTTTTTTCTTTTTATGGCTGTACCTGTGGCATAGAGAGGTTCCCGGGCTAGGGGTCTAATTGGAGCTGCAGCTGCAGTCTATGCCACAGCCACAGCAACACCAGATGCAAGTTGCATCTGCAAACAACACCGCAGCTTGAAGTAATGCCCAATCCTTAACCCACTGAGAGAGGGCCACATCCTCCCAAAAACAATGTCCGGTCCTTAGCCTGCTGAGCCCCCAAAGAGAGCTCCAAGAAATTTTGAACACTCCAAAATAATTCAAGGGAGGTAGTGGATGGAATTGGGTAGGTAGACACAGAGTGTTTCAATGGCTTCAGTAACGTTCTAGCTCCTGTGTTGAATAATGGGTTTGATGCAAACTTTAATATTATGCTTCACGATTTAGAAATAAGTACTTTTTGTATATATGCAGCATTACATGAAACAAATGGATATAATGCATTTATTTTGCACTGTGCTTACTGAGAAGGAAATGCAAAACTACATTTGCATAGAACAAAATCACAGGATTCCTAGCACAATTTAATGCCGCTACTTTGGAGGGGAAAAAAATGCTTTGATCTATGATAGTCATGACTGAATTGGGCCCTGGGTTAATGAAATTAGTAATCATAGTTTACAATTATTAACAGTGTTTTCAGTGCCTAGAGACACCTGGAAGCTCCTCAAATACAGAGACAAGTGGAAAATTTCAACAGCTCAATCAGTGAACCATTCAATGATGTTTTGTATGAGACTCAGCTGCAAATGACACTATCCCAGTCTGATTTCAAACCTAACATTCAAAACACCATGAGAAATTTCACTTTTAAATTCAAACCATCACTGAATATAATTTAAAAGTAAAATATAACAATAAATTTGTTCATAATTCCACTTGAGGGGAAAAAAACACTTATGCTAAAATTTTCTCTGTGAAAAGTTAACTTCTCAATTTAAATGTATTTTATTTGTAATACCAAGTTGCAAAATGGCCTCATTTAAAACAATGCATGTGGGTTTTTCTATAAATCTCATAATATCTTGGAGATTTTATTTAAAAGAACATGTACTATTCATATTCTTATTGAGTTCTTTCAGGAGGAAAGCAAGAAGGCTTGAGAGTAATTCTTACTGTGATTTTGTTTACATAGGATGATTTATGAAATGTTGAAAACTGTGCTCTGTTATAATTTGTCCCTATTAGCTACATAGCTGTTAGCTACTTCACTGTCAATTTGGGAAACAAAATCTATACATTTTCCTCTCTGCCCTGCTTTTAATCTTCCTCTTTAAGCCATCACATCTCTTTTCCACATCGATGTCTTATCTTCAGCTAAAACTCAGTGTGACTGAAACAAAAGCATTCATTGACACAAACCTGACTTCTTTTTACTCTCTTTATGTTTTCATCATTTCATCATTCCCTTGGGAACAGAAAAGTTCAGTCGCATTGTGCTTTCATGCCAAGAACAAATGAAATAAGTGAGATTTTGAAAAAAGACCAGATGTGTGAAGCCTGACACAAGTGGCTGGGCCTTCCTGTATGTACAATGGGGCAGGATGGAGAGAAAACTGACTTCTATGGATTTACAATTCTTATTGGGCAAAATAGGAAGACAAGGACATCATTGATTGATTTGGGTTTGGTGGGCTTTTTTTTTTTTTTGAGAAACCTATAAAAAAGGAGGCTCAGAGGAGTTCCTGTTGTGGCTCAGTGGTTAACGAATCCGACTAAGAACCATGAGGCTGCAGGTTCGATCCCTGGCCTTGTTCAGCGTGTTAAGGATCCGGCGTTGCCGTGAGCTGTGGTGTAGGTCGCAGACGCAGCTCGGATCCCGCGCTGCTGTGGCTGTGGCGAAGGCCGGGGGCTACAGCTCCTGTTAGACCCCTAGCCTGGGAACCTCCATATGCGACAGGTGCGGCTCTAGATAAGGCAAATAGACAAAAAAAAAAAAAAAAAAAAAAGAGGCTCAGAGAAGTCTAACTGAAGTACAGTTGATTTATGTTAGTTTCAGGTGTACAGCAAAGTGATTTAATTATATATAGATATTCTTTTTTAGATTTTTTCAATTATAGGTTATTACAAAATATCAAATATATTTCCCTGTGCTATACAGTATGCCCTTGTTGTTTATCTGTTTTATATACAGTAGTGTGTATATATTAATGGCAAACTCCTAATTTATCCCCACCCTTTCCCCTTTGGTAACCATAAAGCTGTTTTCTACGTCTCTGGGTCTGTTTCTATTTTGTATGTAAGTACAGTTGTATCATTTTTTTAGATTCCACATACAAGCAATACCATATATGTTTTTCTGTCTGACTTACTTCACACAGTATGATAATCTCCAGGTCTATCCATGTTGCTGCAAATAGCATTGTTTCATTCTTTTATATGACTAATATTTCATTGAAAGATATAAATTTGACAGTCATGAACTTGAATTGAGATAGTGGAAGATAAGAATATGAGTGATCCCTCAGTATGTCCTGCAGTCTGCAATTCCTTCTCCCCTTGTCTTCTAATCTCATTCCCATGGAGCCTTTATCCCCAGCACTAAAACTGCGCTTGCTAACATGACCAAGATGTTTCCAAGGACTAAATCCAATGATCAGTTTTGTTCTTATTTTATTTAGACCAACAAAAACTTCAACTTGTAGGTCACTTCCTCTTCCTTGCAATATTTGGCTCACAGGACACCAGAATCCTTGGTTTTCCTCTTACCTCAAAAGTGTCTTTTCAGTCTCCCTTGCAGATTCCTCGCTTCCCCCCAAAGCCCGTAACTGCAGAAACCTCCATATGAGGTTTTTACTGTTTTCTTCTCTTTAGTGGTTTCAACTAGCCTCAAAGCATTGAATACTGTCACTAAAGATTCCAAAATGTATATCTTCAGTTTAGGTCACTTTGACTGTTGTCTGAACATCTATAGTTGGCCTTCTAAAATAAATTGTTTTATTTCAGCTTCCTATAACAAATTATCATAGACTGGATGTCTGAAACAACAGACATTTGCTTCTCACAGTTCTGGAGGCTGGGAAGTTCAAGATAAAGGTGCCACCCAATTCAGTTCCTGTTGAGAACATTCTTCTTGGTTGCAAATGGCTGCTTTCTAGCTGTATCATCACATGAAAGACAGAGAAAGAACTAGCCCTCGTCTTCTCTTTATAAGGACACTGATTCCAACATGGGAGCTCCAGTTTCATTCCCTTCCAAAGACCTCATCTCCAAATACCACCACATTTTAGACTCTACCAAATTAATTCTAGGGGGACACTAACCATAGCAAATCCTAAACTTACAAGTCTATTTTGAACCCCTAGTTTTTCCATCCCAAACTTCTTTCACTGCTTTGCCTACATCAGATGATGGCAACTGGATCCTTCCAGTTGATCAGACCAAAATATTTGGAATTACTACTAACTTCTCTTTGTCTTACCGCCCATCTTGGATCCATCAGGATATATTATTGGCCCTCTCATAATAAATGCAAACTATTGCCTTTGGAATGGATAAGCAATGAGATCCTGCTGTATAGCACTGGGAACTATGTCTAGTTACTTATGATGGCGCACAATAATGTGAGAAAGAAGAATGTACACATGTACGTGTAACTGGGTCACCTTGCTGTAGAGTAGAAAATTTACAGAACACTCTAAACCAGCTATAATGGAAAAAATAAAAGTCATTATAAATAAAAGTTGTTACTTGCTGAAAATAAAATATACCCAATGCCTTCCCTTTAGCACCTAGAATGGAGCTTGTCTGTAAGAAAAGCTCAGTAGATATTTGATGAAAGAATGAAGAAACCCACAAAAAATAGCAAGAAAAAAAGCTAAGACTGGGTGCCTTGTTAATAGCAGTATTTAAGGGTTTAGTGAACAAAGAAGCCATGAAGTTGTAATCACAGAGGCCAAAGAAAAATTAGAAAGGATGAAATGACTAAAACCAAGAGAAGAGTGAGTTTTAAAGAATGAGTTGTCAATCATTTCAGTAAGGAAAGAACTGAAAATACGTTCAGAAAATATTCCAACTAGAAATGTAATATATTTCATTGAAGAATATATTTGCAAAGATGGCTGGGGTTTTGAAGAAACGATTGAAAAACAGAAAACATGAGCAGAAGAGCTAATTTTCACTAAAATATTAAAGCAGATACCAGATGTTTTGGAGACACAGGAGCAGAATGGGAGATGAGGGATGTAGAAACAGAGTACAGACTCTTCTATTAACCACCTGTACTGAATAGAATGGGGCCTATATTATCAAGGGATAATTTCCTCAAAATGGATTTGCTTCAAGGAAGGTCTCATGCAGAGGCAAGGAACCAATACAGACTAAGAGGCTGAAAATACTGAATATTTACTGAAAACTCTCAATGGTACAGCAAAATTACTTTCCCATAATTTTCCAGAAATGGTTGCCTTTTCTGCTGAGTTATTTTCTTCCTAGTTACACCAAGAAGTAGCTCAGTGAAGAACTTTACTTCAGAATGGCACCTTCCCAACCACCAGGAGATGAATCTGAAATACCAACAGCTCCCTTACACCAGAGGGAAAGTGACCAGCTCAGCACCTACCTGGAGTCAGTGACTTTAGTGAGGTCTAGGTATACTCACCCTTTTCTATCCAGAGCAGAAAGCTCTCTTCAGAAGAGTCTTTCTGTCATTCCTGGCTGGAGTGAAATCTAACTCAGGATGTCCTGCCTACATATCAAACCAGAGAGCTGGACCCCCAGTTGCTGGGACAGTAAGTTTTAGCACCTGGCAGAGGCATGCTGAAACTGCCTATTGCTATGTACTTTCCGCAGCAGAGAGGGGAGGACCAACCCTCTCAGGCACCAGTGACAGCCAATGTGATTACAAGGAATACAAGAGACAAAGCAAGGAATAGGTCAGCACATACAAACGAATGGGGTCAAGTGTGAGAGTTGTACTTAGAGAAGATCCTGGCTTAACAACCCTTTAGTTAAAATTCTTCCCCAGAGTGAGAACAGAAGGGTCAACAACCCATACCATACCCAGGAAGCACTGATGGCCTGATCACCTGTTGCTCTCTTCCTCTATTAGCATAGAGACTGCTTTAGCACTATCTTAAGGGTACTTATTTTTGCTTGATTTATTCATTTTGACACTTTGGTAATTTGTTCTGAATTATGTTGTTACATTTTTATTTGGATGTTTTGCTACATATTTTATAGTAAACATTGAAAGCAGGGTCTCACCTTTATGTAATTATTTTAGTTAAAAGAAAGATGACCAGATTCAGAGAGACTGAAAGACAGTTAACTACTGAACATTAAAGAGGTCTTCATCTTTAAAGTAAAATAAGAAAGTATATATATAGAGCATTCTAAAGGACAATACTGAGTACACACACACACACAAATTGGTGTCCAGAGATGAGGAAAATGGACCAGTTAAGATGAGTTTATTTAAGTCCACAATTTCCTGAAATGGGGATGCTAACCATTACACTTATCCTGCTAATTGTGGATACTCTGAAATGCTTCATTATTACCTTGAAAGTAGAAGTAAATAGGTAGCCAGGAGGAAGTTTCTAAGAAGTCTAGTTAGCAGAGGTTGCCCACTGGTATCGCAAGTCTAGGAAACAGTGCCAACTGGGGATTCATAAAACAGGCAGCTTCAGCTTCAATTTTAGAAAAAGTGACTCATTAAGGACAGGAATGATCAATTAGCCAGAAAAAAAAAACTTCAATATAGACTCTTCACAGCGGTCTATCACTTTTCGAAACAAGTCACAAATAAAAATCAATGTGTGATCAGAAAATGAACAGAATGGCACACACCACTTTGCAGGAAGCACCATGGTGGGGAAGTTTAATGAAAATTTCAGGGAACTTATGAATCAAGGATATCTGCATTAATTTAACCTAAAGATAGAGGAAATGGGGACTTCAGATCTTAATGTGATTATCCTAATCACAAGGGGATAGAAACTTGAGAGCAGCAAAAGACAGAATGTGGCCTAAGAAAAGTTCCTTATCATTTGTTTCAAGTATGGTACCAATGAACAGTACTGTCTTTGACCTAAAGGTCACATCTTCTTCTAATTACTCAGTCTTTCTGGGCTTTGGAGTTGGCACTGGCCCTTCAGAGACTGAGGGCAGATCAGTGGGAGGGTCCCTTCACCTACAGAAGTGTCTGTAGCCTGCTATTCCTGGCCATCATTGTACCAGGTTTTCACTCCTTTTTTCCTCGTTTTTGGGAAGATGTAAACTCACTGTGACATGTTCTTCATTTCACTTTATTTGTCTGTTTCTTTGTTTTCACAGAACCATATAAAGCAGAAATGGTCCTCTCTAAATAAGGGCTATTTATTTAGAAACTCCAGGGTATTTTCCAACAATAAGTATTCCTTTCCCATTGTTTCAAGTAAAATATTTATCATTCAGGAAGGAATGGCTAATGCCAGTGAACCTTACTTTTTAAAAAGTGTTCTGTACTCACAGTTCCTAGTACACTATGAAAAGGGGAAAAAGATGTTTTCATGGCAGCAGCAGAAGACGCTCTGCCCCATGAGGTGATTCTCTCAATACCCCAATCGTTCCTTTTAGTAGCTCTTTCTGAAAGTAAGTCACATCATGTTGTGAAACAATATTAGAAAAGTCTTTGCCAGGAAAGACTTGGATTATTTTATGGATCTGCTGGAATTTTGTACGATCTTGTTTTCATCCAATATCAAAAGAAAATCTTCATCTGGAACACCTCAATAAATTGGTACCAACTCCATATCTGTCTAGCTTCATCACTTTAATGTTTTAAAATGGTAAATAGGCAAATTTAGCATCCTTAAGATGTAAAGATTCTCAACTTACAAAGGACTACAGGTGAAAAGGCTGGCTGATGTCTTTCCTGCCAGGAGGTACTTTTTGCTACCCTTGTCAGGCATGCCCCACCCTTGGGTGTCTTCATCTCTTCACATCACTTTTTTCCCAAGACATTCTTCTCTTATAAAGTTTAGTTGCTGCTTAACTTGGTCTTTTTTAGCTGATCTCTTTCCTGTCAATACAGGGCACCCATAATATTCCCTGGGAAATTTTGCTCTTATGATTTCTTACCTAATTTATTCAATGATAAGGCACAAATTAGGCAATACAGATTTAGATGCATAGTTTACATACTGTAACAATTCTTATCATTTATGTCTATAATGCAATGGGTATTAAAAACAAACTGTTTTAAGCAATGAAGACAATTTGTTGCTCACATATTTTAACATTTCATTAACAGGGATGGTTTCTGGTGACCCTTTTTGCAGAGGCTTAAGTAATATATTCAGGACTCAATTTCTATTTCTCTCATTTGCTTCCTATACAGAGGCTACATCCACAGCCTCACACAGTGGCCGCCGCTGTTTCAGAGCCTTAATTATCACACCACATAGTAGGAGAAAGAAAAGGTGTCTGCTGCCCAAGTACAGGAATTCATCCTCCTGTAGTGAGTCTGAATGACTCACTGCAGCCAGGCTCATGGGACATGTCAATTGGCTTCCACAAAACAGTGCCAATCCATGAGGGGTGGGTGAATTCCCCCTCAGATTCTAGGTTTCTGTTAGTGACAATGGGGGAATGGCAGCCTGGGTGACACCTAAGTACTATTTGCATATTTTCTGTAATACCTCCTGCATACACAGGTCCTCTCAAGAGTGAGTCTTTATACAGGTCAATCTCTACTCAATTCCTTTCAATTTCAGTTTTCCCTTATGGGTAAAGCATTACAACAAACACTAGCTCTCATGTTTTTAACTGCCCACTGAAAAGATTAAGGAACATACCTCTGAGGTTCTTCTCCACCTATCCAGGCCATAATAACACTCATCATTCATTTTTTGGCCACTAAAAAAGGATTATAATTTATGATATTGATTAAAAATAGCTTATACTATTGTGTCTCTAGTTAACAATAATATACTATACACAAAAGTTTGTTAGGAGGGTAAATCACATGTTAAGTGTTCTTACAATGATTAAAAAAAAAAAAAACAGCTACTACTAATTTTTACTCTACACAAAATTTTATTCTTAGCAGTTGATACCATACATGGGCCCTGGGTTTCCTTTTTTGTCTTTGAACTGAATGTGATAAAAGGGAAAGAAATTGTGCTCCAGGGGTCCTGGCCAAGCAGAACACAAGTATAAAGTCAGATCGAATAAATTTTTAAAATATGTTTCCATGGTCAGAGCTAAGCTAATAAATTAAAATTCTAATTTTTTAAAAAAAAACAAATAGCTTTCAAATCTAGAAAATAATTACATAATAAAAAATACAAATCAAAAGACGATTCAGGAGTTCCCACTGTGGCACAGCTGGTTGGGAATCTGACTCAGTGGCTCCAGTCCCTAGCCCAGCACAGTGGGTTAAAAGATGTGGCATTGCTGCAGCTGTGGTACAGGTTGAAGGTGCAGCTAGTATTCAATACCTGGCCCGGAAAATGCAATATGCTGAGGGTGCAGCCATTAAAAAAAAAAAAAAAAAGACAATCCATAGACTGTATAGTGAGTTATCTTCTGATACAAACAGTTCTGCCTTTTTCTTTTGGTAGATTTTGCCCCTATGAGACCCCTTGTGTAGCCCTCAAATCACCATCACCAAAGTTACCTGAGAATTTGTTAGAAAAGTAGAATCTCAGGCCCCACATCAAATCTACTGAGTCAGTATCTTTAACAAGACTCCCACATGAATTATACATGTACTAGAAATTAAGAAACAGTGTCCTATACAAAGGAAACCACTAAAAAAAAAAAAAAGGACAACCCACATAATGGGAGAAAATTTTTGCAAATGACTCAACTGACAAAGGTTTAATCTCCAAAATATCCAAACAGCTCATACAACTCAACAACAAAAAATCAAACAACCCAGTGGAAAGATGGGCAGAAGACCTAAGTAGACATTTCTCCAAAGAAGACATACAGATGGCCAGCAGTTATTTGAAAAAGTGTTTAACATCACTAATTATTAGAGAAATTCACATCAAAACAACAATAAGGTACCACCTCACGCCATCTGGAGTGACCACCATTAACAAGTCGGCAAACAACAAATGCTGGAGAGGATGTGGAGAAAAGGTAAGAATGTAATTCCTTCACTGTTGGTGAGAATGTAATTTGGTACAGTTGCTATGGCAAAAGTATGTAAATACCTTAGAAAACTAAATACAGAACTACCATATGACCCAGCAATTCCACTTCTGGGCATATATCCAGACAAAACTTTCATTAAGAAATATACATGCACCCATATGTTCATGGCAGCACTATTCACAATAGCCAAAACATGGACAGCCTACATGCCCATCGAGAGATGAATAGATTAGGAAGATGTGGTACATATGTACAAAGGACTACTAGTTGGCCACAAAAAAGGACAAAATAATGCCATTTGCAACAACATGGATGAAACTAGAGACTCATACCAAGTGAAGTCAGAAAGAGAAAGAGAGACACCATATGATATCACTCATATGTGGAGTCTAAAATATGGCACAAATGATCTATATAGAAAACAGAAGCAGATCATGGACATGGAGGTCAGACTTGTGGTTGCCAGGGGAGAAGGGAAGGGGGAAGAGAGTGGGATGGATTGGGAAACTGGGGTTAGTAGACGCAGACTATTGCATTTGGAGTGGATGGGCAGTGGGATCCCTTGTATAGCACAGGGAACTATATCCAATCACTTGTGATAGAACAGGATGGATGATAATGTAAGAAAAAGTATAAACACACACACACACACACATATGAGTCACTTTGCAGTACAGCAGAAATTGGCAGAACATTGTAAATCAAATCTAATAAAATTTTTTTTTAAATAAAATATATTCAGGAAAAAAAAGAGAGTGCTGTATAACTAGAATCTATCACTTAGGATGCCTTTAGTTCCAAGTACCTAAACAGCAAATAAAAATGTCTTGATAATAGATGGAGGGGAAAAGCCTTAATCCAAACCTCCATCTTCAGAAGCTAGGAAAACTAAATCAACCCCAAATTAAGTAGCTAGAAGGATACAATAAAAATGAGTTGTAACCAATGAAACAGTAAAAAGAATCACAGTTGAGAAAATCAACAAATCCTCATTTGTAGGAAAAACAAACCAGAGTATTCACGGGTGATGGACCATGTGTTTGTTTTTTCTTGGCAACATAGCACGTTACCACAAACTTAGTGACTTAAAACAACACCCATTTATGAACATATAGTTTCAGAGGTAAAAAAGCTGTAAGCATAGTGTGGCTGAATCTATGCTCGGGCTCTTTCTGGGATAAAAATCATCCAGGACCATAATTCTTATCTGGGATTTTTGAAGCTATTTTCAAGCTAATTAAAAATTTATGCAACCACATGTTCCCAGTAATAGTTTGAAAATATATAAAGAGATATCAGGGGGGAAAAAAAATCATAAGAAAGAAGGGCCTGAGAGGAGTTCCCATTGTGACTCGGCAGGTTAAGAACCCGATTGGTGTCCAAGAGGATGCGGGTTAGAAACTGGCCTTGCTCAGTGGGTTAAGGACCTGGCATTGATACAAACTGTGGTGTAGGTCACAGATGTGGCTTGGACCCAGTGTTACTGTGGCTGTGGGGTAGGCCAGCAGCTGCAGCTCCATTTCAAGCCTTAGCCCAGGAACTTCCATATGCTGAGGATGTGGCTGTTTAAAAAAAGGAGAAGAAGGAAGGGACTGAGGAATTAAGGAAAGTAAGAGAAAGAAGAAGAAAAGCAAATGGGAAAAAGGAGAGCGCATAAAAAAAGGAACAAAGACAATGTAACAAAAAAAAAAAAAATGAGGTGCCCCATGTAGACAGTGACAAAATGCCACACACTAAATTTATGTTACTAAAAGAACGTTTAGTAATGCTACTGGCTTCCCTCTATTATGAAGGATATAGATAAAATATATCTGTCAACTCATCTATTGAACACTATAACATAATACATATAACGTGTCTTTGAATAGCCTGTAAAAGAGATGTTTCGACACAAATAAAGTTTGTCCAGCACTATCTTTTTTACAGAATCAACCTATACAAATTTAACATCCTTAAGGTAAAAATATGCTTGAAAATATCAAATACTTTGATTTCCTTTCTCTGTGAAGTGGGCAGACCAGATGTAAAAGAAGATTGCAGAGCAAAGGGATGAAGGGCAGTGTTAAAGTTTGGGAGGAGCTTGTGGAAAAAAGAAAAGAAGTGTGACTAAAGGTAAGTAAGGAAATCACCACATGCTCTGGGCAGCCCTTTTGAGTTGAAAATCAGGACATGTAATGACATCAAAAGACATGACCAGGCAATTTTCTCCAGCAGTTTCCAGACCCGTATAGAACAATAAGAGAGCAGATGGACTCTGGGAGACTACGAAATCAGAAGCTTAAAACATAATGAAACTAAACCATGTAAGTGATGCTCATTCAACTGTGTGTATTTAAGAATTGTTAGTTACACAACTACTAATACTAAAGAATATATGAAATATTGAAAATGACTGAACACCCAAATGATATGATTCATACAAATTCTAAATCAAAGTTTAACTTGGGGGAAAAGAAGGTTAAAATAAGTTTGGTTATAAAAACTTTTATTATACTTTATTTTATAAACCTTAGCACCTTTAATGCTTTTCCCTCTGACTTTCCTGTGAGAACAAATTGTATCCTTTCAAGCAGTATTCTTAGCAATTACAAATCACAAACTGACCCAAATAGATGCTACAAGTTATGGGATATTTTCCTCAAGGATTATGATCTAAAGGGCTTACTAGGAAACATATGCTTTAGATCATAGGTAGATAGATGACAGACAGAGAGACAGATAGATGACAGATATGATATTGTGATATATATGATTATATATGATAAATATATACAAAAGCTCTATGTTTCCATGTTTAAAAGTTGGGGGGAATTATTTAATTTTTCCAAGAAGCTGATTTATTTTCAAGATTAATAGTAATTAAACACCTTTATCACAAGCCTGTAAAGGGAGATACTCTAAAGCTGATTATAACTAAAGCACGAAAAGTAAGAGAGGAGAAAGAAGACAAAAGTCAATTGATAGCTTACTTATTGACTTTTGCAGATTAGTTTATTTACACTCAATATGTTTATCTCATTGATCACACTCTGGTCATATAATTAATGATCTAGTTCCACTCTCTTCTCAAAAGTTCAGACTACAGAGCTTCTACATTAACCATGAACTATTCGGCATTTCCCTTTGAATAAGAAAGAAAACATGAGTTCTTTTTCTATTTGGTCCTAAAAATAAGTCCTCAGAAAATATATCTTGCATAGTATCTGAACAGTCAGATAACTCAGGCAAATTATGGAACACAGAGGAGATGAAACAGAAACAAGTACAACAGATACAAAGTGAGATGGTCACCCCCCTCCTGGTTCTGCCAAGGGGTCGTGATGGTGCTGTGGAAACACCTGCTATATCTCAGACATGTTTTTTTTTTTTTTTCTTTCCTCCTGGGAACTGGAAATGAACACTGTGATATGGGACCAGAAATCACTGGAACAGAATTACCTTAATAGCGGCCTTCAGAATGAAAGTCCATACTTTTCTGTCTCCTTGAAGCTGAATTAGTAATCTCTTCCTTAGAGTTTGTGGCCAGTTGTCCTATTAAATCCAAATTTTCATTCAATTGGCCAAAGTTTTTCCCTATTGATTACAAGCCTCCAAAAAAAGAAAAAAAGTTAGAAACAAGAAATTTTTAGAACTGAAGAGAGGACAGTGGGAATCTACTTAGAAAATGTATTTTCCTGGAGGGTTACAAACTATGAGAAAGAAAAGGCTTGAAGATAATAATAAAATATCACCAGCATCTTGGAAAAAGTTAAAGAGTGATAGTCCTACTGAGCTGTTTCTGTAGAGAACAAGGTGTGTGCCTCAGCATTTTACAGGTACAATATCTTCTTAGACTTCTCTTTGTAGGACTTGTCTTTGTAGAACTTCCATAAAATTTCTATCATTTTTTTTCCCATGGAGTTTCAAATGTAATAAACGGTTTAATTTAAAAACAGCTGAAACCCAATTGCAGTCAGCCTACTTTTCTTGTCTACAGAAGTTCTACCATATTCAAGGGAAAGGTTAGTATTACAGAAGTCATATTTTCTGAGTTTGAATTTATGTTGTAAAAATTTCTGCATGTTAGACTTGTGGTTTCCAAGAGGGATGGGCGTGGAAGTGGAGTAGACTGGGAGTTTGGGATTGGTGGATACAAACTATTATATTTGGAATGGATGGGCAATGAGGTCCTACTGTACAACACAGGGAAATGTGTCCAATTTCTTGGGAATAGAACATGATGGGGCTGACATGAGAGAAAGAATACATATGACTGGGTCACTTTGCTGCACAGTAGAAAATGGCACAACATTGTATATCAACTCTAATTTAAAAAAAAAATTTGCATGTTGGATTTGCTGCAATTTGCACCTTTGTTCATCTTTATGAATCAAACACTAAAATTTCAAATGCTCCACTAACCGTTGTAAACCAAAATGAAGATTCCTCATCATAATACTTCTAATTTAATTAGTTTGTTACAAGGTCTAAGCTACGTAAGCAGCAGACTGTGAAGAATCAACCTAAATTAGCTGTGTTTATTGTATTGCAAAATACATTTAATCTCAACATAGTTACATAAGTTTTTATAATACACACACAATTTATGTTGCACAGCAATTACACAATTAATGACATGTAGTTCGAATAAATGCCTACACTTCACAAGCTGTATCAAACAAAACTAAGTTTACTAAAAGCCCCAAGGTAAAAATCAAATCAAAATTTGCTGAAAGTAGCCTTGAAGTTCTCTAAATATTCTGAATTTATACCCAAGGGGTTGTTGGTTGTTGCCTTTCCCACTATTTGGGGGTTATTCTGAGAGCTCACAATAGAAGATTATGTGGTTGTCATGGTAACTGGTTCCCACAGCATTCATACCAATCCAAATAATTGATCTAGGCAAGTCCTGGAAATTGCATCTCCTCACCAAAGGCCAGTACAGACAAGTGATCCAATCCTGGTCAATAAGAATCTCCTCACCATTAAATCAAGAGGCACAAAGTAGCGAGGGGTCTTCATTTTACTGTTGCTATTGTTTTGTCTTAACATAAGGCCTTGAAGAGCTAGCGTCATTTTGCAATAACTAGGTTAGTCAACGTGAGAGAAAATACCCATACCTGGGAGAGGCAGATCCTAGAGAGAGAAAGGAACTGCTCCTTGATGATGTCACTGTACCAAAGAACTAACTAGTCTGGTGCCTGAACAACCCAATGCCTCATTTGTAAAGTGGAGAAAATTGATATGCTTATCTCAATCTTATCAGAATGAGCCAGTATATATAAAGTATTTAGAATAATGCCCGACATGTGAGCTCAATAAAGAAAACCTGATATTATCTTATCACTCTAATTCCATACTAATAATTGTGTGAAATAATATTTTCATCATTCATGACTTTTTAGGTTATAGCAGAAAGTGTCCTATCCCCAAGCACACAAAGCTGAAAAAGAAAGAGACTAAAGTTACAAGTCATACTTATTTTCCTCTGGGCAATCTCATGTGGGCTCTTCTGATTTATTTAGCATCTGAGAAAGTCTAAGACAAGCAATGATGTGAAGGGGTAAATAAGAATGGCACTTTCTGAAGATTACCAACATGACTCGGTCCTCTCGGGATCAGTGTTAAATATCAGTTGAAAACTAACTGATGTTATTCAAAGGCCTCCATCCCAAGATTTCTAACTAAAATTCTACTATTTATAATTATATTTTATTGGAGAAAGAAGTTTGAGGGGAGTGCAGCTGGGTAAATTATCTGTCATACACATCACGTTTTCTAACATTAATTTAACAGGAATGATTTTCTAACATCTAACTTGTAGTTAAGAAAGAAAGAAATAGAGAGAAAGGCAGAAAGAGGAAGGAAGGAAGGAAGGAAGGAAGGGAGGGAGGGAGGAAAGGGAAAGGAAGGGAAGGGAAGGGAAGGGAAGAGAAGGGAAGGAAAGGAAAGAAAGAAGCACTGTATCTGAAAGAAAAGTGATACACAGTTTCTAATAAGAGCATTTTAAGAGTAACCTACCTGACTAAAGGCATTTCAGATTAAGGATGACGGATTCCTGGGATAAAGTACAATGTCTAAGCAAAAATCATGTAAGCAGTATAAGTGATATAAATAGATGTTGGTAAGTGATAAGCAAGAGAATTAAGAATCAATGAAAGACAGATATCAGTTAAGATAAATGCACCCCCGTGTTCACAGCAACACTACTTACAATGGTCAAGACATGAAAGCAACCTAAATGCATAGACAGAAGAATGCATAAAGAAGATGTGGTACAGACATGCAATGGAATATTAGCCATAAAAAGAATGAAATAATTCCATTTGCAGCAACATGGATGGATCTAGAGGTTACCATACTAAGTAAAGTAAGTCCGAGAAAGACAAATATCACACTATTTCCCTTATATGTAGAATCTAGAAAATGATCCAAGTGAACTTATTTACAAAACAGAAACCAACTCGCAGACATAGAAAATAAACTTATGGTTACTAAAGGGAATAGTGGGGGTGGGGGAGATAAATTAGGAGTTTGGGATTAAATATAGATATTACTATATATAAAATAGGTAAACAAATGTATAACACAGGGAACTATACCTAATATCTTGTAATAACCTATAGTGGAAGAGAATATGAAAAAAATATATATCTGAATCACTTTGTTGTACACTTGAAACTAATACAATATTGTGAATTACCTGTACTTCAATTTTAAAAGTCATAAAAGTTATATATAAAAGTTGATACTGACACTATGGTGGCAGATATGTTGGAACCATGTTTTGACTCAATGGTACTGAGTGTGTTTCCTCTCATTCTGAGATATCCTAAATAGAATGAGAACAAACTTTTTATTTTATACCCATTTTACAATTCTTTTTAATGTGTTAAGTACATGACAGATGCTTTAAAAATCCTTGTTTGGTAATAAAAAATAAAAACCACCCAAATATATACACTCTAGTGGAAGTCATCACCAACTTTTATATATACATTTTTCTGATGCAGCTTTCATAAATAATGCAATGACTTTAAAAATATGATGTTTGCTTTTCACATCACATTTTGTTTCGACACACTGAAAATCATATCTTTAAAGTATGCATTCCATTTTTATTGTTAAAATGAACTTTAAAGGACAGAGCACTACTTAGCCCTAAATGTAATTACTCCACTAATTCTTTCACTTATCAATAAACCATTTAAAAATGAAAAAACAAATTCACTCGATGAGTTTGCACTAGAAAGCCTAAGGTTTTTTCCAGCTTTGAGTACTATGACAGATCATTTATCTGCTTTCTTTTAATCGGTCTATAGCATTAGACTGCTTTTTTCTTTACTCAGAGAGATTAGTGGCAGATTTAGAAATCTAAGCTTTAGACAGTCAAAGAGAAAGTGAATTCTATAACTGTAACCAATTTAACTTTCTTTCAAACTTAAATGTGTCACCTGGAATGCTTTGGTATCTGAAGGAAAAGAAATTTCTGCAAAGTTACTCTGCTATGGATTCTAGCAAAAATTTTGTCATAGAAGAAATATTATCAAGAAGAAATATTATCAAGGTTAACCTCTGAAATTGTTTTAACAATGCCTTTATCAGGCTTTCACAGCATAGCACTGAAAAAGGGAAGGGGCAACAGGAAGAAGGAAGTTTTAAGATAGAAAGTATGGTTTTGAAATTGGAACCGTCCTGGAAAACCCATCATATGTGGTAGTTAAACAAACAGGGTCTATAGCCGTGACTAATTTTTCTATGAAAATTCTGAGTATTAAGGTTTTAAGCTCCTCAAACTCTTGAAATTACTCTTTCCTGGTAGAACCCCCAAGGGCCAGGCACATCTAGACAAGATGCCAAACAAGAATCTCTGATTCAAGATGAACTTGAAAAAAGCAGTAATGAGATGAAAGTGAAGAGAAAGAAATTTCATACTCAGTTCTGAATTTGATAAATCAGCTAAAAGGTAGTTTCCAAGGAGAATGAAAATCAAAATTGAGTCTTTGTAAAAGTCCTTGAAATCCCCAGGTCCTATTACTTGATTTTTACTTTTCTTGGCTTTCATATTTTTTTGTGTAATTTACCTTAATCTGTAATATGTAAGTATTGAGGGTCTCTTCCTTTTGTTCTTTTAGAAAAGAATGTGATGTCCACAGCTCTGTTGAGTAAAGTCCAGCAATATCAATGCCCTGAGACACTAGTTAAATAAAGGCCAGTCTTTGTTTACTCTACCCTTTGGTTATAGTGAACCGTCGAAAAAGATTCTTCTACCTAGAGATTCAGAATCCTTCTATGGGATATGGGATAAGGCTTGGTGATAAAGATTTGAACGTATCTAAAGCTACAAACATTCGCAAGGATACTAATATATATTATATACTAGAGAACTGTTCCTACCAATAAAATCTTCTGGAGACTTTTGAAACTCGATTTCTCCACTGCCAGTGGCTTCCAGGTTCATGAAGTCTGTCTTAGCTTAGGCTGCCATAACAAAACACCAAAAATTCTGTGGCCTATGAACAACATCAGTTTCTCACAAATATCCAGTCCACAGCAAAGTCAGTTTAGGTTAAGTCAGTATTCTGAATCTGGTACTTTGACCTTTGCTAGGAGCACCTAGAATTCGAGGCTGTGGGCTACTGCTCTCAGGCTATTTTATGCCTGTTTATGTAAGCACACTGGCTATTGATTATGCATTCATTTGATAGAAATGGTGGTTCAAATGAGCATACCCTTTGAAAAATTTTGTTATGGTACTACCAAGAAAACTTTTCTATACAGACATGGTGTCATATTCCCACTATTGAAGAAAAAAAAATTAAGCCATCTCAGATTGAATATATATTTTAAACTCAAAATACTTTTTTTAGCAATATTTTACATTTTGAGTTAACGTAAGAAATTTAAAAGTTGCTGCTTAGCCAGTAAAAAGTTCTCTTAGAAGCAAAATAGGAGAGCAAGGATTTTTTTTTCAATGTTTAAATGCTAACTATGATCATAACACTCAGACATTGAATATGTGTGATAATTGATCTCACTGCTATTCAGTGACAGATTTTCATAATGATTCTTCCAAACCAAGGAAACCAAATAAAAATGAGAGAAGTGAAGTCATGAAAGTCATTTGGACAAAGAGGAGCAATACCATTGTCGTCATCAGTAGCATCCACTGAGAGTCTGGTTTATAGTGTTTAGCATCAAGAGATACAAAGATTATGCCTTCATGAAGCTTACGGTCTGCTTCCGAGACAGCTTTTTAAATTTTAATTTTTTTGCTCTTCTTTCAATAGCTAAAAGTTTCAAAGAAATGAGAAAGTCAGAACTTTTACATCTCAGAAATCGAAATCCCAGCTTGAATGAGGTCTTGAAGCACAGTCGGCCCTCGGTTTCCATGGGGAATTGGTTCTAGGACCATGACAAACACCAAAATGCATGGATGCTAACGTCCCCTATGTAAAATGGCAGAGTACGCTCTATCTGTGGACAATTGAAACCAGAGATACAGAACCCAGTGATATGGTGGCCCAATTGTATGCATAACTGCAGTGATAATTATATTACTAATTTTGAAAATGCCCAAAATCTACTGAGTACTTTCCAAACGCTAGTGAGCACTTTCTATGACATTAAAACAGTTTTGATTACTCTTTTTCAGCCACATCCACGGCATATGGAAGTTCCCAGGCCAGGGATCCCTTCCTAGCTACAGCCGTGACCTATGCCACAGCCATGTCACCAAGGGATCCTTAAACCACTGTACCAGGCTGGGGATCAAACCCGTGCCTCCACAGCAACCTAAGCCACCACAGTTGGATCCTTAACCGGCTGTGCCACGGCAGGAACTCCAAAACAATATTAATCACTCTTAATAGTTTAGCTAATACAATCCTTACAACATCCTTGAGATAAATACTTTCCTCAAAAATTTTTCAGCGGACAAACCTTGGGACTCTTCTTGAGGAAAAGCCCATCAGTATGGAATTCTCTAAAATATCTTGCCTCAACAAACTCCAAATTTCGGTGATTATTTTGGTGATCAAATTTCTCAGTTTCTGAAATTGCACCATGACCTCCAAAACACAAGGATATCACTGGCAGCAGAGTTGGTGCTTTTTTCTTTCAAGAGGGCAAAATGGAGGCATTCACCCCCAACACTTCCGCCTTCTAGGAAATATGCCTTAGTTGAGGTAATGAACTGTGTGCCTTCCTAGAGTTCCAGGGATTCTTTCTTTAGGCATCATAAATATCATCATTACTCCTTCTGCGTGGTTTGCAGTTAAACATGCATCATAAGCAAACCACTATCCTGTCTGTGTGAGGTTTATAATTAAACAAGGAACATTCAAAGGGCATTTGTAATGTTAAGGAAAATTGTTCACAAGTATATTCGGGTATACAATTTAGAAAGAAATATAAAATATTAAAACTTTATAATGCTTTATTCAGTTCAGCTGAACAAAGCAATGCCAGACGTGACTCATTAAGCACTGAGCATATTGTCAGCAGGAAAAAAGAAAGTGATGATTCAGTTTGGTATAAGTGGATGGTGTAACAATGTTTTGGCACTTACTGGATATGCTTTAAACCTCCATGGTATTGTGTTTTAATTATTTTTTCAGTGTTCAGGCTGTCTAACTTTTACTGAGCTGTGATTTCAGTGTAGAATTTCCCTCAGTGCTCTTTCTGAATTGCAAACAGGTGCAGAGAGCTACAGCCCACAGTACTTTTGTTTTTGTTCTTTTTATACAAATTTAATCACCATTTTTTAAAATCTACCACTTGTATAATACTTAAGAAATCCACCATCAAGCATGTATATAATTAGGTTTAGGTTCCAAATATATTCACAAAGCAAGTTAGATGCATTGTCACAATGCCCTTGGAAAATGGGGTCAAGAATCTTCTGCTCCTTTCCTTGGGCTCCAAAAACTCATACCAAGGTACCTGAGTAGATGCAAAATTTTCATTGGAAATACTGCAGCCTTAATTTGTTTCAGTGTTGACCTCTCCACATCTTCTGAAGAGATAACCAGCTGAATCGCAAGTTAAAACGTAAAAGGTATTTGTATTCCATGCTGAATTTCTCTTTACTCGTGTTTCAGGTTTTAAATTCTATAGTCCTGAAACATCCAGCAATCATCATTCCTACTTCTGCAGTCCTCGTTCAGGCACTTTTGCAGCCCACTTGTAAGGTCAGCTTCTTCCCAGGTTTGAGGACAAGACTTCAGAAAGCAGTTCTGAAACACTCCACAAATTCACCTGTGTTCATGATCTACTCTTTCTTCGCAGCCCAGTTCTAAGCCTTGCTAACTAGGTTTCTGGCTTGCTCTGTGCCTTATCTGCCATGTGCGCCAGCCTCCAGAATTGAGGGTGACTACAGTCCAGCTATATGTCGGCTGGTGTTACTGCATGCTGTTGCTGCTAACAGGCCATCCCGACATTTCCTGCCTGTGTCTGAGGACCCACCTGACACTGTGAGCATCCCTGTCCTCATGCTCACTGTTGACAAAGGGAAGGTCCTTACAGCAGGTACCATCTACTGCTCATCTGCACTGAAACACTGTCCACACCGGCCTTAATGGATTATTTTTTGCCCTACCATTTATGTATGTATGTATGTATGTATTTATTTATTGTCTTTTTGCCTTTTCTAGGCCCGCACACCTGGCATATGGAGGTTCCCAGGCTAGGGGTCTAACAGGAGCTGTAGCTGCCGGCCTACACCACAGCCACAGCAACATGGGATCCGAGCCGCGTATGCGACCTACACCACAGCTCACGGCAACGCCGGATCCTTAAATCACTTTAGTGAGGACAGGGATCGAACCTGCAACCTCATGGTTCCTAGTCAGATTCGTTAACCACTGAGCCATGACGGGAACTCCCTGCTCTGCCTTTTAGATGTTCTTTTGCTTGCTGAATCACACTGCTTCCCTAGTCCTACCCCTGCTGTGTGTTGACTCCTGCGGCAACCTCAGCCTTGTGGGTGACAGAATTCTAGGTGCTGACTTCTACCAACTGTCCTGCCCCAATGAAGTAATCAATCATATCTAACTGACACATTTCTCCTGGACAAGATTCTCACCCCTTTTGCTCACATGATATGTGGCCCTAAATAAGTTAGCTACTTTCTCTCTTAAACCTTCAGTTTCCTTATCTATAAAGTAGAGAGAATAAACATTAATCATTGGTTTACATGGCTGTTAAATTGTACGATCCATATAAAAAACCTAGTAAAGTTTTTTGGCAAATGACATCCCCTCAAATATTAATTACTTTTCCATCCATCTTGGGTATTACATAAAATGTTAGAGAAGCTGAATTGGAACCAAAAAATAAAGAAGAGAAAATAAAATTCTATTCAAGTCATTTCTTTCTTTCCACTGCAAATAGACATCTTAAAATCCCACTAAAGGATTTCCCATCATGGCTCAGTGGAAACAAATCTGACTAGCATCCATGGGGATGCAGGTTCAATCCCTGACCTCGCTCAATGAGTTAAGGATCCTATGTTGCCGTGAGCTGTGGTGTAGGTCACAGATGTGGCTTGGATTTGATGTTGCTGTGACTGTGGTGTAGGCCAGTGGCCACAGCTCCGATTAGACCCCTAGCCTGGGAACTCCATATGCTACAGGTGTGGCCCCCAAAAGACAAAAAAAATCCCATTAAATGCAAAACAAGAACAAAATTAAAGGGGGCCCCCCAAAACTCAGCAGCAATTAGTAGAACTGGGGTTTACCCATATTACAAAAATAAATAAATAAATAAATAAAAAATACTTAGTCATTTGGGTTACGGCAAAAAAAAAATTATTATAATTACTGATCTCACTCCAAATCATAACATGGTAATTTAATACAGAAGTCTGTGTGGCTTGAGGGATTTTTTTTCTTTTATATGGATTTATACACTAGTGGCTAAAATTTTACTTCCTAGATGACCAGAGAGAATCATAATCTGCAACTAACAAGGCTGAGTGATCTTAAGAGGGGTCAGATTTGGGATTTTTCTGTGGCCTTTCCACTCCTACCTCAGTCTAGACTGAAACACTCAGTCTTGGTGAAACGTACTGCAGACAATAAATCACTCCAAGGCAAGGCCAAGCTTATAAGTCACAGGATTTGGGGCGATGAAGGAGGAGGCAGAGATCGTGGGGAGGGTAACAATTTCTCCTCAATGAGATTTAAGGAATAACTGCTTTGTCAGTAGGAGGCAGACCTCAGGGTGAGTATTCTAAACTACAGTTTCTGAATGAGAAACCTTCTGAACTCTTGGGATAGCATCTGAAGCATATAATTTTCAAGTTTCATATCCTCCATGGTTTAGAATAAAAATGAGTGAAATGTGATCCTTTCCAAACTAGCACTTCCCATGTTGGAGATGGAAAACAGGATTAAGGTCGAGAGGATAAAACTTTTCCCTTTTGTTGCCAATAGAGGTGAATAGAATCTTTTGCTTGAACAGTCACGAATTCCAGAAAAATGCGGACTTATCCATATTAAACAAAATGGATAAACAAAAATGCCCATTAAAAGACAAAAATAAATTATATTTTGGATTTTCCACATCACTGCTTCCCTCTACAGGAATAAATAATTAAGACCTGACTATCTGGCTCAAATGTCAGTTTAAAATAAGCCAAGAAAAATAGTAAATGCCAAACCCCCACCTCTCTCCACCTGCATACACTATTTCTGTCTCTAATATTCAAGTCAATAGAATCCGTATCTGGAAAATGTTGGAGTGACACCATGTGAATATTATACCTTGATTCCAGGATGTATAACTGATAAATCTGCATTCCACCTAGAAGTTCACCTAACCCCCTCCTTCTAATCCATGGCAAGTTTTCTTCCATTTTATATTCTAAGTTTTTTAGCTCCTGAATCATCTTGACCATTTGAAGTCTTCTCTTTTTTTTTTCTTCTTCCTCAGAAGTTTAAAACAAGTGATAATATTCATATTACCAGGTGAGTAGGGAAAACATTTTCTAGGTTTCTAACTAGAAATGGGACAGTCCCACAAATTATTTATCAGAGCTATCAAGTAAAAGTAATAAATATTCTGCAGATTAAACAGGAATTCTGCTGTATAGCATGGACAAATGATCTAAACAGATATTTTGAATATGTAGTTTTAGCTTTGATAAAAAGCATCAGTGTGTAAATTTCCTACTGGATGTTATATAAGGCAATCCTCAGATTAAATGCTTAAATGTGATTAAATTCACATTTCAAAGATCTGTGACAAGGAAATCCTATGAGAAAAAATAAACATAGTAGCCAAAAGATCTCATCTGAAAATCAGATTTGTGCCCTTTAAACTTCTTGCAAGTGAAACACAATGGGAGGGCATTTTTCCCTTTTCATAAGGAATTTGAAAGCTATGGAATTAAAGTCATATGAAAATTTATGAGCAGAATTAGAGAAAGGATAGAAAAAATGGAATAGTGATGGGCTAACAGAATAATGTAAATAATGGAATACTGTACTTTTAAACAGAGTTGACATTAAAAGACACCAAAAAAAAAAATTATAACAGACATGAAGAGTTATCCCTAACTAAAAAAAAAAAAAAAGTTGGTCTTCCTTTTTAAATTGTACATGTAAAGTAAAAGCATATATTGTCATTGACTAATAGTATTTCTTTAATGTGTTCTAAAAAATGGCATACAGTGATAAAAATAAAATCCTACTATGGAAAGATAATATTGACTTGAAGAAAACATCTCCTTTAGAAAACATGTGACTAACTGCATTTATTTTTCCAACAAAATTACATTAGAAAATGGGGAAAATCTCCAACCTTTACCACAGATTCATTCATGTCTTCAACAAATATCTTATCCCTTTAATACAGAAAAGAAGCCATCAATTTACATATACTTATCTGCTGCTATTTAGTGTTTGTGTATGTGGAATTTTTCATGAATTTTGAAATATGTCCCTAGGTGTAAATAATGCTTTCAGATGTTAGCACTGACATCAACCCCAAGAACCTGGTTCCCCCAAACCAGAAGAGTTTATTGTTCTTGTTTATGATCCCATGACTGGTCCATTCTGAAAAACCTGGAATTGTGGTTAATCATGTCTTAACCACAATTAATGACTTAACCAAGATAGATTAATACCTTAAGTATAACCTGTCACTCATTAGTATTTGCCATTCTCATTATCATTAGTATCATTCATACTCAGAATGGGGTGGATCTGTCAATCAGAGAATTCTTGTGGATTCAATAGATGAAATGAGTACTAGGAATGTTCTCTAGGCCCACAGAATTCATAATCAACATGGTGGGGAGCGTTAAGAGGGCAGGTTGACCAGAAAAGTCACTTTGTTACAGTAAGTAAGGATAATTGCTTCAATCTCAGAGGCAGGATAAGCTTCCTGAAAGAAAAATTAGTAGACAGTCAATGTGCTTCTAACCTTAAAGTCCAAGGTTCTATGAATAATCAAAAAGTAATTAGTATTTATGCTCAGCCTAGAGTCTTGAACTGACCTTTGGTTTACATGCCTTATTTTACTGACTTTGGATATAGAAAATTTCAGATTTTAAAAAGTAAAGGGCAGTACACAATAATGAAAATTAATGGTTGAAAGGCCACAAAAGTGACAGCTAATTTTCCTGATAAGTTCTTTCATTATACGGGTAGAGGTTTTGATGAGATTTGTTCAAATGTTAGTTATTTTTCTTTGATTACATAGTCTTTTGATTGTTTCCTTTTTATTCTTTGCTAATCAACTCCTGGGCTAAGTAAGGACAACTCAGATTCAAGATATGGCTTTCATCTGAAAGCAACAGATGAAATGAGAATAATCTCAGCAAGATGGAAAAGTTTACAATCACACAGCAAAAACAATTACTTTTTTTACTGCATTTTTCATTTGGAAAGAATGACACAACCTTGGGTTAGAAATTGTAAATGAACTATTTCTTTCCATATCTGTAGAAGACTCAACTATCAAAAAAAAAAAAAAGGTTTTTTTTTATTCTCACATTCACTGAGGAGGAAGAGGAAATTTCCAGACTGAATTGACCATCACCTATAACATGAGCTCATCTCAGCACAATGGTCATTTTTCTCTGCTGCATGAGTCACTCCCTCACTATCCCTCCTCCACCCTTCATTCTGCTCCCAATCTCTTCTTTAATTAGCATTGATTCCTTACCCTTTGACCCTCTCCTTATCCCTTTTTTCTATGTTCAAGTCTGAGAACTACTACCAGCTTATCTTCCTGGTGACCAAAATGAGTTTTATTCTCTGAACGAATGGATTCAAGGAGGTCCCTCAAACCTAGTTTGAAGAAAACAGAGAGTATGAGGGTCCCCAAGAGAAACCCTCCTCTCCAAGCTTTAGAACACAGCTCTTGGAGTTCCCGCCATGGGCATTGTTGTGGCTGTGGTGCAGGCGGAACCTGAAGTTCTAATTCAACCCTAGCCTGGGAACTTTCATATGCCGCAAGTGTGGCCCTAAAAAGCAAAAATAAATAAATAAATAAAAAACCTCTCAGCCAAGTGGCTGCTGCTGGGCATCTGCCCACAACTTCCCACAGATACCCCTTCTCATCATTCAGGTCTCAACTCAAATGTCATGTCCTCAGAGATACAATCATGATCAGTAAAGAAGATAAGAGTTCTCAAATAAGAGGAAGCAAATGTAAGCATGGAGCTAGAAAGAGGGTTCCCCAGTCAGCACCAATTTTGGAGGAGGGGACCCAGAACATATAAAAATGAAAGACAAGTGGGCAGGTGACTGGGGGCTGCATCACTGGCCCCAGGCTGCTAGACATCTGAGTTCATCTGGAGTGAGCAGCCATTCACAAGCCATGGTGGAGCCCTCTTACCCATTCCTACCCACAAGCAGATGATGTGAGGGGATTTGCACCATCGGTGAAACAGAAGGCCCTCAGGAGGAAGTAGGAATCACAATACAATGTATTAATAGAATCAAGGGTGGGGGGAATATGATCATCTTAATTGATGGAGAGAAAGCATTTTATAAAATCCAACAACTCTCATGATAAAATCACTCAACAGACAGGGAGGATCAAGATGGCAGAGGAGTAAGACATTGTGCTTACCTTCTCCCACAAACACATCTACATGTAGAATGATTCACACAGAACATCTACTGAATGCTGGCAGAACTTAAACCTCCAAAAAGGGCAAGAAACCCTCAACATAACTGGGAAGAAGAAAAGAAAAAAGAGAGAGAGAAAAGGAATCAGGACAGGACTAGCATTTATGAGAAGGAGCTGTGAAAAAGAAAAGTAACACACACCTTGGGAAGCACCTAACTGATGGGGAGATCAGCTGAGATGGAGGGACCTCAAAATCACCAAGAAAAGCACAGCAGCTGGACTGAGGAGGGCAAAGCAGAGCGAGAGCTGCACAGGTTGCCTGCACCACCAACACAGACACCACATGCTGAAACACCTGGGTGGGGGTTGGGCACTGAGACTAAGGCTCCAGAGGTCAGTTCCAGGGAAAGGACTAGAACAGGGTATGTGGAGATAGCCTGGGGATAACACACTTAGCACCCTGTGGATAAAAGCCTGCCCACACCAAAGAAAGAGACAGCAAATATCCAAGCTCCCATGCCAAAAATAAATAGTTACCTCCCACAAAATACAAAGGAGTGATCTTGCATAGAAATAGCCCTTTAAGACTGCAGTTTGGATTTCCTGAATTCACATGAACAGAAAAACTCAAGCAATATGAAGGAGCTCAGGGACAATTACCGGTTAAAAGAACAGGAGAATTCACCTGAAGCGGCAAACAATGAAACAGACCTCTGCAGTCTAATAGACACTGAGTTGAAAAAGGAGATAGTAAAAATACTGAAGGAATTAAGGATGAATATGAAGGAATTAAGAGTGAATATAAACAGTAATGCAGATTACTTTAGAAAGGAACTAAAAATATAAGGAAGAACCAAGAAAAATTAGAAAATTCATTTGCAGAGATGAAAACTGAGCTAAAGGCACTAAAGAGCAGAATGAATAATGCAGAGGAATGAATTAGTGACTTGGAAGATAGAATAATGAAAATCACCCAATCAGGACAGCAGACAGAAAACCAAATAAAAAAACACAAAAGCAATATAAGAGATCTATGGAATAATACAAAGCAGGCCAAACTATGCATAATAGGAATTCCAGAATGAGAAGGAAAAGAAAAGGGGATTGAAAATATATTTGAGGAAATTATGTCTGAAAACTTTCCAAATCTAAAGAAAAAAGATATCAAGATACAGGAAGCACCGAGGGTCCCAAACAAGTTGAACCAAACAGGCTCACACCAAGACATATTATAATAAAAATGGCAAAAGTTAAATATAAAGAGAGGATTCTAAAGCAGCAAGAGAAACATAACATGTTAATTATATGGGAACCCCTATAAGGCTATCAGCTGATTTCTCTACAGAAACACTACAGGCCAGAAGAGAGTGGCAAGATATATTTAAAGTTCTAAAAGGGAAAAACTTGCAGCCTAGAATATTCTACCCAGCAAGAATATCATTTAAAATAGATGGAGAAATAAAGAATTTCTCCAACAAACAAAAGCTAAAAGAGTACAGCAATACTAAACCCATACTAAAAGAAATACTGAAAGGACTTCTCTAAATAATTAAGAGGTAAGAAGAAAACGGATGGAGGAAATCACAATTGGAAAGCAATCACTTAAATAAGCCAGTATACAAATCTAAAAGGAAGGGAAAAAAACCTACTGTAAAAGCAATGATAAACACAAGGAACAGCAAAAGGACAAACATGAAGATGTTAAAAAGGGCTTTAAAATCATTGAATGTGGAGAAGGAAAGTAAGAAAATCTAGACTTTTTTTTTCTTAATAATGTGTTTGAGCCTATATGACTATCAGACTAAAGCAAGCAGATATAGGAAGGGGTTAACATACTTAAAAAACAGGGCATGAAAAAAAGGAGCATCATGGTACAGTGGAAATGAAACTGACTAGGAACTATGAGGTTGTGGGTTTGATCCCTGGTCTTGCTCAGTGGATTAAGGATCTGGCGTTACTGTGAGCTGTGGTATAGGTGGCAGATGCAGCTCGGGTATGGTGTTGCTATGGCTGTGGCATAGACCAGCAGCTGTAGTTCCAGTTAGACCCCAAGCCTGGGAACTTCCATATGCCACAAGTGTGGCCCTAAAAAGAAAAAAAAGGACAATCACAAATCAAAACCAAACATTATATTCACAAAAACTAAAAAGAAAAGTACACAAGCATAAAATGAATGGAAATCATCCAACCAAAAAGAGAAAGTAACAACAGAGAAACATAAAATCAACTGGAAAACAAGGTTTAAAATTGCAATAAGTACATATTTACCAATAATTACCTTAAATGTCAATGGACTGAATGATCCAATTAAGACACAGAGTGGCAGATTGGATAAAAAAGCAAAAGCCTACAACATTCTGTCTACAAGAGACCCATCTTAGAGCAAAAGACACATATAGATTGAAAGTGAGGGGGTGGAAAAAGATATTTCATGCCAATGTACTGAATACTCTAATCAAAAGACACAGAGTGGCAGATTGAATAAAAAAGCAGAAGCCTACAATATGCTGTCTACAAGAGACCCACCTTAGGGCAAAGGACACATATAGATTGAAAGTGAGGGGGTGGAAAAAGATATTTCATGCCAATGGACAAAATAGGAAAGCAGGAGTTGCAATACTCATACCAGACAAAATAGTCTTTAAAATGAAGGCCATAAAGAAAGACAAAGAAGGACATTATTTAATGATAAAAGGATCCATTCAAGAAGAGGATATTTACAATCATCAATATATATGCCCCTAATATAGGAGCACCCTGATACATACAATACTAACAGACATAAAAGGATAAACTGATGAGAAAACAATAATGGTAGGAGATTTTAGCACACTGCTCACATCAATGGATAGATACTCTAGACAGAAAATCAGTAAAGCAAAGACATCCTAAATGACAGAGTAGAAAAGTAAGACTTAATTGACATTTTCAAGACATTACTTCCAAAAAATCAGAATATACATTCTTCCAAGTGTACACGGAATATTCTCAAGGATTGACCACATACTTTGGCTCAAAACTAACTTCAACAAATTTAAGAGTACAGAAATTATTTCAAGTATCTTCTCTGACCACAATGGCATGAAAGTAGAAATCAACCACAGGAAAAAATATGAGAAAAAACTAGCTACATGGAGACTAAACAACATGCTACTAAAAAACCAATGGGTCAATGAGGAAATTAAGAAGGAAATTAAAAAATACCTCGAGACAAATGATAATGAAGCCGCAACAATTCGAAATCTATGGGATGCTGCAAAAGCAGAGCTTAGAGGGAAATTCATAGCGATACAGACCTTCCTCAAGAAAGAAGGAAAAATCTCAAGTCAACAAATTAATCCACCTCCTAAATGAATTAGAAAAAGAACAAAAAAACCTAAAATCAGCAGAAGAAAGTAAATCATAAAGATCAGTGAGGAAATCAGTAAAAATAGATATTTGAAAAACAATAGAAAAAATCAATTAAAACAAGAGTGGTTCTTTGAAAAGATAAATAAAATTGACAAACCTCTAGCTACACTCACCAAGAAGAGGAGAGGAAAAAAACCAAATAAACAAAATAAGAAATGGAAAAGTAGAAATCTCCATGAATACCACAGAATACAAAAAACCATAAGAAAATACCATGAACAATTACATGCCAACAAATTTGACAACCTGGAAGAAATGGACAACTCTCTAGATACTTGAGCCTGACAAAACTGAATCAAGAACTAAATCAACTGAACAGACTGATCACAAGAAATGAAATTGAATATGTAATAAAAACACTCCCTACAAATAAAATTCCAGGGCCAGATGGCATCATGGGAAAATTCTACCAAACATACAAAAAGGAACTTATACCCATTCTCCCTAAACTTTTCCAAAAGGTTGAAGAAGAAGGAACACTAAGACATTTTGTGAAGCCACCATCAGCCTAATACCAAAACCAGACAAAGATACTACCAAAAAAAGAAATTATGGGCCAATGTCTTTGATGAATATAGACACAAAAATTCTCAACAAAATTTTAGCCAACCAAATCTAAGAACATATAAAAAAGACCATACACCACGACCAAGTGGAATTCATCCCAGGTTCACAAGGATGGTTCAACATATGCAACTCAAACAATGTCATACACCAAAAAGTCAAAACCACGTGATCATCTCAATAGATGCAGAAGCAGCATTTGACAAAGTCCAACATCCATTCCTGATTAAAAACTCTTACCAAAGTGGATAGAGAGGGAACATACCTTAACATAATAAAAGCCATTCATGACAAACACACAGAAAATATAATACTCAATGGAGAAAAGCTGAAATTCTTCCTGCTAAAATCTGGAACAAGACAAGGATGCCCACTCTCACCACTTTTATTCAAAGTAGTATTAGAAGTTCTAGCCGCAGCAATTAGACAAACAAAAGAAACAGAAGATATCCAAATCAGAAGAGAAGAGGTAAAAGTGTCACTGCATGCAGAAGACATGACACTATATACATAAAACCCTACGGACTCAACCCAAAAACTGCTTGAACTGATCAATGAATTCAGCAAAGTAGCAGGATACAAGATTAATAAGAAATCAGTTGTGTTTCTGTATGCTAACAATGAAACATTAGAAAAGGAGTACAAAAATATAATACCTTTTAAAATCACACACCAAAAAAATCAAATACCTGGGAATAAACCTGACCCAGGAGGTGAAAGAAAATGCTGAGAACTATAAAACATTAATCAAGGAAATTGAAGAGGATTCAAAGAAATGGAAAGATATTCCATGTTCCTGGGCTAGAAAAATTAATATTGCAAAGGTGGCCATACTACCCCAAGCAATCTACAGATTAAGTGCAATCCCTATCAAATTACTAATGACATTCTCCACAGAACTAGAGCAAACAATCCAAAAATTTATTTGGAACCATAAAAGACCCAGCATTGCCAAAGCAATCCTGAGGAACAAAAACCAAGCAGGAGGTATAACTCTCCCAGACTTCAGGCAATATTACAAAACCAGTGTAATTAAGACCGTAGTACTGGTACCAAAACAGACATACAGACCAATGGAACAGAATAGAGAACCCAGAAATAAATCCAGATCCCTAAGGTCAATTAATCTTCGACAAAGGGCACAAAAATATAAAATGGGGAAAAGCAAGAGGGGCTGAGAAAAGTGGGCAGCTGCATGTAAATCAATGAAACTGGAACACACCCTCACACCATACACAACAATAAACTCAAAAGGGCTTAAAGACTTAAACATAAGACAAGACTCCATCAAACTCCTAGAAAAGAACATGGGCAAAACATTCTCTGACATCAACCCTACAAATATTTTCTTAGGTGAGTCTCCCAAGCCAAGAGAAATAAAAACAAAAATAAACCAGTGGGACCTAATCAAACTGACAAGCTTTGCACAGCCAAGGAAACCATAAAAAGAAAAATAAAGGTAATCTATGGAATGGGATAAAGTAGTTTCAAATGATGCAACTGACAAGGGCTTAATCTCTAAAATATACGAACTTATACAACTCAACAGCAAAAAAAAAAAAAAAAAAAAAAAAAAAAAAAAAAAAAAAAAAAAAAAAAAAAAAAAAAAAAAAAAAAAAAAAAAAAAAAAAAAAAAAAAAAAAAAAAAAAAAAAAAAAAAAAAAAAAAACAAAAAAAAACCACAACCCTATGGAGAAATTTGCAAGAGACCTGAATAGACATTTCTACAAAGAAGATATACAGATGGCCAACAAGGACAAGAAAAAATGCTAAACATCCCTGATTATTAGAGAAATGCAAATCAAAACGATTATGAGGTACCACCTCACACCAGTCAGAATGTCCATCACTAATAAGTCCATAAATAACAAACGCTGGAAAGGTTGTGGAGAAGAGGGAACCCTCCTACACTGTTGATGGGGATGTAAATTGATATAACCACTACAGAAAACAGTATAGAGGTACCTCAGAAAACTTAATATACAACTACCATATGACCCAGAAATCCCACTCTTGGGCATATATCTGGAAAAAAATTTTCCTTGAAAAAGATACATGCACTTATGTTCATAGCAGCACTATTCACAGTAGCCAAGACATGGAAACAGCCTAAATGTCCATCGACAGATGAATGGATTAAGAAGATGTGGTATATATACACAGTGGAATACTACTCAGCCATAAAAAAGAACAAAATAATGCCATTTGCAGCAACACGGATGGAACTGGAGACTCTTATACTAAGTGAAGTAAGTCAGAAAGAGAAAGACAAATACCATATGATATCACTTATATCTGGAATCTAATATATGGCACAAATGAACCTTTCCATAGAAAGAAACACATGGATGTGGAGAACAGACTTGTGGTTGCCAAGGGGGGGAGGGGAATGGGATAGTCTTGGAATTTGGGGTTGATAGATGCAAACTATTGCATTTGGAATGGATAAGCAATGAGATCCTGCTGTGTAGCACAGGGAATTATATCTAGTCACTGATGATGGAGCATGATGGAGGCTACTGTGAGAAAAAGAATTTATATATGTATGTGTGACAGGGTCACTTTGCTGTACTGTAGGAAATTGACAGAATGCTATAAACCAACAATAATGGAAAAAATAAAAAATCATTAAAATACATCACTCAACATACTACTAGTAGAAGTTTCTCAAATGGATCAAGGGCATCTATTAAAATCATGGAGTCCTTGAGCAGGGCCCAAACTATCATGGTTGAGGAAGTGTAGTTCACACATGTAAACATCTCTATTGAGATTATGCTCTCCTAACTGGCAGGAAAAAAACAACTGAGTTTGTAGAAATTTCTTTTGCTTGAGCACGAGAGATTTTAGAGAATGTTTACATGCTGAAGAATAACTGGTCTGGCCTGTGAAGTTGATCATGCAGAAGAAAAGAGGGAAAGCACAGAATCAAAGGTCCTTGAGGAAATGAGGGCAGACAGGTTCCTGAACACATATTTAAAAACCGGCCATTGAAAGCACAAGGGCCAATTTCTCAGTTGTATCCGGAGATGAAGATGAAAAGATCATGGTAAATATGAGTAATTTTGAAGATGAGCAGGAAAACAGATTTTTATGGAATGGTTTATTACTTTTTCATTAGTGTATGAGTAAACCATAAGTTTTGAGTTTGACAGTGCCAAAAAAAAAAAAAAAGCCAGCATTGGAAGCTAAGAAGAGAAAATGCTTGCAAAGTTTGGCTTGAAAAGTGAGAAAACAGCTTATAAGAGACAGAATATTGGATCATATGGCAGTGCTAAAAACCAAACTAATACTTCACATCAGATACCTGAAATTAAACTAGAAAATCTTACTATATGGGTTTTTTCTCACTGCTGTCACCTGCAAGGGCATGGGCACATAGAGGCCACGTGGCTGAGCTCATGTAGGGTTGGATGTTGCAAGGCAAATATGACCATCAGAACATTGGAGGAGTGAGTTGAGAGTTTTCTCAAGGGAAGAATTATAGTAATGTATCAACATTCTGATTGGTACCAAAATAAACAAACAAAACAACTAAAAAGGTAAAGGGCTATAAAAAGTTATAGTGAAAAATAGTTTGGAATCAATGAATTGTAGGTCAAGGTGGAGTTGACTGACTGTTGCAGTTTGAATACATGATTGCACAAATGAGCTGGAAGGATAGGAATTTGGGGTTGAAAAGTAAAACAAAGTTTGCATTTGAAGTTTGGGAGGTGGAAACTTTTTATTTAAAAAAAAAAAAAAAGCCAAGTACATGACCATGAGAAAGGGTGGGTAATATAATATGGAAGGAAAATTCACTGGAGTTGAGGTCAAGAAATTTGAAAGACAAAATATAGAATTGGCATCATCATGGATGCTGACAGGATGTGGATTGGAGGAGGAGACAGAGAACCAACAGCCAAAGTCTCCAATGAGTGAATAAAAGTTTAAAAAGTCATAGTTTGGCAAAAGTGAGAAAGTGGACTTGGAGATATGTCTCAATGGCATGATCTCTGAATGTGTAAGAAAGAGTTTCTGAAATAGGGGATGGTAGGGGTTTCTGGGGTTAGTAGTTGTAGACTGTTGCCTCTGGGATAGAAAAGCAAGGAGATCCTACTGTATAGCACTGGGAACTATGTCTAACCATTTGTGATGAATCCATATACGTATGTGTAACCCTGTCACCACGCTGTGCAGCTGAGTATAATGGAAAAAAATTTAAAAATAAAATTTCAAAAAAAAAGCAATTACCTGCAGGTGACAATGGTTGATGGTGGGAGACTTGAAGCAGGAAGAAGAATCATCATCTAGTTTCTGGTCCCAAAGAATGTAAATTGTAAAAACAAAAAAGATCATCTACCTGATTTGTCTGAAAAGGAAGCAAGGACTTTAGAGAGCAATCAAAATTAAAGCGAAGAGGTTAAGAGATTTAAGATACATGGGAATTAGCTGTTCATATACCAGGAGTTTCAGAGCCATTGCACAAGGATTTGAAAAGATGACGAGGACTGGAGAATGAGTTACACTAAGAAATGTATATGTGTGTGGAGTTCCTGTTGTGGCTCAGTGGTTAACGAATCCGACTAGGAACCATGAGGTTGTGCGTTCGATCCCTGGCCTCACTCAGTGGGTTAAGGATCTGGTGTTGCTGTGAGCTGTGGTGTAGGTTGCAGACATGGCTTGGATCCCGTGTTGCTGTGGCTGTGGAGTAGGCTGACGGCTACAGCTCCGATTAAACCCCTAGCCTGGGAACCTCCATATGCCGTGTGTGCAGCCCTAGAAAAGGCAAAAAGACAAAAAAAAAAAAAAGTATATGTGTGGTTGAGACTTCAGCCATTACTGGTGACTAAGGGGTCTTATATGTCTACTGATAACTAAGGTAACAAACAGGACTTATTGTGTAACATCACTGTCCACCTAGATGTAAAAATCCTAAACCCGAAGTTCATCCTAAAATCCTCCCTCTTTTTTATCAGACCAATCTGACTGGTCACTACATCTATTTTTCTGCAAGTTATCCCCACCCTTTCATCCACATTGCTTCTCTTTTCATTCAAACAATCTACATTCCTACTGTATTTTCTAGCAACAGCCTGTTAGCCACCAGCCTCAAACTCATTCCTTTAAACCCACGTGTGTTTCTGACAAGCTGATATGTCTTAAGAGTAAATCTGGTTACTTCTCTTTGTTGACCCTCCTTCATCTTTAGGGGTATTGTGGACTCCTTGTCAGAGCCCACAGAGCCTTGATCAACCAGCCCCTACCTCTCTTCAGTGTCATAGCTCTCACCCCTCTCTCATACAAAAGTTTTACTTCGGGCATGCTCAACTTTTCATTATACTCTCCAAGGTCTCTTTCCTTACTGGATCTGCCTTTTTTTTTTTTTTCAATTACATCATCCCCTTCTTTCCTCATCCAGTGAATCCACACATCTCTACAAAAACTCAGTTCAGGTATGAACACACAGGGGCTTAATCTCACACATGGCCAATGTGGGTCAGATGCCCTCCTCTGTTCTCTTGTAGCATCCTGCCCAGCCTCTATTATTCTAGCTATTGTAAATGTTTAGGATAAAAAAATGCAAGTTAAAAAAACCTTGTTGAATGAGTTCGTGCCATGGCTCAATGGGATCGATGGCATCTCTGCATAAAAATATGCTTATCAGATTGCAGAAGAAATATACACTCTCTTTAAGAGTTTAATTCTTTTGTTCCTCTTGCTACAATGAATAGTTATATTTGTTTTCCCCTCAGTATGTATTTACAGCAGAAAAGTTGGTGGGAAGATAGAATAACCAAAGTAAAATGCAAAGAAAGCTACATTACAGAAAAAAGATGCAAAGGATAACGTTTACTTTAGCCAAACTAAGGGATTAATGACTCAGGTATCATAGAAACCAGTAATTCTTTGTCACTTATATTGTCACGTACAGTGACTTATTTGTGTGAAAGTCCAATCCCAGGGGAAAAAAATATGTGTGAGAAACCAGAGCAAAGGTATTCTTGTTGTCTCTGTGTTAAATGAGGTCACTGTCAATTTAGTGGCCCTGTGAATATTTCATGGAGAAAGACAACCACAAATTACACACCTCACTGCTGTGTAATCTCATACGTCATTGCCCACAAGGTAGATGGAGTCAGAACAGAGATGGATCAAGGCAAAATGTGCCATCTATAACGGTAAAACTATTCAGAGCTCATGATGTAATGAGAAATCTTTGGCAACATTTCTATACCCCCAGTAAAGCTCACAGTCTAGACTTCACTGTAAATTTGCGTCTAGCATTTATAAAATCGAGGAAGTAACATGGCTTCATCCTGCATTTAGTACAGCAGAGTTTAGAGATGACAATAGCATGGGATGTGGTAATTGTGTAGAGTCGATCGCTCGATGTCTTATCTATGGATATCAAAACTCCCTTATCAGTAACAACTGTTTTTCCCTCCCTATGTTGTTCCACAGAGGATTTCTGAACACACATCAGAATAAAATAACTTCATATATAAATATATAATAGCCAAGATTAATTTAATACTTAATCACATGTCAAGTACTGTGCTAAGTGCTTTGCATGAGCTGTCTTATGTAGTACTTCCAATAACATTAGCATGGATGAGCTTTTTACTATCCTCACTTTATCATTACAGAAAATAGGTAAATGAATAAAATCAGATTATAGGAAGGAAAAAGTAAAATCTCTCAAGTATGACCTTTTGAGTCAGGAGAAAACATGTCAGTTTCCTGGTGGTAAGCTAATGTTTTCATGTACTTACTCTAAAATGCTTTCTCAGGTTGTTTTGCACAAAAAGAATGGTCAATAACGTCAGCAATACCCCTAGAGTAAACTCATGAGGAGGTTCTGTGAAGCTGTTTTTTGTAGAATTCTTTAATACACAATACAAAAAGTGAAATACAAAAGCCCAACTTTCACGAGATGAAGAAAGAAACTCCCTTTAAAACCACCATTCATTTTTTGTTCTGCTTAGTTTGGTTTGAGTTTTGGTTTGGCTGAGCCCACAGCAGGTAGAAATTCCAGGGCCAGGGACTGAACCCACACCACAACAGTGACCCAGGTCACAGCAGTGATAATGCCAGATCCTTGATTTGCTAGGCCACCAGGGAATTCCACACTCCCTTTAATTGAAGCCATTTGGGGAAACAGACACATCAAATTGTAAATCCAGTGACTCCCCATCCTCAGCTCATTGGACCTTCTGTATGTGTATCACTATTACCACTCCCTTCCTCTTAAATCCTAAATCCTCCACATCTTTATCTTTGGTTTCATAACCCCTTAAATGTTTATGCTCTCCAGGATCCTAGATTGATCCTTTTTCTCTTCTTATTCCACACACTCTCTTCGAGTGTCTCTACCCAGGCCACCTTGCTCACCACCAGCCATAAGCTCATAATATCTAATTCTACACCCCTGTACCACCAGGTGCTCACTTGCTCACCCATCCCACCACACACACACACACACACACACACACACACACACACACACACACATACATATATCCCATACATATACATATACATTACATGTATATCCATGTTTCCCTCTTTCTTTCTGTCTTTTCTCTTTTTTTTCAATAAGTATGTTCTTAGTAATAACTATGTACTAGTCATTGTTCTAGCTACTGTGAATACAGCAAAGAACAAAATGGGCCAGACTGTCACAGACAAACAAAAACTAAGATAATTCAGCACAAGCAGAATTATCCACACTGAAAGCAATATTAAAAGACTGTCTTCAGGGAAAAGGAAAATGATAAGAGGTCAGAAACATGAATCTAGTAGAGAAGGAAAATGTCAGAGGAGGAATAAATTAAGATAAAATGAAATATTTTATCTTATTTTTAATTGACCTAAAATATAACTGTTTGTTTATAGTAATAATAGTGACAATGTGTTAGGTGATTATAGCATATTGATCAGTAAAATGAATTACAGTAATACACAAAGAATATACAAGGAATAGAAGAACAGTATCGAGAAGTCTTTGTTATAAGGCACCTACACTATGTATGAAGTAGGCAGAAATATTCGTATTTAAAGGCAGACATAGGGTAATTAAAAATGTGTATTGTGGGAGTTCCCACTGTGGCTCAGAAGAAATAAATCCAACTAGTATCCATGAGCATGTGGGTTCGATCCCTGGCCTCACTCAGTGGGTCAGGGATCCAGCATTGCTGTGAGCTGTAGTGTAGGTCACAGATGAGGCTTAGATCCTGAGTTGCTGTAGCTGTGGTGCAGGCCAGCAGCTGCAGCTCCAGTTTGACCCCTAGTCTGGGAATTTCCATATGCTGTGGGTGAGGCCCTAGAAAGCAAAAGAGAAAAAAAAAAAAAACTATGTATTGTTATTCTAGGAAAACTATTAAAAATTTTAAAGATAATTGATAAAGAAAAGTATATAAAACGGAATTATAAAAAAATGTTCAGCTAAAGTTATGGAAAGGCAGAAGAAGCTTCTGCAATAAGTAGAAAAAGTTACAAACGTTTTTTATTAATCCAAATATATCAACAGTCATTTTAAATGGAATGATATAAACATATGGATTGAAAGACAAGATTGTCAGGGAGGATTAAAAGTAATATCCAATTACATGGGTCTTATAAAGACTTTAAATATAAAGATTAAAGGCTAAAAGTGAAGAAATAGAGAAATATCTATGCTAGTACTAATCAGAAGAAAGCTGGAGTAATTTCAGACAAGATAGACCACAGCACAAGGAAAAGAGAGGGTCCTGAATGATGATAAATACTCCAAGAAGATATAACAGTCTTAAATTTGTATGCAGCAAACAACTGAGTGCCAAAATACAAGGACTAAAAGAAAAAATAGGAAAATCCACTGTTATAGTTGGAGAGGTCAACATTGCCCTGCTAGTAATTGATAGATTGGACATGCAGAAAATCAGTAAGGTTGTATTTGCCCCGAATAGTACCATTCATCAACTTGATCTAATTGACATTTATAGAATACTCTATCTACCAGCTACAGAACATGTGTTTTTCCCAAGCTCATATGGAACATTCACCATGACAGACCACATTCTTGGCCCTGAAACACATATTAAGAAATTTAAAAGAATTAAAGGTATACAAAGAATATTCTTAGATCACAGTAGACTTAAACTAGAAGTCAATAACAGAAGGATAGCTAAAGTACCCCAAATATTTGGAAATTATACAATACACTTATCAATAACGCAGGGGTCTTGAGAAATTAGAAAATATTTTGAAGGAAATGAAAATGAAAATACAGTTTGTTAAAAATTTGTGAGGTGCAGCAAAAGCCATGCTTATCAAGAAATTTGTAGCATTAAGCATATTTATTAGAAAAGATAATCAAAATCAATAATGTAAGCTTCTACCTTAGGGAACTAGACAAAGAACAATTTAAAGCAAAGGCAAGCAGAAGTAAAGAAACAATTTGAAGTGAAACTGAAAATAAGAAAACAATAGAGAAAAATAAACAAAACCAAAAGTTGGTACTTTGAAAAGAAAATATAATTGACAGATCTCCAGATAGTTAACCAAGAATAAATAGAGAAGACACAATTTACTAACATCAAAAATGAAGGAATTATCATTACTGATACCATGACCATCAAAAGAATAAAAAATGAATACATAAACCACTCCATGCCCACAAATTGGATAACTTTGCTGAAATTCCCTGAATGACACAAACCATCAAAACTCATACATGGAGAAAGAGATAATTTTAACAGCCTATAACTATTAATTTTCTATAATCAATAATTTATTACCTTCTCAAATGGCAGATGGTCACATTTCCACAATTCTCCCAGAAAACAGAAGCAGAGAGAGAATTTTTCCTAATTTACCCTCTGAGTCCAGCATTACTCTAACATCCAAAACAATATTTTCCATGAACATTAACACAAAACTCTTCAACAAAATGTTAGAAAATCAAGCTAAACAATGTATGGAAAGAATTATACATCACAACCAAGTGAAATTTAATCTAGGTGTAAAAGCCTGGTCAATATTTGAAAATTAATCAATGTAATCCACTATATTAACAGGTAAAAGAGGAAAAAAATGTATGATTATATCAATTGGCAGAAAATGCATTTAACAAAATCTAATACCCAGCCATGATAAAAACTTTCAGCAAGCTGAGAACACAGAGAGATTTCCTCAATTTGATAAAGAAATCTACAAACAACCTACTGCTACATCATACTTAAGAGACTGGATATATCATTGCAAGATCAAAAACAAAACAAGGATGTCCTCTCTCACCACTTCTATTCAACACTGTATTGGAAGTCTTGGAGAGTTCAAAAAATAAGAAAAAGAAAGAATACAAATTGAGACAGAAGGAACAACACTGGTCTTGTTCATAGATGATCTGATTATTTGTGCATAAAATACTAAAGAATTAACAATAACAACAAAAAAAACCCTCTTGAAACTAATGAATGGGTATGGCAAGGACACAGGATTTAAAGCTAACATTTAAAAGCCAATTTCTGGAGTTCCCCTGTGGTGCAGTGGCTTAAGGATCCAGTGCTGTCACTGCAGTGGCTCAAATTGCTACTGTGGCATGGGTTCAAACCCTGGCCCAGGAATTTCCAAACACCACAGGTGTGGTCAAAATAAATAAATAAAAAGGTAATTACTTTAGTATATGGGAAATGAACAATTGGATTTTAAATTTGAAAAAAATATCATTTATAATACCACCCAGAAAATGAAATACTTTGATACAAATCTAATGAAATATGTATAGGACCTTTATGCAGCAAACAACAAAACTGTAATTAAAAAAAAAATCAAAGATGATCTAAGTAAATGGAAAGATATTCTGAGTCAATGGATTGGAAGACTCAGTATTATTCAAATGTCAATTCTTTCCAGTTTAGCCTATAGATTCAATGTAATCCCAGTCAAAATCTCAGTTTGTGATTTTCTACATATCAACAAAGTAATTCTAAAGTTTATATGGAACAGCAAAAGCTCTAGAATAGCCAAAACAATACTAAAGGAGAGTAAAAATGTTGGAAGACACACTACACATTTTCAAGACTTAGAGCTCCAATTATCAAGAAACTGTGGTATTGATGAAAGAATAGACAAACAGATCAATGGAGCAGAATAGAGAGCCCAGAAAAAGGCCCACAAAAATAAAATCAACTGATCTTTGACTAAAGAGCCAAATCAATTTAGTGGAGAAAAAACATTTTTCTAATAAACTGTATAAGACAGTCATATGTAAAACCTGACCCTGGATACAGATCTCACACATTACCCAAAAATTAACCTAAAAGGTATCATAGACTTAAATGTAACATGTAAAACTGTATAAAATTTGAGGAAAACATGGAGAAAATCTATATGAACTTAAGTTTGTGATTCGCTTTAAATACAACATCAGAAGTAAAATTTGTGAAAGAAAAAAAAGTTGAACTTTATTAAAATCAAAAACTTCTGCTCTGGGAGATTGGATTAAGATGGCGGAACAGAAGGACTGGAGCTCAACTTCTCCCCCGAAAAACAGCAAAACTACAACTAAATGCCAAGCAGCCTTCAACCAAATGGACTGTAAACTTCCAAAAAAGATATTCTACTCCAGAAGACAAAGAAGAGACCACATCAAGAGGTAGGAGAGGCGATTATGCGATAGAAGCAACCCCATGCCTCCCGGGTGGGAAGCCCCACAGACTGGAAAGTAACTGCATCACAGAGACTCAGCTACAGGACTGAGAGTTCTGAGCCCCACGTCAAAATCCCACGCCTGGGGATCAGGCACAGGGAGAAAGAGCCCCTGGTGCATCTGGCAGTGAAGGCCAGTGGGGCTTGTGTGCAGGAGCTCCACAGGACTGGGGGAAACAGAGACCCCATTCTTGAAAGGTACACACAGACTTTCATGTGCACTGGGTCCCAGGGCAAAGCAGTCTCCATAGGAATCCAGGTGGAACCTTACTGCAATTCTTGGAGGATCTCCTGGGAAAACAGGGGTGACTGTGGCTTGTTGTGGGGGAAGGGCATTGGAGGCAAAGCTCTCGGGGATATTCATCAGCCTGCATTTCTCTGGAGGGGGCCATTTCTGGGAAAATATGGTGCCTCCCATCAGCGCTGAGAAGCCCCAGGCCAAACAATAATCGAGGTGGGATCACAGCCCCACCCATCACTAAACAGGCTGCCTAAAGACCCCTCAGGCACACAGCCAGCCTCTAATCTCATCCAGAGACAAAGCCCCATCCATCAGAGAGACAGGAATCAACCCCACCTAACAGTGGGCAAGCATCAGTCCCTCCCATCGAGAAGCCTACAGCAAGCCACGCCCATACCAATTTTAGTCACAGGGGAGGCAAACTCGAGAACTAAGAGAGGCTACAACTCTATTGTCCGCAAAAAGGTCACCACACCAAAAACCTATAAAAATGAAAAGACAGAAAACTACAACTCAGATAAGGGAGAAAGAGTAAAGCCAGAAAAACACCTCAATGATGAGGAGATTATCAGCCTCTCAAAAAGAGACTTTAGACTGTTGATGCTGAAGATGATGCAAGGCATTGGAAATAGACTGGAGGCAAAGATCGATAATTTACAGGAAACACTGAGCAGAGAAATACAAGCTGTAAAAATTTAACAAGAAGAGATGCAAAATACAATAGCTGAAATAAAAAATTCCTTAGAAGCAGCCAACAGTAGAATACAGGAGGCAGAAGAACGAATCAGCGAGGTGGAGGACAGATTAGTGGAAGTCACTAATGCGGAAGAGAAAAGAAATAAAAGATTGAAAGGAAATGAGCAGACTCTCAGAGAACTCTGGGATAATGTTAAACGCACCAATATCCATATTGTAGGGGTGCCAGAGGGAGAAGAGAGAGAGAAGGGGACAGAAAAACTATTTGAAGAGATAATAGCTGAAAACTTCCCTAATATGAGAAAGGAACCACTCACTCAAATTCAGGAAGTGCAACGAGTACCATTTAAAATAAACCCAAGGAGGAACACCCCCAGACACATATTAATCAAAATGACCAAAATTAAAGACAAAGAGAAAATTTTGAAACCAGCTAGGGAAAAGAAACAAATGACATACAAGGGAACCCCAATAAGGTTATCAGCAGATTTTTCATCTGAAACTCTACAGGCCAGAAGGGAGTGGCATGATATACTAAATGTGATGAAAGGGAAAAACTTCCAGCCAAGATTGCTTTACCCTGAAGATTTGAAGGAGAGATCAAAACCTTTACAGATAAGCAAAAGCTAAGAGATTTCTGCAACACTAAACCAGCTTTACAACAAATCTTAAAGGAACTTCTCTAGGCAGAAAAGAAAAGGCGACAACCAGAAACAAAAACACCACAAATGACAAGGCTCAACAGTAAAGGCATATATACAGTAAAGATACTAAATCATCCATGCACAACTATGCTACCAAAATCAGAAATCGTGAGAAGAGAGCACCTATGCAGGTCACTGGAGACGCACGTGCAATTAAGAAACCAACAACTTAAAACAATCTCATTTATATATAGACTCCTATATCAAAACTTCAGCGTTAAAAAAAAAAAAAAGAGCAACAAAAACCCCAGTTAATACAATGGCAATAAGAACATATATATCAGTAATTACCTTAAATGTTAATGGACTGAATGCCCCAACCAAAAGAAATAGACTAGCCGAATGGATACAAAAACAAGAGAACAACCAATGGATCACTGAAGAAATCAAAAAGGAAATTAAAAAATACCTAGAAGCAAATGACAACAAAGACACGACACTTCAAAACCTCTGGGATGCAGCAAAAGCAGTTCTTAGAGGAAAGTATACAGCAATACAAGCCTACCTCAGGACACAAGAAAAAGCTCAAATAAACAACCTAACTTTACATCTAAAGCAGCTAGAGAGGGAAGAAGCCAGGTCATGGAAACAACCGAAATGCCCATCGACAGAGGAGTGGATAGGGAAGATATGGTACATACACACAATGGAATATTACTCAACCATTAAAAGGAATGGAATAACAACATTTATAGCAACATGGATGGACCTAGAAATTATCATACGAAGTGAAACCAGTCAGACAATTAGACAGCAACACCCAATGCTACCGCTTACATATGGAAACTAAAGAGACACAATGAACTTCTTTGAAGAACAGACAATGACTCACAGATTTTGGAAAACCTTGGTTTTTCAAATAAGACAATCTGGGGGGTGGGGGGACGCACTGTGGGTTTGGGACGCAAAACCTATCGAATTGACTTATGATCTTTGTACACCTATAACTGAAATAAAATTCATTGTTAATAAAGAAAAAAAAACTTCTACTTTGCATGACACTGTTAAGAAAATGAAAAGACCACCCACAGAGCACCCAAAATAGGAAATATCTGCAAAACACATATCTGAAAAAGGACTTGTATCCAAAATACACAAAGAACACTCAACAGTAAGAAAACAACAAAATATCTCATCAAAGAAGATACGCAGATGTCAAATAAGCTTATGAAAAGATGATCAGTATCAACTGGCATTAGGGAACTGCAAATTCAAACAATGAGATACTGGAGTTCCCATCCTGGTTCAGCCGTAACAAACCTGACTAGTATCCATGAGGACACGGGTTTGATCCCTGGTCTCGCTCAATGGGTTAAGAATTCGGCGTTGCTGCAAGCTATGGTATAAATTGCAGACACAGCTTGGATCTGGTGTTGCCATGGCTGTGAGGTAGGCTGGCAGCTGGGGTTCTGATTCGACCCCTAGCCTGGGAACTTCCATATGCCACGGTGCAACTCTCAAAAGAAAAAAAAAAAAAAAAAAAGGAAAAGAGTTACTACTCCACACCTATTGGAATGGCTAAAATCTGGACACCTGACAATGCCAACTGTTGGTCATGATGTAAAGAAACAAGAACTTTCATTCATTTTTGGTGGAAATGCAGTTTGGAAGACAGTTTTTGGGTTTCTTATAAAGCTAAACATAAACTTAATCATATGCTGCATCTGACTGAGAGACACCTGTGTTCTGCAGCCCCCTCCTCCAGCCTCCAGGATTATTTCCATCCCTGGTTCTCACAGAATTTACACTCTCACTGGAGCCTACAGACTCTTCGTGCACTCTCTGAACCAGGCTGAGTGGAGCGGGAACCGATGTGGTGCTCATGCGCACTGCTCCAGGTACTGCCCTCAGCTATTCTTCCACTTTCAGGCCACAGAAGACCAAAATGAGTATAGAACCATAAGAAACATGAGACTTCTCTAGAAAGCTATACCCAGAGAAATGGCTCACCAACAGCGATATCTTCTACTTCTCCTAACCTATATGGACTTTTTTTCCATTCTCCCCTAGAAATTTTTATTCTTGGGTTAGGAATTTGTTATCCCTAGGTGACTTACTATCCTTGTTTGTTCAATTTATCTTCCAGGCTATTCCTTTCTGAACAGTAAAGGCTTTCTCTTCCTGCATAACAAAAACTTCCCTTGTTTCATTTCCTCATCTTATCTACTCAATCATTTCCTCGATGATTAATCATTTAGGCTTTGAGTTTATATATGAAAAACAATTGAGAGTACTCTGAGAAAGTTTTTCCTCCCTCATGAAATCCAGCCTCTCAATGTCATTATCCCACTGTAGACTTTTAAAAATCTGTTTTAAACTCAACACTGAGAAATTACTTCCATGTTCTAGACAGTCTGTGCTGTTCCTTTCCTGGGGCAATAAATTTGGACTTAATGATAGAAGAGCTGCAAGTGATGAAAAAAAAATTATCTGCCTATGGAGAGTCTTCATGACCTATCAGGGAAATTTGTTGCTAGCTACAGACCTACCAAATCTACAAGAATGAATTAACTGCATTTCCTTCATTCAATCCTCCCTACAGTGACTGCTTTCATCTATTTTTATAATAGTTTTGCAACTTAGAGTTATATTTTCTAGCCAAGTTCTCATTTGCAGGTCTTTTATGTAGGGAAAGACTATGTAATCAACTATATTTGTTGTCAGATGAATATTTCCCTCAAGTAAACAAGCCTGGAATAGGGACAGAATGTCTAACTGAAGAAAAAAATGGGATTCCATGAATTTTCCAATTACACAAACAGGACCTTCCATGACTTACAACATTCCAGTGACTATATCAGCACCACATACAATCAAGCCTCTTCCTTAGAAAATAAGAAGGGTTGACCAAGCCACCATCTCACTTCCTCCATTATTAACATGACATAACCATGATTCTATTAAGAAATAATTGTTGAACACTTATGTATCAGCAGCTGAAATGAGTTCAGTGTGTGAACCACTGGATTCCATCTATCCAGTTGTTCTGTAGGATTCTGGCAGTATCTTCTATGCATACATGAAAAATATGAGGCTTCAAAGGATCAAATGGTATATCAGAGTCATTGAGGGTTGACCCTATATTTGAATCCAGATCCATCTCCAGAGCCCTCATTCTTAGTGATGTGATTATAAGGTCTCATATCCTATCAGATTCTTTGCTAGGAACAAAGAAAAAAGTTTACACTTATTTCAGATTACAGTATATTATACTCCACATATACACACCATTATGGATTCATTTTGCCATTATAAATGTCTTTGATACTCAGTTTGTCATGTTATCACCTTCCCTAATACACAGGTAATGGGATGGGGGGATTCCAAAGACAAAAACAAGTATTGGTGTGTGTGTGTGTGTGTGTGTGCGCGCGCGCTCGCGTACGTGTGTGTGCATGAGCACTCATGTGTAGACCAGAAAAATAAACTTTTTCTGTCATTTGCAATTAATATAGAGACAAAACTTGTAGAGGTAAGTTTACCTTATTTTGAAGCTATTTCAAAATTTTGGTTAGTAGATGCAAACTATACCATTTGCAGTAGATAAGTAATAAGATCCTGCTGTACAGCACAGAGAACTATATCTAATCACTTGTGATGGATGTGATGGAAGATAATGTGAGGAAAAGAATGTATATATATAGGGGGTGTATAACTGGGTCACTTTACTCTACAGCAGAAATTGCCAGAACATTGTAAATCAACCATAATAAAGAAAATAACAAATAAATTTTTTGTATATCTTTTTTAAAAATCTTTGTTAGCAAGACTTCATTACTCACTTTGATTTCATACTGACTTAATTAGATGAATTTCCCTTTAAGTATCCAAAACTGAAATACTCTGCTAGCAACTGGACAGCCCTAGACAACATCTACCTTCTTACTTATTTCAGAGCCATCAGTAAATTATTTGCCATGTCTTAAGCATGACAGTATCAACAAAAAGTAATTCTGCTTAAAAGATCTTCCTTTAAAAGATGTTCAACATCACTCATTATTAGAGAAATGCAAATCAAAACCACTGTGAGGTACCACCTTACACTGGCCAGAATGGCCATCATCAAAAAGTTCACAAACAATAAGTGATGGAGAGGGTGTGGAAAAAAACAATCCCTATTACACTGTTGGTGGGAATGCAAATTGGTGCAACCACTGTGGAAAAACAGTGTGGAGATTCCTCAGAAACCTCAAAACGGAATTACCATTTGATCCAGCAATCCCACTCCTGGGCATCTATCCAGAGGAGACCATGACTCGAAAAGACACATGTACTCCAGTATTCATTGCAGCACTCTATACAATAGCGAAGTCATGGAAACAACCTAAATGTCCATTGACAGGTGAGTGGATAAAGAAGATGTGCTACATATACACAATGTAATATTACTCAGCCATTAAAAGGAACGAAATAACAGCATTTATAGCAACATGGATGGACCTAGAAATTATCATACTAAGTGAAGTCAGTCAGACAATGAGACAGCAACATCAAACGCTACCACTTACATGTGGAAATTAAAAAAAGGACACAATGAACTTCTTTGCAGAACAGATACTGATGCACTGACTTTGAAAAACCTGTGGTTTCCAAATGAGACAAGTTGGGGGGTGGGGGGATGCTGGAGGGTTTGGGATGGAAATGCTATAACATTTGGTTTTGATGATTTTCGTACACGTATAAATGTAATAAAGTTTATTAAGTAATTTAAAAAAAGATCATCATCTTCAAATACTTATTGGGGAAAAGATCCTGCAATAATGCCTGACTCTTGGAAATATATAGATCTTAGAAATACATGAATATCTGATTCCATGGGATGAAAAGCATGTACCAGAAAGCTAGTAATTAAAAAAAAAGAATACAGATGAAAAATAAACAAAGGAAGGAAGGAAAAGTTCAGACCCATAAGTTTAAAGAGGAATGACTGAGCAGTTCTATTAAGCATTATTGTTACAAACTAACTGATTAGCTTTTATATTTTCTGTAAGAAGAACAATTTTTATAACTAGAAAGGATGGTACCAACCATCAGTATAAAGAGATACTCTAAAAGAAATACATAGTAGTAAGATAAAGATTAGAAAGTATTTGTCACTAATAGGGAATAAATAAATTGTTCCTAATAGGAAGGTAATTGGAACAACATTCAAGAAGCAATTTGAAAACATGCATATAGACACATTTTCATTGCTGCATCATTTCTAGAAGGGAAAATTGAAAAGAGCCCAAATGTTCAATAAATATAAATATAAAGAGGGGGTTACATAAATATAGACAGACACCATGGAATATTTTGCATTACCTAAGTTTTCCACTATTTTAATGATGTATATTTCATAAAATATTTACAGTATTTACCATATTTATTCAACACTCAGATGCATATCTTTTCATAATTTAATATCATTGAAATTCAGAACAAATAACCACCATCAGCCAGGACCTTCCTTGTATGTATGTATGCACGTAGGTAGGTGGATAGGTAGGTATGTAATATAATAACATAGTTGTTATTGCTTGTGCATGTCCAACAAAGTTTTCAGAACAAACATTAGAGTCTTGGAGACAAGTTTCATCACCAGTGTTCTTAACTGCATGGAGAATGTATTGTAAGAAAAAAATCAAAAAGCTATTTAAAAATTGGGACTAGGCATTTGAAGAAGTTTTTAAAAATTTTTAACAAATTTACTTCTATTTTCCTTATTGTATATGCACAAAAATTTTATATCATAAAATTATATATACTAATTGTGTCAAGAGCATAATTAACTCTTTCAATAAAGGCATAAGAGGAAGTTTCCCTGCAGTGCAGTGGGTTAAGGATCCAGTGTTGTCACTGCAGCAGCTCAGGTCACTACTGTAGTGCAGGTTCGATCCCTGGCCCGGGAAATTCCACATGCCACATGCGTAGCCAATAAATAAATAAATAAATAAATAAATAAATAAATAAATAAAACATCTAAGTAATTTGTAAAAGCACTGTAAAATAGTTTAACAATAGTGCTTTTCTTTCTTAGCAGTACATGAAAAATTGTATGTCTAATATTTAATGGTGTTTTGGATTCATTGCTAAAGTAGAATCTCATTTTTTTCTCTAAAAGTAAATTATATAGGTATCTTTGAAAAAGGATTACAAATAAAAGGACAAAACAAGATTATAAATGATCATCTATGGATTGCGTGACCACTGATGACTTTTAATTCCCTGATGTGTTTCTATAAAGAAGTATGTATACTTTCATATACAAACAAAAATAATGTGCTTTCATAAGGTAGAAATTAATTTAAGCTTTTATGAACAAAAAAAAATTATCCCTCAAGGTGTAAAAGAATTAGTGACGTATCCTTCAATCTACTCTCAAAATAGGAAGAGCCGTTTTGACATAGACTTTGATAAAGATTTGAAAAGGGAGACATATAGAAAGACCAGCAGAGTAGAAGTCTACATATAGGAGAGCAGACCAAAGGTAGGGTAGATATGGCTAGGAGAGTTAAGAGCAATTTCCAGGAACTTTGAAAGGCAGAAGAATATATGGAATGAAAATATTTTTGCGTTTTGAAAGAAATTGGAATATTATTTATAGTATTCCTTTAAAGAAAATTAAGTCATCTGTGAATGCCAGTAGGAATGTCAACTTTCATATGCAAACCCTTCCATTATTTAATTGTTAGAGTATAATATTTTATCTAAATTTCAGATTAAAATAAGCAGTTGCCTGGAAACAGATTTTTTTTAAGAAAATGCATTGCGTATGCCAGATAGCCCACTGATGAGCTGTTTGACAGCATCCAATTTATAAGTGAGTTGTTTTTTAAGGAAAAATAACCCTGCTCACTGTTAGGTTACCAAGAATTCCCCTTGTAGAGTAACAAAAATACTCTGAGGGCATCTTCTCCCACTACTTTTTGTAAATAAAGAAAATAAGCCAATGTGTTTCACGTTATTTTGACCTAATTTAACATAAACCGTATTGTTAATATAAACTGTCATGATGGATATTTACTTTAAATGCATCATTAAAATATTGCTGCCAATTACTTGTTCTAGAGGTTGTGTTTTTACTATATTAATTGTATGCATTAATATGAAGTGTATCAAAGAGTTTTAATTTATTCTTCCTTTGAAATATATTCCTCCTAATATTTTACCATTTACTGGTAGAAGGGATGATAATGAGCTATGGAACACACTGCTCAATCATCTAAGGACAGGTGTGGTCTACTATTACAGCACATCTAACAGAGGTAGCTAGAGTTCATCCCTTAATCTCAAAAACTGAGACATAATTAATATTTTCCTAAAGACCAGCTTACATTTGTTTTCAAGAAATTAAGAGTATATTTAATGGCATACTTTCAAGACCCTCAGTTGATAATAGCTTTGAAAGTGTAACTACAGTTAGATCTAATATATCCTATTTGTATTATCAGTGTTTCTAATATAAAAACAAACAGTTCGTGGTAAAACTTTCCAACTTACTTATCAATGAAAGAGTTTTCAAGTAAAATAGAGTGGAACTGACCAAGTCAAATTTCAACGACTCCTGAAAGTTATCCCCAAAGAAGGAAAAGGGAAGAAACAGAATGTGCCAAGAGAGCAGTATTAAAGATCACTTTCAGAGTCTGAAGAAAGCAGTGGAGCTATTTAAACCAAAGCACACATAAAGAATATACATAGTTACTTCTAGCGGACATATATTTCATAGAAGAAAGAAAAACAATATTTGCCAAACTAATGCTCCTCTCGGTTTTCATTTTCCAGATAAAAAAAGCCACTTCATGTGCAACAAAAAAGAAAGAATTAAATCCAAATTATAATAAAACTTTAATTCTTTTTTTTTTTGCTTTTTTTAGGGCCGCGCCCGTGGCATACGGAATTTCCCAGGCTAGGGGTCAAATCAGAGCTGTAGCTGCCGGCCACAGCCACAGCAACCCAGGAGATCCGCGTATGCAACCTACACCACAGCTCACAGCAACACTGGATCTTAACCCACTGAGCAAGACCGGGGATCGAACCCACAACCTCATGGTTCCTAGTCGGGATTTGTTAACCACTGCGCCACGATGGGAAATCCTAAAACTTTAATTCTTCTTAAAGGTCAAGTTCCAAGTGAAGCTTGCTATGCTTTTGGCTCAAGTAAAAATTCAAAATTATAAAGATAACTGTGACATGACCTCATATATAACACCTTTCTTTAAAAAAAACAAATAATTGATTCCAATTTGCTTTATTAACATGATACATAAGAAAACCCAATGTGATTTAGAAAAGTTCAAGTTGAAAACATGTAACGTTAGTTCCTTTGTCCTCATGGCAATAAAATCATCTTTGACTACAGCGTCATCATTAAGAAGAGAAAGGAAGGAAGGGAAGGGAAGGAAAGGAAAGGAAGAAAGAATACAATTTAATTGAACCAATAGTGGCCTTAAAATAAATGTTTTTAAATATTTTCAGATTTATCCCTACAGTGAAACTAAGGTTTTAATACTCAAAACATATCTTACCAAGTTGAAAAGATTTTATATGAATTTATTCGCCAATTGCCTCATGCATGATGACATCTTAGCTAAAATAACTAAGTTTTTCATCAGGATTTAAAATGGAGAATGTAGGACCTTGAACAAGAAGATAGTCTTTTTCTAAGAACATGTGCCATTCAGCCAAATCATTAAAAACAAAAAAAGCTGAAAATGATTCTGAGTAGGCTCTACTTTTCTGTTTAAAAAATACTTTAAAAGGGGTGGGGGGGGCTCCTCTGGCAAAAATTTAGTTATTATTTCTCTGAGAAATGCAGGACATTTGTACCATAAAGATAAGCAAGTTTCATATTTTTCTCTCATTTCTTCACAAATTTCTCAAATTTGGGCAACTCAACCCTGTTTCTCATAAAGTTCAACTTTCTTAACAATCAATATAGAAGATATGTAAGGACTGAGGGCAAGCATATAACAGCAATCCATGCCAGCACAGGAGGAAAAGAGTCATGTGACTTGGGAGTCTTCTCCTTTATAAAGTACAAAAACTGAATGTGCTTTCGATCTATTAAATTACCACCTATTAGAGTACCAAATTTTTGTTTCAGTTGAAACTGCTTGGAAAAGACACATTTTTACCATTATGAGTAATCTGTGTACTTGTATTAGCTATTTATTGCTCTGTTACAAACTACACCGGGCTTAGCCACTTACAACCACAGTCACTTATCTCAAGATGTTTGTTGATCAAGAGTCTGGGAACAGTTTAGCTGGGTGGTTCTGGCTCAAGGTGTCACAAGGTCACAGTCAAGATATGAACCAAAATTATAGTCATCTGGAGGCTGGACTGGAGCTGAAGAATCCACTTGCTGTGGCTCAATCACATGGCTATTGGCAGGAGGCCTCAGTTTCCTGTTAGATGTTGGCAGGAATTTGTTTCTCATGACCTGAGCCTTCCATAAGGCTACCCATGACATGGCAGCTGGCCTCTCCCAAAGCAAGTGATATGAGAGAGACGAAAACCAAAACCTCGATGCTTTTGATGACCTAGTCTCCAAAGTCACACACTATCACTTCTGCTTTATTCTGCTTATTAGAAGCAAGTCACTAATTCCAGCTACAGTCAAGAGGAGAAGAATCAGGCTCTACCTCTTGTGTGAGCAGTAGCAATGATTTTACTAACATATTTTAAAACATCACAGCCTTTGCATTTTCCTAAAGGGCCACCAGACGATGAAATCTTTGAGGGTGAGCAATGCATAAACAACACTTGAAAACTAGGAGTAAACTGCCCTAGAAAATACCAATTATTTCATCCTGCTGCTTGCTGATGAGAAATTATTAGCTTGACTTTTCCAAGAACAACTTAAAAAATTTTATAGGAAAAATCTAAAAGACATCCTAGAGTAGATAATATCATTTAATATAGACATTGCTACAGTTTTCTTCTTCTCTTCCATGGCCCTACATTTTTATTTGAATTCATAGCTATCTAAGAATTTCTCTTCACTGTTTTATATGAAGATGTTAGTTTTCCAATCTAGTACTAACTATGCAAGCTGTTACAAGCAAGAGCTTCCATTAAAGAATATCTGAATTAACCACTTATGAGGCACCCAAAACCAAAATATGACACTACCACCTACCTCATCCCCAGTGACCCTGTTCCTCCAGCTCCCCAACCTGTAGCCCCTATACCTACAGCCACCCACCCAGCTACTCCTGCTGGACCAAAGGGAAGGTTGTATGTTAGCCCTCTTGCAAATACGTTGGCATCAGAGAAAGGGATTGACCTTACACAAGTAAAAGGGACAGAACCAGAGGGCAGAATCATCAAGAAGGACATCGACTCCTTTGTGCCTACTAAAGCTGCTCCTATTCCAGCAGTTGCTATGCCTCCCCCGAGCCCAGGAGTGGCACCAGTTCCTACAAGTGTCTTCACAGATATCCCAGTCAGAAACATTCGCCAAGTTATTGCACAGCAGTTAAAGCAATCTAAGTAAATCATACCTCATTATTACCTTTCTATTGATGTAAATATAGGAGAAGTTTTGTTGGTACAGAAGGAACTTAATAAGATGTTAGAAGGGAGAAGCAAAATTTCTGTCAATGACTTCATTATAAAAGCTTCAGCCTTGGCATGTTTAAAAGTTCCTGAAGCAAACTCTTCTTGGATGGACACAGTTATAAGACAAAATCATGTTGTTGATACCAGTTTTGCAGCCAGCACTCCTGCAGGACTCATCACACCTATTGTATTTAAAGCACATACAAAAGGACTGGAAACCATTGCTAATGATGTTGTTTCTTTAGCAACCAAAGCACGAGAAGGTAAACTACAGCCACATGAGTTCCAGGGTGGCACTTTTACAATTCTGAGTTTAGGAATGTTTGGAATTAAGAACTTCTCTGCTATTATTAACCCTTCTCAAGCATGTATTTTGGCAGTTGGTGCTTCAGAGTATAGACTTGTTCCAGCAGATAATGAAAAAGGATTTGACATGGCTATCATGATGTCTGTTACACACAGCTGTGATCACAGGGCAGTGGATGGAGCAGCTGGAGCCCAGTGGCTTGCTGAGTCTAGAAAGTACCTTGAAAAACCTATCACCATGTTCTTATAATTAACCCAAGAATTTCTAGACTCTCCCAGGTCACACTGGTTCATTCTTACGAAGATATGTTATTAAAGAGGTGGTTGTTTTTATTTTAAAATTAACCAGTTAGTTTTTGAGTCTGTCTGGATAAGTTGTGATGGGCATTACTGAATTTTTTTTAAATGCCAATTATATCCAAATATTGTGCACATTTAATAAACACAAGGTTTTAATCTGTGTACTCCTGATCAAGAGACATGTAGCCTAGCCCTTTGGTGATAAGTACTTCCACTGGGAAATGTGGAAGTAGAATTGTGGTTCCCTGTTCATACAGGTACAAAGATATTTATTTTTTTTTAATTCTGAATGTAGTACTGGATATGTTTGCTTCTAAATAAAGTATATTCCTAGGCATAGTGAAATTCATTTCACTGTGGTAGGAAAGTTAGGAGCTGTGATTTATAATCAATAAAATCTAACAAGGAACATGTGGTTCAATTCTGAGCACTAGGCAGTGCTATTCATAGTTTTCATAGAAAAGGATTAAAAAAAAAACCTGAAGTTATGGCACATTCAAAAGCCATCAATCACACTTTGTTATCAGAAGGTACAGAATCACCCAAGGCTTTAGTGTCAAGTGGACCAAAAAGTTCTTGAATTGAAGTGAAAGTCTATAAAGTTTTATGCTTCAATACTTAACTAGGTTAGTATAAGAATACTGTAGGATTCCCAAATAGTACCCAACGATTTTCTACAAGTAAAATGAATACAGATTCCCTCTTAAGAAAACCAGCATTCCAGGAGTTCTTGTTGTGGTGCAGCAGAAATGAATCCAACTAGTAACCATGAGGTTTCAGGTTCAATCCCTGGCTTTGCTCAGTGGGTTGAGGATCCGGCGTTACTGTGAGCTGTGGTGTAGGTCACCGAAAGGGCTCAGATCCCACATTGCTGTGGCTGTGGCGTAGGCCAGCGGCTACAGCTCTAACTCTGCCCCTAGCCTAGGAACCTCCATATGCCTCCCTTAAAAGCGAGGAAAAAAAAAAAAAACTAAAATTCCACTTAGTAACTAGGAAAAGTCAGTAAAGTAATTGTTTAAAGTGAAATTGGTTCCAGTTAAACTACTAATTGCTATTTAAAAAGAAACCTCCCTTTCCTAGTAGTTTCCTTGCCCCTAGTCAACTCAACAGGGTTGAAAGTCAACCCAATAGAATGGTCACCGACTCCTACTCTCTGGTGTTGTCTTTGTTGAAGTCCATCCCCAAGTCCCTTCTCCCTAAGAACTGACATCATTAGCAGTCATCCAAAGCTAAGCACCTACAGGGACCCGCATGTAACTCAAATGAGGAAAGTTAGTTAGACTGGTAAACAATACAGAACGGAGAGAACTGTCACAAAATGTTGAATTTCCGCACTATGTAAAGAGGCCATGCATACATAACTTCAACTCCAACAAACTGGTGGCAAATGGAAATGTGTATGCAAGATTGCCAGATCTTGTAATTTTTTTCAAAAGCTAGAAATCCGAAATCTGTGAAATTGTCTGTATTTTAATGTTGGCAGCAATTGTTTTAAACCTGTGCAAGATAAAACACTTCTACACGCTCCCCTAGGCTGCCATTTTGCAACCTGTTTCATGCTGTTTCCTCTTCTTTGCACATGTTACTACAATTTCATCAGTCAGGATAATGAGTAACAATAAAAAATAAAAGTTTCAGGTGGCATTGGCACCCAAAAGGTTTTCCTATCTAATGAAATTGTAGTACTAGAGAATAACAGATCTTCAGAGGAAACATGGGAAGCTGCCAGAGGCACCTCATCTCTTGAATAAATTATCTTGCCTGAAGATACTTATTATCATCAACACTGTTCATTTTTGTAGAAATTTTCTATTTCTAGACATCTGAATACCTCCCTAGGAATGAATCAGAATGTTGCCCTAAATTTGCGATTTTCACTGAACTACACTTAGAATATCTGGATGACCCCAAACCAAGACAAAGAACTGAGGTGAAATGTAAGGATGTTTTCAGCAATCATCAGAAGGAAAAATATTAACAGATCTCCAAATTTCTTTATTCCATAAATATTTATTAAGTCCTACTGTGTATCAAACCTATGCTCTACACAGAGGATACAATGGTGAGCAAGACAAAAATGTTATATTTGCTCATGAAGTTTACAGAGGCAGTGGAGGCAACTTTAGTAGAAACTTCTCAGGGAACACAACGTGAAAGGAAAGAGAACGAAAGAGGGTTATTGATGTTGTTGATGACCATGCTGCTTTGTAGTTGCTGGGTTTGTTGCAGTAGCTAATTGTTTTAATGGAAGACATCAATTTAAGTTTAAGGGGTTATAGGAAGGGACCAGTAATAGAGAAGACAAGATTGAAAATAGGATATGGGGAGCAATCAAAATATCCTGAGTAGGTGGGGCAATATTGGGTCCAGAAAACAGATAGAGGGATCACTCTTGGTATGGAGAAAAGATGCCTCTTGTTTTGCACACGGGTCTTAATTTATAAAAGTAACTGAGGGACGACACTGAGAGGTCAATGTTATTGAAAGGAACAATTACTGGTACAAAGCCCTAGAAACAGGAGGCACAACTCACCATGCAGGGCCACAGGAAGAACACCAGGTTTGGGTCAGGAGGCAGAAGACAGGAGTATGGGTAGCACTTTGGCCTCAATCTCAATTGGGGTTTCTGAAAAAAAAAAAAAAAAGCAAGGCAAGGAAGAGTAAATGGTTTAAGATTGGCTAGATGGGATTATTTTAATGGGCTGTGGGCTATAGGAGTGGTGTCTAGTTGCTTGGTAACTGGTCCTGGGATGATTAAGGCAGAGGTAACCAAGGGATGTTTAATCCAGGAAGCAGAGATGTGACCCTACCTTGTTTACTTTGCATATCAAAAACATGCTCCCAACTGAGTCCTTTGCCAAGTTTAAGAACTGGTTAGTTCCAAAAGGGGCAGTGTCTCCCCAGTCAGAAAAAAAATTTTCTAAAATGCTAAAATATAATATACAGAAAATTAAAAATATTATGAACATACCCTTGAATTATAAGGGAGAGAAAGAGGAAAAGAATGGTTGGGGAGGGTCAAGTTCTAATGTCTAAGAGGAAATTTGAGTAGCTTACTTTTTTTGGACTCAAGTCTCTGCTGAGACCCATTAGTAGGCAAGAAGACTTGACGATGGAGAAGACTGTTTTGAAAAGGAGCTTTGGAGATTAGGAGAAAGGGCTGTTAATAAAAGAAACATAGTGGGATTGCTGTACTATCAATAACAAAGTCCCTGCTTCCACTGATTATTTACTTTCTCCTCATCTCATAAATAGCAGGGAGTTTTTGTCAGTCGCAGCAAGTATTTTCAGCTTGTTCACAAGAGCCTCTGTCATCCATCCTTCATCCCACGATTATTTTAATAAATGATCATGAAATAACACCCCAGGCAAATCTACCTTACACAATCTAAAAAGGAAAGTTAATTTCAAGAAACTGGTTTAGGAAGTTCCCATTGTGGCTCAGGGGGTTACAAACCAAACCAGTATCCATGAGGATGTGGGTTCAATCCCTGGCCTCTCTCACTGGGTTAAGGATCTGGTCTTGCTATGAGCTGTGGTGTGGGTCATAGACACAGTTCAGATTCCACATTGCTGTGGCTGTGGTGTAGGTACAGTCCTCTAAAAGCCAAAAAAAAAAAAAAACTAACTGGTTTATAATATTGCTGAAGAGTAGAGTTAATAGAATCACAGACTCAGCAAGGGACCGTGTGGTTTGCCCAGTCCAGCTGCCCTGTGGCCATCGATATGAGGTGCCTTTTAAAGTACATCCAAGAGGTTTAAATTTCTGAACCACCAAAACAGCTCATCAAAGGAGAATTTAAATACCAGATGTCACCTGGCAAAAAACATCTCAGGAGAGTTTCGTCATGAAGTAAAGAGCGGTATTTAGAAAATCAACATAAATTCTAATGGGCACTATAATTTGAAACTTCTCAACTATAGCTTTCACCAAAATGATGCTCTGTAAAAGTGGAATTATAAATAAATGAATCATGGAATATAAATATCTATATCTCATGAAAAACTTATAACAAAATCTGAATTTATAAAACAAATGAGTTAGAAGATTGTTATTTTTACTCTGAAATGAAAGTGTGCCTTTTTTACAGGTCACCCAAAGGAACATATTATTTTAGTAAAAATGTGAACACACTGGATCTAATAGAATTTCTTAAGGGAATTTTTATCCTCAATCAGTCCTCCCCTCTCTTTCATCTTCAACCTCTCCCTCTCATTCTCATCTGGCTCTGTCCCTTTCTACAAAAAAAAAAAAAAAAGGCAGTTTAGTTATGATACACATTAAAATAAAACCAACAAACAAAAGAGTTTAACTTCTATGTATATGAATAGAGAGGTAAGAAGGTCAGTAGAGAGATGAATGGATAAATAGAAGGAAAGATGGAAACGTAGATAGATAGATAGGTAGACAGACAGAAGTAGATTTCCACACTGCCTTTCATTTACTCACAAGTTGCTTTAAAATATTTTTTTTCTGCTACCATTTCCTACGGCCTATTGAATTTCCCCTTTGTAGATTATTATTGTCCTCTAGATGGTAAAATCTAATAGATACTTTTCCATCTTCACTTACATCTGAGAAAGTTTATTATCTTTTCAACAGCCTTTCTTCCCAAGCCCAAGATTTTTTTCAGGAAGTAAAGGAGCATATGTTTCATGATCACCTCACCTATTTAGGAAGTCCCAGTCCCCTCAACAGTATTTTAGGCATGGGTATATGGTGAAACTCTGGCCAATGAGAGGTATATAATTTCCCACAGCTACTTTAACATATTATCACAAACTTAGTGGCTTAAAACAGCACAAACATTATCTTACAGTTCAGAAGGTCAAAGCCCAAAAAGGGTCTTACTGAGCTAAAACTGAGATATTATCAAGGCTATATTCTTTCCAGGGGCTCTAGGGGGAAATCCACTTCCTTGCCTTTTCCAGTATCCAGAGGCTGCCTGCATTCCTTGGTTCATGTTCCATTCCTCCATCGTCAAGGCCAGCATCATTGGACCAAGTCTCTCATGCTTCTATCTCTCTGGCTCTCCTTCTGTCTCCTTGTTCAACTTACAAGACCCCTTGTGATTAAACTAGGCTCTCCCTCCTGCCCCAGATAATACAGGATAATACATTCATCTCAAGATCAATTACCTTAATTCTATTTGCAACTTTAGCTCCACATTACACATAACCCAACTCATTCACAGGGTTGCAGTAACAGGGTTCCAGTATTAAGACGTGGACATCTCCATGCAGGGGGGTGAGGGAAGCATTAGTCTATCTGCAACAAAATGTCAAAGTCTTTTAGGCACTTTCTGGAAAGATTTCTTTTGCTGATGTAAAGACATAAGCAAGAAACATTCCTCCTTCTATGTCTGGAAGCTGATGTTTGCTTGTGGATTTGTGGTCATCATTTAGGGTCATAGGATGAGCCAGCTTAGGTTGGTAAACATTTATCATGAGAATAGTATATCATGTATACATATATAAAAATAAAAGTAACTATATATATTTTATTTCAATGGCAGAAGGGTCACTGGACATATACATATTCTTGATGAAATAGATGAACCACTGAGCAAACCAACCTAAAAGCAATTCTAACCCTATTTCTTGCTACAGGAGATAAAATCTGATTTTTGTATATTCACTTTGACTTGCGTTTTCTATCTCCTGCAGCCCAAACATCCTGATACTTTACCTTACTAAACTTTTCTGAATGTTTGACAGTTTTCCTTTTTCCATTTTGAAACATTCACCAAGGTTCTGTGGGATCGCTGCCTTCTGCCTCCCTCCTGCCCTGAAGTCATTCCTCCTCAGGTTGGTCCATTCAAAGGATCATCTCTGCTTACACTTTGAGTGTTGGCTTCACACTTGGCTCCAACTTCGGCTCTCCTCCGCTCTCTGTTTTCCCCAAGTGAACTCATTCTCTTCTAAGTCTTTAACAATCCTCTTCACTCTATTCATATTTTCTGCCTCTATTCTAGAAACTTCTGCTGACTCTCCAGTCACATTTTCAACCATCTATTGCATGTGTCTACTTGGCTGGCCCATGGCTTCCCCTCCTCAACTCAAAATGTGGCTCTACATTTTGTTCTTCCCTGAACTTTCGGATGCCCCTCCCATCAGTGAATGATTCCAATACTTAATTCAGTCAACCAAGTCAAACACACAGAAAATAGTTTCCACTCCTTTTTACCCAGCACTCTCTGTATTAAATTAGTTATGCAACCTGTGCCCCAACCTCCTGAAAATCCCTTTATCTTTCCCCTCCACAATCAAGAGTTTGGTCCCACATTGCTCACCCTGCAAAAAACATCTCATTGACTCTCCCTGTATTCAAACTCAGCAATCCCTTCACAACAACCCAGTATCTCTATTGTTTATTCGGTGACCTTTTTGCAACTGAGACAAAATCACATTACTCCTTGTTGAAAATCCTCCCATGGATTTAATTTTAAGTCCAGTAACTTTTAGGCTAATAATAAACGTTCGACAAATGATAGCAAGTCATGTGATGTATATTCATTTTATTACCGATTCTCATTTACCTTTCCTACCATCCTATGAATTAAGTAATATTATCATTATTATCCTTATTTAACAGATAAAAAACTGCAATTTAGAGAGTGCTTATGATTTCCAAAGATCATACAGCTGGTTAGTGTTAAATTTGGGTTTCATCCCAATCATTCTAACTGTAAAACCCATGGCTTTTAATCATTCATATTCCTTAAATGAACTCAAAATGCCTGGCCACTGCCTAACTTTCCCAAAGGATCCCTCACAAGCTTCTCACACTCCCGTCTCCACCTCTCCATCCATCTTAACCACTTGTGATTCCTCTAAAATGCCACGTCCTTGCTTCTCTGTACCATCACACATGCTGCTTCTACTGAGAAGAATGTCCTTTCCACTTTTTTTTCATTTTCCTAATTGGCACAGCAATCTTCTACACTCAAGTACTTCCTCTTCCTTGCAGGCTTCCATGGTCTCCCCCTGTTAGGGGAGGATCTGCAAGTTTCCCTCTTCAGTGCTCCCATGGCATCCTGTATACACCACTTAAAATAACAGCTACCATTTCTTACCGGCTTTACTACACGACAAACATAGTAAAGTGCTTTATAAACCTACTTATAAACTTACTTAATTCCCATAGAAAGCTATTAAGATATTTCAGCTTACAGATGAGAAAAAGATATCTGAGGTTATATAATGATCTGGACAATTTGTTCTGTAGTCCATGTTTGCTATGGACTGAATGTGCCCTCCTGAGTTCCTATGTTGAACCTAATGTGATGGTATTTGGAGGTGGGAGTCTTTGGGAGGTGACTAGGTCAAGGAGGTAGAGTCCTCATGAATGGGATGGATGCCTTTGTGAAAGAAGCCTCAGAGAGCTCCCTTCCCCCTTCCACCATGTGAGGACACAAAAGACAGACATCTATCCAGGAACCAGGAAGCAGGCTCTTACCAGATACCAAATCTGTCAGCATCTTTACCTTGGACTCCAGCCGCAAGAATGATGAGAAAAAAATTTCTGTTATTTATAAACCCTCCAGTCTATGGTCTTTTTTATAGCAGCCCAAATAGACTAGGATAATGTTCTATTTTCCTTTTTTCCTCTGAATACTTTGAGAGCAGAAACCATGCCTTATATGATTTTGAATACCAGCACCTGGGCAAAAACAAGATTGTTTTCTAAATATTTGGTAACTGAATGGACCGCCTATGAAAGAGATCTGTGACAGTACTGATGTATATGAATATAATGTTTTGTTTTTGTTTTGTTTTTTGCTTTTTAGGGCCACATCCGTGGCATACAGAGATTCCCAGGCTAGGGGTCAAATCAGAGCTACAGCTGCCGGCCTACACCACGGCCACCCACAGCAACACCAGATCCGAGCAGCATCTGCGACCCACACTACAATTCACGGCAATGCCGGATCCTTAACCTATTGAGCAAGGCCAGCGGATCAAACCCGCAACCTCGTGGTTCCTAATCAGATTTGTTTCCGCTGAGCCATGATGGGAACTCCCCAGTAATAAGTATGTTTTGACATTTTATGCTGTTTTGGAAAGCATAGAGCATGAAAACTTGATACAATGACATGGTCGTTTCTGTTTTCACCACCCTCTCTGCCCCCACTTTTCGGTGACCTTCTTAGTGCCATGAACCATGCCATATTCACCGTGGATCCCATGTATCTAGCAAAGGTGTTCAACAAACAAACCCCAAAGTTAAGTTAATCATCAGAAATTAATGTTGGCATCATCTCTATATTTTACGATAGGCCATATACATGCTCAAGATAGCAAGAAAATTTCATTAAATCTCCAGTACCACACCCAGCACAGCAGAAATTGGAATAAGACTCAGCTAAATTTGTTGTAGTCCACCACCATCCATCCTTCTGGTTTTTTAGAGGCCATACAGGCAAACTGAATGGGGATATGAGGTAAGCATCACTCAGTTATCCCAAGGTAAATAAAATGACAATGTTAGCACTTTTGCCCCAGTTTGAAGAAGCAAGATAAGAATTCCACTTTAAAAAAATATGTCTCCAGTAATGTTATTTTTGAAACATTGTCATCTTTTTCTTATACTGGCATGCTATTATGACGCTGGTTTGAAAATTCATAGCACGATTTGCCAAAAAAAAAGTTTATCAGCACTTTGATGGAGATTACATTTTATTATGAACTGTGCACACATATGAATGCTGTAAAATTGCTATGGTACTCTGAGATATTCTAAATGTATACTGGAAAATGGGATTTTCTCTTCAAGTAGAATCTCCAAAAGGCATCAAAGTTAGAGACATTCTGGGCATTTCAAAAATAGCAAAGGTTATTTGGGTCTCTGGGTACTGTACACAGGGCAACTTTTTAAGAATCTCGATGGTGGAAGAATTGGCAAACGGAACTAATAGCCCTGAAGAAGAAACAAAAACACTTCTGAGAAAAGAGGCACTGATTACTTACAGTTAACTAAATTTTCACTTTTCTCCAAAGGAGACATAAAGGATAACGAAGACGGAAAAGGACTTTGTTCCCAGAACTACGCTGGAGAAACCATTTGATGGATAATGCGATTAGACCTGAAGTCTGACATTTAGAAAGACTGGAAGCTGTGACACTGAGGAAGCCTTGTGTATTATAGCCTTGCAAGTGCAAGGTGACACAGGAGCAAGTTCAGAGGGAGTTCAGCAGAGAAAAACGGCTGCAACCTCTAAGGTCTGCAAATTGGTCCTAAGAAGTATCTGTCAATCAGTTGAAACAACCTAATCTGAGGAAAGGAGGCTAGATTGGCACTTGATGGCTTTCTGTAGTCTTTGCTTCTGGGGAAGCAGGCCTTTCTTTTCCTTCTTGTCTCCACTCTTTTTCTCCAATTCTTTATTCTTCTCTGCCTTTCTCCCCTTTTGCCTTCTCTCCCTCCCTTCTTCGTAACTCATTTTTTTTCCAATCTGTATCCTCTTATTTGAATTGTTACAAGGTACAACTTTAAAGATTTTTAAATAAAATAAATATATAATGAAGCAGATAAATTATGCATAAATATAAAGTAGATCTGTAATAAAATTAAGATTTGTAAATAATGAAAATTGCATTCATTTGTTTTTACGCTTCTTTTAAAAAGCAGGTGAAATTAATGTATATTTTTATACCACTCTAAAAACCCTACGGCAATTTGCCAGTAAAAAAAAAAAAAGTATCTACTTCAATTTAGATATGAAAGCCGATTTTTTGACAGACCTAAGAAAATTTTTCTGCTTGTGACATTCAAGGGAAATTGCCCTGAATTCCCTGTGTTTTACTATACATTATATAACAAAGATGGTCATTAATCAACACCAATTACTTTTTCTTTGCTCTTTATTTTCAACTTGATTGTCCTATTTTCCAGTTTGTGTTTTCTTCTTCAATGCAGGGAGCTAAGTCTTGAGTTATTAATATTTTAAATCTATTTAAAGTATATGAAGTTGAGCTCTTAGTTCAACTTACAGACAAGTATTGACTAGATTTGAAGAACAAGCAAAAATGACATAAAATATATGTAATAGTTGGCTTACAATTTTTCATGCAATCAATAAAATTTAAGATCTAATTATCATTCTTTATATATTTGTGCTTCATCAAGGAACTTGCCCATTTTAGAATTATTATTTTTTGAATGATTTAATAAGCATGGACAGGAGTTTATGCTCTTTGCTCCTGCTCCAGATTCTATAAGATATTCTGAAGTGATGGAAATCCTAAAAAACACCAAATCCTATCCCCAGATCTGAAGAGAATAAAACCATACACCTTATCTTTTCTCTTTTTTTCCCCTTCATCTGTGGAAGACTGTAAATGGTTATGAAGGAAGAAAGTGAGGATGTCAGAAATTAAACAAGGGGGTAATTTTCTCTGAAGGAAGCAACAGCTTCATTAATTCATACTGTATAAGGGATTCATCTATCATTTAAATGAGACATACTCCGTACTAGAAAGAGTGAATTTGGGTATCCAAAATTTTTAAAAATATCAGAAAATATCATTGTTCACAGATTTCCTAATATAAGTTGAGGAGTTTGCTTCTAAACCCTCTTATTCTCCATTCTATTCCTTTAGGCCACAGAATATCTGATATTCCAGGCCTCAAGTGATAGCTCAGAAGAGAAACAACACAAATCTTGAGATAGAGTTGGAAGAGAATCATTAACTCATTTATTCTACTTCAGGGCAAAAGAATATCTGGGCAGAGCTCCTAAAACATAAATGAAATGAAAACAAGTGACACAGCAATTATGAAAACACACCAAAATAATAAAAAAAAATTAAAAGATTTTAAAAAACAAAACAACTAGAAGAAAATTGAAAGATATACCATATTAACCAAAGAGGAAAAAAAAGAAAAATACATTTGGAAACTTGATTTCCCAAGACAATGCAACAAGTAGAAAAGAATGTATATATATTTGAGGACATGATACCAGCAAATTTCTCTGAAATAAAAGAAAATCTGCACTTGCATATAAAAAGAGGACATTGTGACCTATAAAATTTAGTACAAAATACTCAATGTCAATACATGTCCTACTTGTGCTGCCAAACTTGGAAGATGAACAAAACATGCTTTAGTCTTTTAGGCAAAAATATCAAACCTATAAGAGGGGAATATCTCTCTTCTTGGAGAGACCACTTCTCAACAAATGGTTGAAGACAATGGAAAAAAATCTCTACAGAGTTAAAGCTGTGTGAGAGAGGAAGCGAAGAAACTGTGAACCAATAATGTCATATCCAGTCATGATACAATTTAAGAGATTTAAAAGCATGACAAAAAAAGTACCTAGAATATATACTATCCATACATCCTCTTTGAGGAAAGGAGGTGGGAGTGTGATAAACTTCTGTGCCATATCAATAAAGACTTCAGCATTGGAGCAACTGTGGCAAAAGGATTGATAGTGAGTAGTAAGTCCATTTCAAAAATATATACTAAACAACTGTGGGAATTATCGTTCAGGAACAGCAAAGTTCATATACCTGTACAATGTAAAATAATGACAGAATAAAGTGAAAGGTGAAGGAAGAAATGGAAAAGTATGTAAAAGTTAACGCCCTGTTTATCAGAGCAGGAAAAGGTACAACTCTCTAAAAATGAAATATATGTGAAAAAATATTGTTGGTACTGCCTAAGTTCTCCACACACACTTTTTCCTTAGATTAAAAGGAATCTTTTAAGAAACGATAAAAATAAGAAATAATCTTTTTAAGAAATACTTATTAAATTTAATAATTCCTTTAGTTTTACTTAGGCCTTTTTCCTTTGTAAAATTCAGGTAAAAATAAATATGATATTTTATTTAAGAATTGTTTTTAACATAATACCATATTGACAAAAGCATTTATAGTCACTCACCTATCCCTGTGACCATTTCTTTGTATAAATGTCCAGAGAGGAATATCTATGTTGATTTATAAGTGATAAAACATGAACAGGGAGTTCCCGTTGAGGTTCAGTGGTTATCAAACCCAACTAATATCGACAAGGACACGGGTTTGATCCCTGGCCTCACTCAATGGGTTAAGGATCCAGCATCGCGGTGAGCTGTGGTATGTGTTGCAGATGCAGCTATGATCTCACATGGCTTTGGCATAGGTTGGCAACTACAGCTCTGATTGGACCCCTAGCCTGGGAACCTTCATATGCCACTGGTGAGGCCCTAAAAAGACAACACACACACACACACACGAACAATATTTCTATCTGGGTGGGGAAACTGGATTATTTTTCAAGTTTTTACTATGGTGCTTTCCTGCAGGCACGTGCATGTGCGCGCGCACACACACACACACACAGACAAGAATTATGCAACATGTGAAAGTCACATAAAAAGTTCTAAAATGCAAGATGATGTTTAATCCATGCATCCTCATGAAATAAACATTGGGTGAGTTTTACTAAGTAGCTAAGAATGAAGCAAACAAATGGGGGAAGGAGGGGGAGGGTCTAAATAATTGTTGCAAAATGTTCCAAAAAACTGAATGAGAAGGTCAAAAGCTCAGGGAAAAAACTCTAAAAGAATGTATTTTTCTTAACTTTTTACAGAATATAAAACAAACATGAGGAGTTCCCATCATGGCACAGCAGAAACAAATCCAACTGGGAACCATGAGGTTGCGGGTTTGATCCCTCACTCCGCTCAGTGGGTTAAGGATCTGGCATTGCCGTGAGCTATGGTGTAGGTCACAGATGTGGCTCAGATCTGTCATTGCTAGGCTGTGGTGAAGGCTGGCGGCTGTAGGTCCGATTTGACCCCTAGCCTGGGAACCTCCATATGCTGCAGGTGTGGCCCTAAAATCCAAAATAAAAATAAAAATAAAAAAATAAAATAAACATGAATCTACAACCATGAATTGATTTTATAAAGGTCAAGAATTTGGTGGTATAGTGATGACAGAAAGCAGAAGTGAAAACATGTAAAAGACACTTTATCATAACCAAATATATATAGCTATGGATATATAGAAAATGGCTAAATAAGTCTTGATTTTACATTTAGAGAAAATAATATGAAAAAAAGTTTTAAAATTATTTGATTTATCACTAACAAAATTTAAACTGGTGTGAAAGTATAAATTGGGAATCACTCCAAAATTATCCAAGCAGGAGTTCCCGTCGTGGCGCAGTGGTTAACAAATCCAACTAGGAACCATGAGGGTGCGGGTTTGATCCCTGGCATTGCTCAGTGGGTTGGGGATCTGGCGTTGCCGTGAGCTGTGGTGTAGGTTGCAGATGCAGCTCGGATCCCACGTTGCTGTGGCGAATGCCGGCGGCTACAGCTGCTGTTAGACCCCTAGCCTGGGAACCTCCATATGCCACGTGTGAGGCCCTAGATAAGGCAAAAAGACAAAAAAAAAATTATCCAAGCAATAGAATTACTCTAAAAGATTTTTTCTTTTTCAAGCGATTCTTCATTTTTTAACCATACCATTATTATTATTAAAAAATGCTTTTCTCTCAGGGGTGACACATGCGGATGATGTGACCTGACAGGCTGCATATAACCAGCTGCTAATGTCAACAGCAGCCTGATTCATGAGCTCTGCAGGGCTGAAAATAATAGATGGGTCTTTCAGCCACATTTAAAATTTTAATATTCTCATAGAGATCAGGTTACAAAAATCACTTCTAAGTAGAACATATTTCAGATGAAGAGTCAGAAGTGGGAATCTGAAAGGGAAAGTCACCACAAGCAAGCACAGATCAATGATGGAGCTTTACAAATAAGCTATTATGTCAACATCAACTTCATTTTCTAAAGATGCTGCCATAAAATCTCTTTTGATAAATGAGTTTGCAACTGCCATATCTATAGAACAAAACAGAATTATCAGTCAATAAAAGGGCAATACATTAATGTTAATGAAAGTTTTTTTCCATTTTAAAAGAAAACAATAGGCATTTTAACTTGTCACTTTTACTGAAAAAAAAAACAGTAACTAATACATATTTGCTTCCTGAAACATCTAAGGATTTATATAATTATTTTCAATTTCATGTAAACTCAGATTTTTTTATTTGACATCAAAGAAGGATATACTCATATTTTGTAACTGATGTCTATGATATGTGCAATAATTGGGGGTTGAACAAGCATGATCATGGAATAATAATGCAATTTTATTTTTCATCACTGTCTCTTAAAATTAATTTTATGCAGGTTGATTTTTCCTATTAACTAGACAAAATTCAGGGCAAGGTCCATGATGCTTCTCAGTACTCTTAAATAAGAAATGTGATGTTTGCTTCCGCCCACAAAAGAGTTTAGTTAAACAGTCTTTGTGTTCAATATAGTTCAATCATCAAAATATTCAAAATTAATTTAAGTGATGGTTTCTCTCCTCTGATTTAGGCCTTTACCCACAGGAAATAAGAGGAAGGTGGTTTTGTTTTCTTTTCTTTCACCTGGCAGTTTTACTTTCTCTTGTGTTTGTTATTGTATTTTCTACTACCTGTAGGAGCAAAGGAGGCCAGAGAAGGAAAAGAAGCAAAAAAGTTCTTACGTACAGATATGCCTGTGAAATGAAATAAATCCACCTCATCTTTGTTAGTGTTTAAAGCAGTCTATGAGAGCACTGCTTTGGGATTTTTCCCCCTTTCTACTTTGCTCTGGCTCTTTTATCTTCAGTTTCCTCAATGCAAGAAAATGCACCTCTCTGACTGATGAATTTTGCCTCTTTCATCAATTACATTAACATTCTACCTCTATAGGTAAAATTTATAAACGGAGAAAAATATTTTTTGGACTTTCTACAAGGTGGTGTTGAGAAACCCACACTGTATTTAGGCACATCTACTTTCCTAATGTAATAGAATCATCAGAAGCATGATGTTATCTCGGTTTCCTTTTCATATATAATCTTAAGAAAACATGATATGGAATTATTTATGACTTATGGCCTAAACAAAAGGGGCAGAATGAAAGGTACAATGAACTTTTTCCCACAAAACTGACTTTCCATATTTACTTTACAATAAATGGTTACCCTTCCTGTGAGTCAAGAGAATGAAGACATCAAATTCTTAGACCTGTGGTCTTCAAGTTGACTTCAAGAATTGGAACTTTGTTATTTGCTTTCAGGACTTTTTCTCAGGATGGGGGGTGTTGGCCACACCTACAGCCTACAGATGTTCCAGGGCAGGGATTGAACCCATGCCACAGCAACAACTGGAGCCACAGAAGGGACAAAACCAGATTCTTAACCTGCTGAGCCACCAGGGATCTACTAGCTTCTGGTTTTTAAAGTCATATTCTGATAGAAGCTTACTTATTCTAAGAAAGTCATGAAATTCTCCATCTGTTTATTCCAGCTTCTGAGTAAGAATATTATCGTTAATAATAATGCTGGCACTCATCATACTTTGTAAATGTAGTTGGAGTTTGGTCGGGCATAAATTATAAATACATCCTGATAATGGTGATAAAAACTAATCAGTCAAATTCTTAAAAGTCAACGATAGGAAAACAAACAACTCATTAAAAATGTGTCAGGGAGTTCCCACTGCGGCTCAGCAGACTATGAACCTTATTAGTATTCATGAGGATGTGGATTCAATCCCTGGGTTGAGAATCCAGTACTGCCATGAGCCATTGTGTAGGTCACAGACATGGTTCAGATCCCACATTGTTGTGGCTCTGTGTGGTGTAGGCCAGCAACTGCAGCTCCAATTTGACCCCTGACCTGGGAACTTCGATATGTCACAAGTGTGGCACTAAAAAGCAAAAAAAAAAAAAAAAAAATGTCTAAGTCCTTCATGTGACATGACTTCCCTTGTGGCTCACAAGACATAAGACACCTCAACAAAGAAGATCTACAGATGGCAGATGGAAAATGAGCATATGAAAAGGTGCTCCATATCGCATCATCAAGGAACTGAAAATTAAAACGCAATATTACTATGCCCCTCTGAGAATAGCCAAAATCCAGAACACTGACAACAAATGTTGAAAAGATTGTAGAACAGAACTCTCAAGCATTGATGGTGGGAATGCAAAATGGTACAGCAACTTTGGAAGACAGTTGGGCTGTTTATTATAAAAGTGAACATACACTTAGCATACAATCCAGCAATCCCACTCCTTGGTATTTATCCAAAGGGGTTGAAAATGTGTGTCCACACAAAAATGTGCACATGGATATTTACAGCAGCTTAATTCACAATTGCCAAAACTTGGAAGCAATCAAGATGTCCTTGAGTAGGTTAATATATAAATAAACCGTGGTACACACAGACAATGGAATATCATTCAGCACTGAAAAAAATGAAAAAATGAACTACTAAATCACAGTAGACACAGAGGACACTACTAAAATGAACACTTAAATGCACACAGCTAAATGAAAAATCCAATGTGAAAAGGCTACACACTGTTTGATTCCAAGTATATGACATTCTGGAAAAAGCAAAACTATGGAGACAGTAAAAAGAAAAAAAAATCTGTGGTTGCCAGGGGGTAAAGATGGTGTGGATAAATAGACTGTGCACAGAGGATTTTTAGGACAGGGAAACTACTCTGTATGCTCCTTTAACAATGGATACATGTCATTACACATTCGTCCAAACCCACAGAATGTACAACACCAAGAATGAACTCTAAGGTAAAGTATAGACTTTGCATGGTTATGATGTGTGAATGCAGGTTCATCAACTATAACAAATGTACCACTCTGTTAGAGGATGTTCATGGGATGGGGAGGGAGGCAGTGAGTTTATAGGAAATCTGTGCCTTACTTTTTGCTGTGAACCTAAAACTACTCTTAAAAAATAAAGCCTTTTAAAAAAAGCTAATCAGTAATATCACATGGAAATCATAATGGTAATAACTTTAAAGTTAACAGCCATAGAAACTTTTGACTAAATTTACTTGTAAAGCTGAACAGCATTATAAAAAAGAATGATATTCATTGTGCCCACTACCTTTATGATGACATCTAAATTCAAAATGACAACTTTATTTTTTGCTAATAACCACAAATTTATTAAGCTTTATTTTATGTAGGTAGGTAGATTAAAATAGTCATGGAAATTGTAAGGTAAAAAACCTTAGATGCTGTAATGCATATAATATTACAGGTGATGTTTTCAGACTCTGGAAACCTGCATCTTCAAATAAAACCATTAATCAAATTGTCCTTGAAAATGGCAAGTTTTACACCCATAGCAGGATATTCACTCTCCAAATATGATCTTTCTTAAAACAACCAGAATATGTTGCAAGGAATGCTTCTGTCTGGTTTTGTAAAAAAATCTGCCTTGTAACATTTTTCTATCAAAACTGTGAGGTCTCTAGTTTACCTCTTCTTTTTGAGAGGGGATCCATGAGGCTACAAAGAAGAAAGAAAGGAAGGAAGAAAGAAAGAAAGAAAGGAAGAAAGGAAGGAAGGAAGGAAGGAAGGAAGGAAGGAAGGAAGAAAGGAAGGAAGGAAGGAAAGAGGGAAAGAAAGAAGGAAACAAAGAAAAAGAGGGAAAGAACGGGAGGAAGGAAATGACTCTCCAAGAAGGAAGGAAGGGACATTATTCTGGCTTACTCTTTATAACTCAGAATTTAACTAAACACTTGATGAACTGCAAGGAGGATAGGGAGGAATGAAAGAAGGAAATACTAGAAAATCTCTTTAGCTGGCAAGTTGTGTCTTATGGAGAATTTAAAATGTAGCTAAAACTTTATGAAGTATTTGAAAGGTCTTATATTAAAACCAAAATAAAGTGGCAGCACAAGGGAGCTTTAAGAGTTATAAATCAGAATTTTAAATCAATAGAAGTTGCTGTTGGGAAAGTATCTGTGGCTCCAAAAAGTAATTATAGCTGTGCGTCATCTTGTCTTATGAACTACCTTGGAGTATAAAGTCTAAATAAACTATTGGGACTGGGTTTTTATAAAGCATGTTTAAAGCTAAACTGTAAAGCAGTAAAATTTTACTTTATTCCAGAGTTTTTAGAAAAATCTTTGTTCCCATAGCCAGTATGCAATCAGCTAGTAAAAATGCAAACAAGTGAATAACTACTAATCCTAAATTTCCTACCCTTCTCCCCAACGTGCAAGTCACTCAAACACACTAACAGGTCAAATCCTTTGCAGCTACCCCCAACCCAGTGAGCTCAGTTTGCAAGACATCTCTCTCTTCCAAATCCCAAGAGCCTAGATGCCAAATTTAATTTCAATAACTTAGTAAAAGAGAAATTAACCTAAATGTTCGGAGGATAAGGCATTCTTATTGATTACACTTTCTAAATAACTTAGTATTTACTCAGAAAATCCTGTCTTAATCCAACTCTGTAACTGAAAATCTTTCAAATGTGGTGCAATATCATGGAAATACACTGTAAGACATTGATATAGAAATGAAGAGTGTTTGAAATTTTTATGAATCCTATGAAGGACACACTGGCTTTTATCTCCATCTCTATTAGTTCTTTCCATTGTTTACCCCTTTTAAGTAACTGAGTCTGCAAGTAACTGAACCTTTACTATGCGAGTGGAAAGTACTATGCAGAAAGGGATTTGCAGAGTAGAAAAAGAGGGGGTATATGTAACTGCATTTGTTTGCTGTTATAGAAAAGGGAATTGCTCCTTAATGATTTATCATATCTTATAATACATCGTGTATATAATAGATCTCTCTTTTTATAGATGAGGAAGTTGAGGAACAGAGATGTAAATGACTCTTCCAAGTTACTGCTAATGGATAGCAGTGTTTTTTCCTCCCTATTCTGTCTACCTGTTCAAAAAGAGCTTTAGCTGCTATTAAAACCAAAGACATAGCCTTTAAAATTTTTTATTAATAATAGTATCTAATATTGTGCCTATATTCAGTCACTAAAATTTGTTCATCATTTTAAATTTTCAGTATTTGCTTAAAACATAGTTATTTTGGGTTCCTTGGTTCAAGTTGTGTGGGAAAGGGGGAATTTCCACCAGCACCAACAAGCAATGCTCTGTAGATCCTACAATTTGGTGTCCTACAATTCAACTCACTTCAACTCAGTTCTGACACTATCTACAAAAAGATAACATCAGATCTCACAATTTAAGGGTTCAGTCCTCCAAGACTGTACCCCACTACCTAAGTGCCGATCGCAAGTCCAGATTTTTACCTGTGCTTCTGACCTACCTACCAGCTACAGATAGGAGGTTCCCACAACCCACTCCTTGTTCTTTAGACATCAGTTGCCAAGTCTAGGTTACTCGTACTTCTGATCGACTGGCTATTAACCCAGGGTTGCCATGAACTCTCCAAAGATTTGACTAATTTGCTAGAGTAGCTCACAGAGCTCAGAGAAACTAATTTTTACTAAATTTCCTTCCTAGGTTACCGGTTGATTATAAAGGGATACAACTCAAGAACAGCCAGATGGACGGAGTTCCCATCATGGCTCAATGGCTAACGAACCAGACTAGTATCCATGAAGACACGGGTTTGATCCCTGGCCTTGCTCTGTGCGTTCAGGATCTGGCATTGCCATGGCTGTGGTGTAGGCCAGCAGCTACAGCTCCAATTCAGCGCCTAGCCTGGGAACCTCCCTATGCCATGGGTGCAGCCCTAAAAACACACACACACACACAAAAGAAAAAAACAAACAAACAAACAAACAAAAACAAAAACAGCCGGATGGAAAAGATTCATAGAGCAAAGTATGAGGACCGGCGCATGGACTTTCCACACCTTTTGCAGATGCACCATTTTCCCAGAACCTCTATGTAATCACCAAACCAGACGCTGATCAAGCACTCCAACCTTTTCGAGTTTAATGGGAGCATGACTGGTTAAATCACTGGCAACTGGCAACTGCTTTAACCTCAGCCCCTCTCCCCTTCCAGGAAGTTGGGGGTGGGATTGAAAGTGCCACTCTGCTAATTACCTGGTTAGTTCTCTTGGCAACAAGCCCTATCCTTTGGAGGAGTCCAAAGTGACCTCATTAACTTAATAACTCACATCACTTGCTCTCATCACTTAGGAAATTCTAAGAGTTTGAGTATCTCTGTGCCAGAAATGGGGTCAAAGACTAAATACACATTTCTTATAATAAGTGAAAATATCACAACAATGAATATTATATTTTTAATAAGTACACCATAAACAATTTAAAAATTCAAAAGTTTTTTCTTGGAAGTTTCAACAGTATGTAATTAATTTCAGGTGTATAATTGATACACTTTCCTACAGGGCATCTAATGTGATACTTAATAATGTGGTAAAGTAGGCAGAATAATATTTTACTTTTATTTTACAGATAATGAAACTAAGGGTCAGAGGGTTTGCATTCACTTCCCAAAGCTTCAGATTAGGTTCTGAAGTCAAGACATAAAACCAATCTTTCTGACTCCACATTCCATGCTCATTCCAATCACGCTCTGATTCCCTTGTATTTCATGTGAAGCTAATTTCCATGAGACTGCATATGGAAACATTTGTAAAGTATTATAAATGCTTTAGAAACAATGTATAGTATAAAATATAAACTATCGAGGCTTTAGAAACACTGTATAGTATAAAATATAAACTATCGATGCTTCCTATCGACGCTTCCTTAAAAATATCTTATACACATTTTATTTCAGCTTTACAGGTATAAGAGACTAAATTTTCTCCAAACATCTGCAAGTCCTCCTCATTTATGGGAAAAGATAAATGTCTACTGAGGGAAAAAAAATTTAACATTTATTTTTTCAAAGTATCTGATTTACCATTTGCCAATGCCGTAAATAATCCCTTTGAGTTAAGTGAGGTTTCATGATAGAAATGTACACGAAGTTGCCTGAGGTAAAAGACCCAGAGTTTAGTGCAAAGGTAAAGTAATTACTTTCACTCTACAAAATTGGGGTTAGAGGTAAAGACAATCAGCCTAAACCTGGCAAATTCTGTAAGTCCTGTTGAAAAGATGCAAGAAACACCTGGCATTAGAAATCTGGCATAGCTTCAAAGAGAAGGAATGTAGTAGTGAAACTGTCTGGATTCACGCTCTGGTGGAATCCATCTCAGACTAACTTTGAGTCCTTCAGTACTCTTCATGCTGACCAGAAAACCTCGAATTAGTAAGAAAGCAGCCAAGAAGGCAAAGACCCCAAACCTGGAACCTACCAGAAAAGATTTACAACTAAAGACTTAAAGAAAGAACCGGGAGAAGGCTAGGAGGGTTGCGCTCATGATATTGTCAAATCCTATTTCCCCGGGGTGGGGAAGCCACAAACTGGAGAATAACTGTATTGCGGAGGTTCTCCCACAGGAGTGAGAGTTCTGAGCCCCACGTCAGCCTCCCCAGCCAGGCGGTCCGCCCAGAGCATTTGGCTTTGAAGGTCAGTGGGCTTAACTGCAGGAGCCCCACAGGGTGGGAGAAAAAGAGACTTTGTTCTTAAAGAGCGGACACAGAAACTCTTGGACACGGTGGGGCCAAAGGTAAAAGCGGTGATTTGATAAGAACCAGACCTACCTGCTGGTCTTGGAGAGTCTCCTGGAGGTGGGGGTGAGGCGACTACAGCTCGACCTGGCCACAGAGCGGATAGACTGGGGAATAGTCAGCTGGGAATTTTCCTGGGGGCTGACTTATTGTCTCATTAGCATCAAGAGCGGGCGTACCCAAAAGCCTACCCATCCAGGGCTGAGATGCCTCGGGCCAATCAACTCATTGGAAGGGGACACAGCCCCACCCATCAGCAGACCGGCTGCCTAAAGACAAAAGAGCCCAGGAGTTCCCCTTGTGGCTCAGCAAGTTATGAACCCAACTAGTATCCATGGATGCGGATTCAATCCCTGGCCTTGCTCAGTGGGAATAAAGAATCCAGCACTGCCTGAGCTGTGGAGTAGGTCTTAGCAGCAGCTCCTCTGGCCACACCCCTACACGTAGCCCAGCCCACGAGAGGGCCAGGACCCAGCTCCTCCTCCCAGTGGGCAGGCACGAGCAGCTCCAGCCAGGAATCCAGCACAAGCCTCTAGATGAACCTTACCCCCAGGGGGCTGACGTCAGACGCAAGGAAGCTGCAATCTCACGATGCAGGCCAGACCCCAGCCTGGGACCAGCTGGGCCCTGGCCCTGCCCACTAGCAGGCTAACATAAACCGCAGAAAAACATCTGGGCCCCCCAGACCCCATACCCGTTATGTCAGGAGCCAGCCCACCGCCACCAACAATCAAGAAAGAGCACTGGGATCCCTCTGCCCTGCAGCCAGGCTCAAGAATAAGTGTCTGCCTGCCAGTAGTCAGGCATTAACCCTAGGAGCCAGCCTGCACCTGCCAGTGGATGGGCAACAGCACCAGAGACTTAGGGAGCCTGACTCTGCCCACTGGTGAGCCAGCCCTAGCTTCCTGGGCCCCCTAGGAGTCTGCAACCAGCCACCTTGCGACCAGGCCCCACTAAACAGCAGCCAGCAGCATCCGCTCAAGGCAGGGTCTGGCAAGCAACTAGACTAGGGAGCAGGCAAGCCTACCAGACCACCCATGTAGTCAGCCTGCCACAAGAAAAGTACCTAGGCAGCCCCCTAAGGGGGATCCCCTAGAGCATGTAGCTTGGAAGAGAGGGGAGAGGGGTGTGGACCGCCAGGACTAATAGGATACCCCCTGCAGAGGCCACTTCTCCAAGGCTGAGGAATATAAGTAATCTACCACAGACGGAAAAAATACAAAGAGCAACTTAAAATGAGGCAGCAGAGCAGTATGTTTCAGACAAAGGAACAAGGTAAAACCACTGAAGAACTAAATGAAGCGGAGGAGTTCCCGTCGTGGCGCAGTGGTTAACGAATCCGACTAGGAACCATGAGGCTGCGGGTTCGACCCCTGGCTTTGTTCAGTGGTTAACGATCAGGCGGTGTAGGTCTCTGATCGTGCGTTGTTGTGGCTGTGGTGTAGGCTGGCAGTTACAGCTCTGATTCGACACCCTAGCCTGGGAACGTTCATATGCCGTGGGTGCGGCCCTGAAAAGCAAAATAAAAATAGATGAAGTGGAGATAGGCAATCTGCCTTAGGACGATTCAGATTAATGATCAAGAAAAATAATCAAAGAACTGGGGGAGGAGAGTTCTGAATGCACATAGTGAGAGAAGTTTTTAACAGATGTAGAATTCTTCATCTGGTTTGTGTTAGTGTTAGTTTTGATAAATTTAATTATTTTAACATTTCATTCTCAATATTGTCAGAAAGAGACTACCCCTTAACTGAACTCGAATTCCTATCTCCTAGTACCCATTCTTAAAATTTCAAAGATGAGTCTGAGCAGTGACTTCTCCCTGGCTCCTACTACCAGTTTTCTCATCACAAAACAAGTGATTTGTATCCTGTCATCTGTGAATTTTCAAGTCATCTAGTATGAGTATTGGAATTTTATATTCCATTTGTCTAAGTTATGTGTTAGAAAAAAATGTATGGGATTTTTATAAGGCATATGTCTTAATTCATTTGGCCTACTCTAACAAAACACCATAGACTAAGTAGCTTTTAAGAGCAGAAATTTGCTTCCACCATTCTGAGAAGTTGGTGGTCAAGACTTCCACCTGGGAAGTCTGAGGTCAAGGTCAATGGACTCAGTGTCTGGCAAGAACCCTTTTCCTATTGTATGGAGAGCAGTGTTTTGCTGTATCCTCACATGGCGGAAGGATCAAGGGAGTGCTCTCTTTTATTTAATCCCATTTATAACCTAGTTGCCTCCCAAAGGACCCACCTCCAGCATCCATCACTTTGGGGAAGGGATTTCAACATTTGAATTTGGGAGACACAAATTTTCAGTCCATAGCAGCCTTCTAAAGTATTACTCATGAAAAAAAAAAAAAAAAAACACAGGGTAATTGTGAGTGTACCTTTGATTTACTTAATCTGAGAAGCACAAATTTTAGAGCCAGGAAGGCCTGTGTTCAAATTCCATTTCCACCATGTATCAGCTGTGTTACCTCGTGCTCAAGTCTCTTCATGTGAAAAATATGGGTAAAGTAATAGCACATAATATAAAGCTCTCTGTAAGCATTAAATCAGTTAATATTTGTAAGGTGCTTAAAGGTGTAAATTCTATAAAACAGCTAAGAAAAATTCTCTAACAGAGACCTAAGAATCACCAGTACTTCAAGATTTACCCTAGTTGCTCCAGTTTGATGAATTATGTCAGTTTGGTTAAGGTAATTGGAAGAACACTTGGCATATAAAAGCAGACTTATTACATTACTGTTCTCCAGACTGTCCAAACTTACAAAGCAGGTATCAAAGGTGCATCATCAACTCAGGTTTGTTTTCTTTGTAAACAGAATAGTAACATAAGGGATCTTCAAAACTTATGAAGAATGAAAACCATGTCTATTACTGAGGGAATAAGGGACATTTTACATTGATAAAAATTTCATGTCTTAATTTGCCTTGATTACCTTTTTTTCACACAGGTATTAAGAATATTTTTTCAAAATCTCTTTGAATATTTTATATTTTTGTTAATGTAGTATTTCAATTTATCTAGGGTTAAATTGGAAACTTTTTACAAGTAGTTCTAATTTTACAGAACTGTAATCATGTCAAAATATCCAATTATTCAATATGTAAATTAAATCATGTGCTCTTAATAAGAGCACATAAGTCCAGAATTTATTGTTCTTTGTCATGTGATGTTCTTCCCTGCATATGCCTGCACACACTGTGGATGTAAGTAGATTGAGGCAAACAGAAACAGAAAAGAATATACAGATTTTTAATACCATTTTGAGAATTCAATAGGATTAAGGAACAAAGAATACAATTTAATTCTCTAGCAGAAAGACAATTTATTTGATATAAAATCTTCAATTAGCACTTGCTTTCCTTAATGTTCTTGAAAAGTCTGCTCCATTCCTGCATTGCATTGAATGTTGGTATTGAGAAGACTGAGGCAAGGGCAATTATTTTTGCCCTTGTAATTAGTCCTTTAAGAAGGAAATGCTGAGAATTATTTTTCTTTATTATTAAAGTCTCATAGTTTCACTAGGCTAAAACCCTGGTTAATTGTTCTGGATCTGTTTTTCCAGGTAACTGGTGAGGCCAATCTAAAAAGCTTCAGCTCCTTTATCTCAAAAAAGTTTTCCTGGATTAATAAATAACTTTCAATATTATTTCCATTTCATCGTTTTGTGATTTTAATTCAGGGATTTTGTTTACATGGATATTGTAACTTACTTGCCTTCTTCCATTTCAACCACTTTCCCTTTGACCCCTTTCATTCTGTTCTTTGTATTATATTAATTCTCTTGGTTATTTTCCTTCTTTTCTTCAGTGTACCTTCTTCCTTGAATGGATTCTACACTAAGCAATTTGTAATTACTTTGTGTTTAGTCCTTATTTCTAATAGAATGTTTTTCCTTTGCTCAAAGAACTCTCATTTCCTTTCTCCCTGTTCTTGTTTTTTTTATGATTTTAATCTTTAAACTGGTGATTTAAGGTATCTTTCCTATCTCCAAATTATATGAGGATATTTAATTAATTTTCAAATGTTATGCTATATTTTATCTCTGTTTCTTGATTGCTCTTTTGGAATTTTTTATCAGTTGAAGTACTTTGAGTCACACTTTTGGCTTTCTTCTTCTTTTGAATCAAATTGATTTCCACGTGTTCGAGGACACAATCCCCAAGTTTAGGAGGACTCTCTTCAGTCAATTTAATGAAATTCAGTTTCTTGAATAAATGATTGTAGCGGTGGTGGTTTTAGAAGGGGTTGGCATTGTCAGATTAGTCATTTATTTCTGCAAGGTTATTAGTGATTCCCATATCTCCTTCGTTCCCTTTATAGCCATATCTCTTCTTTTCTTATATGATTCTCCCCAAGAAACAATGTTTTTCAAGGCTGCAATTTCCAGGCCTATTTATTTTCAAACTCCTTTCCTATAGCCAATGCTTTAAACTACAAAGCCCTGTAACTGCATTAAATACCTGAGCATCTATTATTAAACTCTCTCTTTTCAAGTGTAATTTTTGCCTCTTATGAGACTTTTCTTTCTTATGCCTGCTATGATCAAAATTGATGTTTAGGGAGTTCCTTGGTGGTCTAGGGCCTAAGGATCCAGCACTGTCACTGCTAGGGCACTGTCTGGATCCCTGGCTCAGGAACTTCTGCCTGCTGTGGTGTAACCCCCTGGCCCTGCCCTACCTCCGCCTCAGAAAATATGATTTTTTTTCTCTATTTATAAGTGATTTGAGGTTGTGGTATTTTCTGCTTCCAAAATGATGTTAAAGATGCTGGTCAAGGGAGTTCTCTTGTGGTAAAGTGGGTAGAAGATCCAGTGTTGCCACTGAGGTGGCTCAGGTCACTGCTGTGGCATGGGTTCAATCCCTGGCCTAGAAATTTCCACAGGCCAGAGGCGTGGCTGGAAAAAAATAAGTCCTATTCAAATGTGGTTATATTTGTACTCTTTGACTTTTATCTGAGAGTAAGGGGGGAGTGGGTGATGTTTGAGAAGATTTGGAGTAAGATAGTCACCATTATAATCCAGATTCCAAAGTCCCAATATAGAATTAATTTAAAAGAGAAAGGAATTATTTAATATAAATGTTGCGATTTTAAAAACAGATCCTTTCACTTCTAGATTCTATTTCCCAGTGTCTCCCAAAGTCTTCTCTCCTTTCTGGAATTTCCTGCTCTCATCCAGATGCCAGTTATGTCTTGACTCTATCAATGCAACAGCCTCCTACTGAGACCAGGTCTTACAATCCACACATCCTCTTCCACACAGCCACCAGGGTTCTGTTCTAAATTATAAATTAAGATCTGCTACTCTCCAGCTTAAAAACTTCCAACTGCTTATAAATAGAGAAAAAAATAAAATTAGTAATATGACTTTAACAAAAGTCAGAGCTGTTTTTCAATAATTACATCACTTTGCAATATACTTTGTCAAGTCTGTCTCCAGAGTATGTTTTCAAAGCTTATATAGATTTTTAAAAATAGATTGCCACTATATCGTCACCATATCATTTTCTCTGACAGTGGACAGAAGATTTGCAGAGACAGTGTAAGTCAGTTTACCATTACAACCTTCTCATTTGCCCTTTGATAATTTAGCTCTAATGAAGAGATATTTCCCTCCACAGAAGATCATATTGGGTTGAATATGGGTTCTAAGTTTTCATCATATAGGTACTTCAGAATCAAGCATATTCAACACCCAAAATAATAAACTTTGTAGTTCACTCTGACCTTCCATTCTCAGCCTGCACCAGAGCATTTTACTGTCGTTGGACCACAGATTTGTGTTTTTATCCTCACATAAATTACATTTTAGTGTTACAAATGCCAAATATTTAGCAAGTGAGAGAATAGACTTACTCATGATTACAAAGTGCCTACCTCTCCAAAAATGAACAAGAACTCTGTATCTCCAATGATTAAAGCCTCTGAAGAAACATTTCAACACACTAGGAAGAACCCTAGATGGTCTACTTATTTATACTACGTGTTTGAATACCATTCAGACTTTCATTCAAAATATGATATAATGCCACGGTAATTTTGTGGACTTACCTTATGTAAATATCTGTGCTAACACCAATAATATAACCAAAATTATGAGGCAAAAATCATATTTGTTATAATTTCATTTTTTAATATTTTAAAATTCCAGAACTAACCCGCATCTTACAATTGAATATGTAAGGAATTGTGAATCAGTAAATATTTTGGTAAAGCTAGAACTATTAAATAAATTTCTTTATTCAAAGCAGAAGTATATTTAATTGCCATTGATTAAAAATTTAGTTAAAACCAAGAAAACTCATTTACCATTAAATCGGCTTAAAAGAATTGTTTCTCAATAGAAAACAAGGTGATTATTTTTAAAAAGTAAAATTGGTTTTGAATAAATTCTCAGTTTCAATTTGTATACCTGACTGGGTATTTTTTTAAAACTGTGGTTAATTTTCTGAGCTTAATATTTGTCTATCAACTATCCTAGATAAAACTCTATATCCTGTAGAACAAGTATTCTTATCAATTTGAGGATTTATGGATTGAAAATATATGTAAACATATTTATGTGCACCTACTCTTGGGGCCAGATATATTTTTCTGGCAAGAGAATGTCCAGAGAGTTTAACAGACTTTCAAGAATTAATGTATTTAAAACGCCAGATGAAAATGTTGGCATTTTGAAAATTCACCTTTGTCTCTAGAAGTCTGTCTTCAATGATGCCTTTAAATTATAAAAATAACTTGGAATATGCTCCAATTTGAAGTAAAATATGAAATATTTTAATACAATTGCCTGATGTTTCTTTATGGCAATAAGAACTATCTAATGTAAGCTAATTTGTGATTAGATTTCATGGCTATGTCAGAATGAAGAGATAATTGCTTGCTTTTTTCTTAAAATTACAAATACAGTAATAAATCAAATTTTTATTATTCATTTAGTCTAACTGTTGGTAATTATAAAGACAAATTCATACATGCCAATAGTATGATATTATCTAATTACCTTATGTTGCATGTTAATAACCACAAACATACCACTATTTTGAGTAAAATGTCACTGGTGGAATCAATGACATTTTTAATTAAAATGCCCAGTCAACCAAAAAAAATAGATTAAAGTGCTGCATTCTTTTCACAGTTAGATATGATATACAATCAATCTTCACTAATTGGAAGTGATTTTAAATGGATTAAAATGGTTTCCTTTGTTAATCCATTGAGGCAACTGAACTTCTATTTTCAGTACAGTATCTTCCACTGATTTTTTTTTTTTAAGGCTGGCAAATAATTTAGTTCCAAATGGCACCATTTAAAAAAATAATATAATAAACATTGGCTTATAAAAATTGCAATCTAAACCACAAAATAACGAAAAGACAAGAATTAAATATTGTAACTTCAAATAACCGTTCCATCTTAGTTGTTCTTGGCCATAGTTTATCTTAATTTTATTTTGTGGTTGTGAACGTGTGGTATTAGGTAGTTTTCAAATTATTCTGGAGACCTGAGAAGCAATCTCAAGTGTTACTCATTAGTGTGATAGAGAACATCTTATCCACATTATCTGCAGATTCTGTCTTAAAAACATTGCCTAATGAGATGCAACTGGAAATTTCTGGAGACCACTTACATAGGAGGAAAAACAATTTGGAGAGGAAAGGAGCCTGGGAACTTCCACATGCCTTGAAAATTGCATTTCAAATAGGAGAGAAACGGGGAGGCTCTGAAATAATCAGTTAATCAGTGTTTGGTGGTAACCCTCCGTGCCTTTGATTGAGAGGAGTGTTGGTAATGGCAAGAAGTTATAACAGCAAGTTGAATACCAAGGGGATCAGCTGTATAAGGTACAAGCAATCTGGCATTACTGAGAACACAACAGCAAAGAGATAAGACTGTTTATGCTATCCAGAAAACATAAAACAGGATGTTTATTTCACTTACCCTGGGATTGGACCATTCATTTGAGGAGTTCACGTTTTCCTGTGTTTCTTTGTTTATAAATAGGGATCTAAACACCAACCTCATTCAGATTTATTGTAGAAAAAGACACAGATACAACTGCAAAACATTCTTAGAAGAGGTGGAAAATCAACACCCTTTCCTTGGATTTCTAAGTGTTAATAACCAAAAAACTCTCCTTTTTCAAATAGTTCCATTAAATATTAATCGCCCAACATACATAGTATATCTAATAGGTTTTATGTTATATGTGGTATATTCTAAGGCATAAAAGAAAGGAAAGCATTAAAATGTCCCTCTCTTTGAGGCTTGAAGTGCATGGCGAAGTCCCTTGCACCTATTAGTCACTCCATAAATATTTGCTGAATTTCTTCGATTTTAGTAGGAAAAGACTCAGAAGAACTTATAAGGCATTCTTATTAAGCAGTCAGGGCAAAATAATGTTCTTCAAACTGAAAGTAAAGAAGCACTTCATTGATTTTACGAAGCAGAAGGTACTGTAAAATGAAAGAGAGACTCAGAGTGTTTCTTACATACTCCCAGGAACCAGGCATTAACCAGGCACAGCCTTCAAAAGGAGCCTTCTTTCTGGAAAAGGAGGCAGAAAGATCAAACGACTTTCAACAGCAAAAAGAATTGCAAAATTCAAAATGAATTTATGGGAAATTTAACTCCATCTTCAAGCGGAAAACATTTTCTATAAGAAATATCCCAGTGGGAATTAGAATGCAACTTGGAACAATTAAACATATAAAATTAAATAGATTTTCACTTGAAAATTGAATATGCTTTAATCAGTCAGGAGCTGTGCGTCTACACGTCTTTACTCAACTTGATAAATTGCTGGTTAAAAAGTAATCATATAATGGGTCATAATTATGGTGATTTTTCATATTTATTATCATAGTTCTGAGCACATTCTGTTACACTGAGCTAATGAACTATAAACTATCTAAAGGGCTAAATTTCCTGAAACAGTTCACTGCTTTGTTGTCATGGCATATGTATGTTGCTCTGTGTCAGGGTTCAGGGCACACAGTGCCAGGAGTGCTGTCAAAGTGTATAGTAAGTTGCTTAAGTTACTGGGCTATGGTCTTTTTCCAGATGAAAATGGACAATATAACTATGTGGGATGAGATGCAGATAAAGAACGGAGGTCAAAGCCAAATTAGTGGAGAGAGGGAGAGCATAGTTTGACCAGAAGGTGTTACAGCTAAAGCTGCGGTGGGGGTGAAGGGGAAGCAATCAAGAAAAGCTGCATCTGGGATTTAATTACCTAGGATAGTTTAGATAGCCTCAAGTCAGCCAGTGATGAAGCAATCTATCAACTGCTTTAAATGCAAGCTAGACTGTCAGAACTCAGTGGCCTGTGCAGTAACTGGGAGCTCAGCAGTGTGCATTCTCCTAACCTTTGGCATCTTATTTGTTCATCAGAGATCCTGACAACCTCAAGGACTTACAGTCAGGCCTTGAAAGACCTTGCAAGCCAGATGGCTCACGGGAATGGAGTCTTCTTTCTCACCTCCCTTCACACTCCAGCTCCATCCAGACATGCCCATTTGCCCTCAAAGCAGGTTGGCCACCCTCTTATGGGTAGGTCTCATCCAAACAACCCAATCCAGTCAATTGTAGATCTGAGTGGAACAAAAAATGTCGAGGAAGGGGGAATTCCTCTTGCCTGACTGCCTTGAGTCTGTGGCATTAGCTTTTCCTGCCTCTGAACATGAACTGAAATATCATCTCTTCTTGGATCTAGAGCCTGCTGGCTTTCAGACTGGAATTATGCCATCTTCTTTTTGGAAGAGGTAGTCAAGAGAATGTGACCACCGACTGACTCTCAAGCTGAACTCAGGCCATCAGGGGCTCCTCAGCCCCTCCTGTCCTTGAAATGGCTGAATGGAAAGAGCTCAGCTTGGGATGGAATTTCAAGTTAAATTCTATCACTGATAAGCCTTGTGATCTTGATTAATTTGTATAATCACCCCAGCTCTTCATTTTTTTTTTCACTTGAAAAACCGTGATGATGGTTTTTATAGAAATAAAGTGAAACAATGAGTGTGAGATTGAATCAGAGTAAGCATGCTCTCTGGCCCCTTTTTTCCCTTCCCTCTTTCCTGGGTATGTGCTTATTTTTCTGATAACTGAGCTTTTATTATCACTACATTTTCATGACAACTTTATTCCTTCCTGTTAGAATAAATAGATTATAAATTTCTGAAGATAGAATTTATGTCTAGGTCTTCATTTTTCAGTGTAAAATATTTATTAAAAA
>PVHT021183528.1:18599477-18619730 GCA_004024745.2 Catagonus wagneri | reverse complement strand
TCCGGCGTTGCCGTGAGCTGTGGTGTAGGTTGCAGACGCGGCTCGGATCCTGCGTTGCTGTGGCTGCGGCGCAGGCCAGTGGCCACAGCTCCAATTAGACCCCTAGCCTGGGAACCTCCACATGCCGCGGGTGCGGCCATAAACCCGCGGCCATAAAATGACAAAAAGGCAAAAAAAAAAATAAAAAAATAAAGTAACAAATGAAGATAAAGGCTAATTTTCTAGGAATCTGAGAAGAAGGTATAGCCAGGAGAGAAAATGCTCCTGACACCAGGCTCTCCAGGAAGTCCCATTTCCCCTGAGCTGTAGCCTGAGAGGTTTTAAGAGAGAACAAGGCAGCCCTTAAACACAGGGACCATTATTTCACCCTCCCTGAGGCTCAGGACTACAAGATAGAAACCTTTTCTTTCTTTCTTTTTTTTAAACAGAGCTGTTGAAAGTCACAGAAAGACTCAGTTCAATTCCAGATGAAATCTTGGAAAGAGGGGGTGGTTTCAGAACATGGGTTCCATCCCTGGCCTCGCTCAGTGGGTTAAGGATCTGGTGTTGCCCTCAGCTGTGGTGTAGGTCACAGACATGGCTCAGATCTGGCGTTGCTGTGGCTCTGGTGTAGGCTGGCGGCTACAGCTCCAATTGAACCACTAGCCTGGGAACCTCCCATATGCCACGGGTGCAGCGCTAAAAAACAAAAACCAAAAAAAACCTCCTCTTCCTGTAAAATTCCCCGCCTTTAATAGCAAAATTGTTTCATTAAAAATATATTTCAGGAGTTCCCGTTGCGGCTCAGTGGTTAACGAATCCGACTAGGAACGATGAGATTGTGGATTCAATCCCTGGCCTCGCTCAGTGGGTTAAGGATCCCGCGTTGCCGTGAGCTGTGGTGTAGGTTGCAGACCCGGCTTGAATCCCGTGTTGCTGTGGCTACACCGAAGGCCGGCGGCTACAGCTCCTGTTAGACCCTTAGCCTGGGAACTTCCATCTAACCTGAGTGTGGCCCTAGAAAAAGGCAAAAAGAAAAAAAAATGTATATATATATATATATTTCATTTAATTTCTCCCAGTCAATACTTAGGACAAAAATCCTATCATAGCACCACTGATGACATTTATGGGACCTGTTGTAACGATTTCAAAGTTATTATAAAAGAAAGCACCAGTAGTTTCATACATATTTATTCAAGTCTTTCTGCCACTTTGTTAGTTAACAAAGAGCAGATGGAACATCAAAACCAGCCATGAAAATGGTATTGTATTTGTTTCTTTTATCTACCTCAATTTTTTCCTGTTTGAATTTTCTGCATCTCTGTTTTATTATCATTAAATTCAAATGTGGAATTTCATATTTGTTACTGTTCCATGAATATTTGAATGTCTACTCCCTGTTTAGGATTGCTGTCATTATAAAGGGAGGCTAAATACCAATTTCCCTGGTAGTCTATAAAATCCCATGCTTATAAGAAACAATCAGAGTGAAATAAAAGAAAGTAAGTTTTACGACAAAATAACTACTATGATTAAGAAATTTCATCACGATAAGACAAGATATGTGTGAGATAAGTATGGACTGATGTAGTTCAGTAATGTTTTAATGTTTTATTGAGATTTTTAGAACTTAAAGAAAACATTGAACTATTGCTCTAAGTTATTAATGTCAAGCTTTACCATTTTATATACATTATCCAATTTGATCCTCCCTAATATTTAGTGTTAAAGATAGTCATAGTTATTTTTATTACTATCTTGCCAAGAAGTTAGGCAATTTGCCTGAGTTAGTGAACGACACAACCAGAATTCAAACCTTGCTATGTCCAAATGCTGAATTCTTTCCATTATATCAAAGTGAGAATTAGAAGTTGGGTGATGCATGTTAGGAAACCTCTAGAGAGAAATGATCATCACAAGCCCAGTGGAAAATGGCTAAAATAGGGTACTATGCAGGGCCCGAGGGAATAATGATATCAGTAAAGATGGCATCAAAAAATGATTATTCAAAATCTGTAATAAATGACCCTTTATCCAGAATGACTTATTTTAGATTGGCAATATTTCCAGAATTAGGCTGGGATGTTATATGAAAATGTGATTTAAATTCAATGCTTAAAATTTTTCTTGCCTTTCAAAACACTACCGTCACCAATATGACACATTAATAGCAGGAACGTGTTGATGTCCTTGACATTGTGTATTACCATCCACATGAGCTTAACTCTGTGGCTGTGTGGACAGCAGGACATCACCCACGGGTCATTTACAGCCAAGTGAATAACACACTTTGTAAAGGAGGACGGAAGGGTCCACAAAGAGGCCAAGATATACAAAAGGACATGTGAAGTCTATTCTCAAAGGTCTTAGCTATTTAAAGAAATGAGAATTGAGAGCTTTCAGGAATGTTCAGAAAATGTCCCGTCTCAGGTGAAGTGGTTGCCAAAGAGGACGAGGAGAGAGTGGGATGGACTGGGAGTTTGGGGTTGGTAGACGCCAACTATTACATTTAGAATGGATAAGCAATGAGGTCCTGCTGTAAAGCACAGAAAACTATATCCAGTCTCTTGGGAGAGAGCATGATGGAAGATAGTATGAGAAAAAGAATGTATATGTATATATACAACTGGGTCACTATGCTGTACAGCAGAAATTGACACAACACTGTAAATCAACTATAGTTAAAAATTATAAGTCCTCAAGGGAAGGGTGAAATACTCAGTATTATGTGATACACTCATTCTAGGATCATAATGCCTTCTGTTAACCTCTTTTGCTCTCAGAGTTGTCTCTTTGCTTGGGAAGCCTGGTGGTCTTCATCCTTCCTCTTGCCCGTTTCTCCTCTCTGTGATTTGCATCATGGCTCTTGCTGCCCTTGAATGAGTCCTGGCTCTTCACCTGGTCCGTGTTCTCATATGGGAGCAGTGGAACATCCAGAAGAGTTACATAGATCTGTTAATATTTTAGTTCCCACATTTCTGATCCATAGCCTTAGCAAAGTTATTTTTCCCCTGGTCAGTTATCTTCATTTACTCTAAAATGTGGATTATCATGTGCTTTTCAAGTTGGTTGGAAAAAGAACTAAGACTGATCATTCAAAGCACTCCCTGCATTTTCATGCTCTAAGTCTGATTTTAAGTCCCAACCTACCTTTGTTGCTACTACTTTAGTCAAAATCAAGACTGCAAGAGGAAATGCTTATTTAAAAAAAAAATCTTTTGAATTATCCTTAATACTCGTTTTCAATTGTTTCCTATTACTAGCTATTGCTTTTTATCTTACCCTAAGTATTTTAGGGTTTACCTTTCATCTGCAATTAATTTTTCAAAATCTTAGTGGCAGCTACAAGCCAGGATAAATTTCTGTCTTAGCTAAATTGTGAGTTTTCATGGTGTCCACTGAGCTGTTAGATAGTGTCAGAACCCTTACTCTGTGAAAGAATATTCTGTTAGAATGTCACCTGCTGCTGGAATTCTCTGAGGCTGATTATTTGTGGTTTGGGGTTTTGCCCTTTGGCTAGCTGTTACCTGAGCTGGGATTTTGGACTGTGCCTGACGGGGAAGAGAGCATAAAGGGAGCCAGACGAGGAGGGGGTGTGAACAAGTCTGACCCATAACATACATTATAGAATTTAACTCATAGTATCCTTTAAATATAGATGTTACTGTCTATATTTTAAAGATGAGGAAACCGAGTCTTGAGAGAGTAGTTAACGGAGGTCACACACTGAATTCAAATTCAGGTTTGTCTGACTCCAGAATCCTTAACCACCAGGCTAGGGTGTGACTTCATCCAGCTGGTGAGCCTACTTGGTCTGATTCCTTTTTTTTTTTATAATGACTTTTATTTTTTCAATTATAGTTGATTTACAGTGTTCTGTCAATTTCTAATGTACAGCAAAGTGACCCAGTAATATATATATATATATATATATCCTTTTTCTCACATTATCCTCCATCATGTTCCATCCCAAGTGACTAGATATAGTTTCCTATGCTATACAGCAGGATCCCATTGCTTATCCACTCCAAATGCAAAGGTCACATCTATTAACCCCAAACACCCCTCCCCCTTTCCCTTGGCAACAAGTCTGTTCTACAAGTCCATGAGTTTATTTTCCTTGGAAAGGTTCATTTGTGCCGTACATACAGATTCCAGATATGTGATGTCACATGGTATTTGGCTTTCTTTTTCTGACTTACTTGACTTAGTATGAGGGTTTCTAGTTCCATCCATGTTGCTGAAAATGGCATTATTTTGTCCTTTTTATGGCTGAGTAGAATTCCATTGTGTATATATATCACATCTTCGTAATCTGTTAGTCTCTCAATAGATATTTATGTTGTTTCCATGTCTTGGCTATTGTGAACAGTGCTGCAGTGAATATACGGGTGCATGTATCTTTTTCAAGGAAAATTTTTTTTCCAGGTATATGCCTAAGAATGGGATTTCTGGGTCATATGGTAGTTGTATATTCAGTTTTCTGAGGTACCTCTATACTGTTTTCCATAACGGTTTTACCAATTTACATTCCTACCAGCATACTGTTTTCCATAGCGGTTTTACCAATTTACATTCCCACTGGGAACCCTCTTCTCCACACCTTCTCTAGCATTTATTTGTTGACTTGTTAATGATGGCCATTCTGACCAGTGTGATGTGGTACCTCATAGTAGTTTTGATTTGCATTTCTCTAATAATTAGTGGTGTTGAGCATTTTTTTCATGTGCTTGATGGCCATCTGTATATCTTCTTTGGAGAAATGTCTATTCAGGCCTTTTGCCCATTTTTCAATTAGGCTTATTTTTTTTTTTTTTTTTTTTTTTTTTTTTTTTTTTTTTTTTTTTTTTTTTTTTTTTTTTTTTTTTTTTTTTTTTTTTTTTTTTTTTTTTTTTTTTTTTGGTGCTGAGTCTTGGGCTAATTCTTAACCCCGACCTGTCCATTTAAATTCTGACCCTGACTCTCCATTTTGGATGCTGGATCTCTCTTTCTCTTCTTACCAGCTCACTCAGAATGCTACAAAATTTACCTTCTGATCACGGTTGTACTGGCTGCCCTTGACCAAAGCTAAGCAGAGAGAGTTCTTCTATCTGATATTCAAACAAAGATATGAAAGAGGCCAGGAGTGGCCCAGATGACTGCTCAATTGTGCTGGCACTTAGGTTTGTCTCTCTCTTTTAATCAATGAATTAGGGATGGCTATTTATCCTAAATGGAAACAGAAAGTAAAAGAAAAGTCCCTCTCCCAAAATTTCCTCCTCTGCCTTCGTTATATGATGAAGACATCACAGGGGGAACATTTCAACTGGAAAAGACTATTGTCTCATTGTCTCTCTAACAGTGGTTGCAATAATTTAGGGTGTTCCCTAAGTGTGGTTCCAGAACCACAGGCTTGTCATCACCTGGAACTTGTAAGACACGCCTAGTTCCAATCAGAAACTTGAGGGTGGGGCCCAGGGATAGTTTAATGAGCCTTCCAGGTGATGCCAATGATTACTAAGTGTGAGGCCACTGGGCTTAGTTAGGGAAATCCTTTTTAAGGGCTCTTGGGCATTTATTGGGCCAGGACTTGGACCTTTTCCAGAGCAGTACTATGGAAACAACATGTTAAGAATTTTGAAATTATCTTTGTCAGCATTCCAGGTAAGTGACCATCTCTGGATACCTTTGGCTACCTTGCTGGAAAGGAAATGCCACTTTGTGCTTTGGAGAAAGTAAGATTCTTTGGAGAAAGGAAGATTCAGTGTTAGCTATGGCTGGGGCTGCCCACAAACCTTGATCTCTTGGATGAGTTTCCTTGGGCTGTCATAATGAAGCACCGTAAACTGGGTGACATAAAATAACAGAAATCTTATAACTTGCCATTCTGGAGGCTAGAAGTTTAAGGCCAAGATATTGGCAAGGTTGTTTCCTTCTCAGGGCTGTGAGGAAAAATCTCTTCCACATTTCCTTTAAGCTCCTGGTGGCTTGCCAGCTCTCTTCCGTGTTCCTAGGCTTATAGATGTGTCACCCTGATCTTTGTCTTCATCTTCACGTGGAGTCCTTCCTTGTGTAATTCTCTTTGTCCACATTTCCCCTTTTTATGAAGACACCAGTCCTATTAGATTCAGGCTAACCCTAGTGACTTCATTTTAACTTGGTTGACTCTGTAAAAACCTTATTTCTAAAGAAGGCCACATTTTGAGGAATGGAGAGGATTAGGACCTCAACATAGTGTTTTTGGGGGACACACCCAACTCATAACACCTATCCAGTTGAATAAAGGGAGATGACTGTGAGCTTTGACTCACAGTGCTGAGAGACAAAGGGTGCCAAAGATATTTTCCTGGAAGTATGAATCTAAAATTAGGCCACAACAATTAATAAGAAAGCTACACTAATATTTAGAAGTAGGCTGATAACCAGTATGACATTACTTATCAGTAAGAGGTAAGAATGACCAAGGATTTGAGGAAAGCCACATTTGAGCCCTGGTTTGCATTCATCCAGCAAAACTTTGTGGGTAAAGTGTCCTGTGTGGGAATATAGGCTTCACCTGGGGCCAGCGTCAATCTATTGGTGGTGAATTCCCAAAGTACTATCTTGTGAGAATGTCTGTGACTCCTCTAAAGCTCCAAAGGTAAGACTGTGAAGTGATAGTAATGGGTTGTATCCGAGGAGGTGAGAGACAGCCTGGTGTTATAAATTTGCCACCCGGTTCCCTGAGTCCATGGTTTGAGTCATAGATCCTTAACTTGGCCTCTGGAATGGAATGGAAATTCAATTTAATAAATGTTTGAATTCAAGAAACTCTGAGAGACTCTGTTAATGTTTTTTTTTTTTTTTTTTCTAGTTGCATTTTCCTAGTTGGATAACTGAACTTGTGACAATGTTTGGTCTTGTGACTCAGCCACCTTTTTCTAACAACAGCATCCTGTCTTAACCCACACAGGATGGTTCTTGCCTTGAGTTCGTCCTCAGTACCCCATTTCTTCTTGAATTGGAATCTGAACCCTACTCAAGAGATGCTGGACCTCAAGTTCTGGGACTGGGTCTCTGTGCCTTCTTGCCATTGTCTCTCCATTTCTCCATGCTACCTTTTGCCTTCTTCCAAGATGCCAAATGTCTCTGATACTAATTACTTGTCTGTTAGAATTCCTTATTTTTGCCTGCTCCTGAGACCTCCTTGGCCATTCTGTCCAGGTTCAATAGGTCTACATTTCCTGCCCCAATAATTATTTTGCCAAAGCTGCCACAAAATAAACCCCTGTTCTCACACAAGGCCATAAGAGAGACTGGGAAACTAAGATTTCTCAACTTTCTTTAGCAAAACTAGACTGCAGTCACTCCAAACAAATCTTGCATTGAATCCTATAGCAAGTCTGACCTAACAAAGCTCTTATGAAATAAGAGTAAATGGTCAGAGTAGAATTTGCATTTAAAAAGGGGGGGGGGACAAGAGAATTCTTTTGGGAGAAAAATGAGAATGGGGGCACAAAGCCATGATGAACTATGAGGGCCATCACTCTATAGGTGGCAGATTAGACAAGCAAGCAATTATTTTGAAAAGCAGAGCTTACAACGGTTGTTAATCATAAAGAATTTATTTCATATTGCAGTGTTTTTAGCATTTAAACCAGCTCTGGAACTTTTGGTTCGTAAGGATGAAAGTTAACTTTCTCTTCTGATATTTTGTCTATCATCTCTCGTTGGCATATTGGATACTATATGTTAGTTCCTCTCTGTTTCTATGGTGGAAATAGGATGGAACATTTCCCTGTATTGGCAGCCATATAAAGTACCTACAAAAATTTATAAAATCATGTGCTGCAGAAATGAAAAGTCTTAAATAGACTTTTTTTCCTGGTATCTTAGCCACATTTTAGTACAGATGTTCCAGGATAAAGATTCACTATTTACCCTTAGAGTATTACTGTGTTTGTGTCATTAAAAGTTTTGGGAGGTCCCTGATAGCCTAGTGATTAGGATTCAGCACTTTCACTGCTGCAACCCAGATTCAATCTCTGGTCTGGGAACCGAAATCCCACATCAAGTTGATGCACATCATGGGGAGAAAAAAAAAAAAAAAAAAATATATATATATATATATATATACACATATACATATATGTATATATATGATAAATAAGGTTAATATCTTAATATTTGACCTATATTATTCCTATTGGATAACATCATGATGACTTCTGAATGGTTTCTGAGATGCTGAGATGTACTGGTGAACAGATGCTTGGATGTTATCCTTAGCAACTATCCAGAAGGCTATAATTCAAGGCATCTGTTCAGGGTATAAAAACTGTAAATGTACATACTACTGGGGCAATAGATGGAATGTACAAACACAGACTTGGTTTCAGAAATTTGGATGTAATGGAATCAACCTAGTGAGTAGTCATCTGAGAAACTCAGGGCTTTTTTATTATACGATAAAGCTGCCCTAAAGAACAAATAGAACGGATTTTCAGTTTGTCAAGTGCCTGATTGTGTAAAAGCAGAGCCAAAATAATTGCATCATCTCAAATAAGCATAAATTCTGTAGAGGGACTAATTAATTTTCTACTAATTTGTCTCCAAAGTGGGAATAATTTAATTTTTTTAAAAGCTTAGCTTAAACTCAAGAGTTTTTACCTGTAAATCTTCTTTGTTAGCAGTTTTAATAGCAAGTATTAACTTAAGATAATAAATAATTTCTTGCATGTGTTATTTGACATTTTGGACTGAAAATCTTTTATGGTATTTTTGTGGGCCTTTCCTCCGTCGTCTGGTCCTGGCTCTTCGGGACTAACCCACGCTGGGGAAGCCCCCTGAGGACAATAAAGAGGGGGAGATTAACATAAATCCATTAAGAAGCCACAACACTTGGCCTCATGAAAACTGGCTTCTAGCAAGTAGACCAAACACACAGCTGGTTAGAGATTAGAGCCCTTGTCAGATGACAGCTCTGCCCTGAGCCAGCGTCCTCATTCAGAGGCAGGGCAAGCGGCCTGCTTCCAATTTCTGACTTGAGCACTGTCAAAGGCCATTTTACATTAAAAAAATAATAATAAAAAATATTGTCTTTTCTATTCTAGTATATTTTGTTCCTGACATGACTCATTCCTTTCATTCCACTGAGGCTTAATGTCAAAATAACATTTCAGGAGTGAGAGATGAGAAGCATTAAACCATCATCAGCTTCAACACCTTGGCTTAAATTACGTACAACCTCAGAATGGAATTAGGTGACTGTATAATACGATAAACTATCAGAAGCCCAACAGAATGGGACACAAGGCAAGTAAATCTGGGAAAGGAAGAGGAAGGAAGGAAAAAGTTGGAAGAAAAGGACATTACAGAGGGAGTTCCTGTTGTGATGCAGCAGAAACGAATCCGACTAGGAACCACGAGGTTGCGAGTTTGATCCCTGGATTTGCTCAGTGGGTTAAGGATTTTGCGTTTGTGTGAGCTGTGGTGTAGGTCGCAGAAGTGGCTCAGATCTGATGTGACTGTGGCTGTAGTGTAGGCTGGTGGCTGTAGCTCCTATTGAGCCCCTAGGCTGGAAACCTCCATATGCCGCGAGTGCGGACCTAAAAAAAGAAAAAAAAAGAAAAAAGAAAAAGGACATTACCGAGTAAAACACTTGGAGTTGAGGCAGCTTGCTGTCATGTCATTTAGAAAGTGCTAAGCCAAATTATCTGAAATTTGATTTTTAAAAACAGACATTAAAATTCCAGGGTTCTGTCCAGACTCTAAATCCGTTTGTGCTTTTCTCAAAAGCTATCATTTTTTTTCCATCTTCTGGCAGAATGATATGGAAATAAGTAGTTTATATCAGTAGATAAAGTCTGACTTCATCTTGACAATTTCGAGGAGTATGTTTGGTGGTGTGGTAGCATTTAAATAACGTATTTAATAATATCCAAGCAAATGTCCTGCTCTGATTTTGGGGGAGAGCTTTGGGAGTGTGGAAAGACCTGCAGTGATCCAGGGATGTGTCAATTGGTGGGTAATTTCCTTATTAACTCCTGGATTCCTTTGGATTTCTCGTGATGTACTCTTTACATTGTTGTCACTGGGGATAAAAAACAGTATGATGCAACCAGGAGCTAGAGAAACAAGTGGAGATTGCAGAACTGGGAGATGAAATGACTACCAGTAGAGAAGACAAGAATGCTAGTTTTCATCGAATCACTGGGTACTTGTGTGTTTATTTGCTGGAGAGAGGATGTGAAAACCACACCCAGATGAACCATTGAGAAACATCCTTTTATATAATTTATGGGAGATAGTTGAAGGAAATAAGTTCATCTGTTTTGCTTGAAACTATTTGAGTTAATTTATGAAGCTATTGTTAAGTATATTTTGAAGCTTAACTCTTGATAGTTTCATTTAAAGCCGGTGGTTTAATTCTTCTACATGGCAAATTAAGCCAACATGGCTCTGGGCTGTGATTTCTCAAGCTGCATTATCGTCTTAGCTGAGATAACATTTGTTAAGCTAATGGGAAATAATTACCCAAGTACATTAGAAGAGACATAATTTCTTCCAGAATTAATACTTTGCTCAGGATTACGTTTTCTTTGGCAAGCCCAACTATCAAGAACTAAGTAGGGGAAAGGCCAGAAGAAGCAATTGACTAGAAAAAGTGGATTTTGCAGAATAGAACCAATAGTATGGTGAGAACAGTGTAGGTCAATATAATAATATTTAGCAGCATCACAAAAGCTTTCTTGAAAGAGAATTCTTTGGCGTGGGCTATACTTCAAGTAGAAAACATCACTGTTTTTGGAAAGAGGTCTCCTTTATAACTCAACTAATATGCAAAGAAAGGAAGAGAGATCTGAAGAACAAAGATCCTAAGTTACACAGTTAACTGAGTTGACATATGTTATGAAGATCGGTATGCAACTCAGTAAATCAAAGCACTCTCCTTTGTGTCAATAAGTACTCAGTTGAACATGCTTAGAATAAAGTCATAAATATGTTGAACGTGCTTAGAATAAAGTCATAAATATAGCTTAACTGTAATGTAGTTATACCCATAACTAATGCATGAGGTACTTTCCCTGCTATTTATACATAGATACAAATTATGTCTTGGTTACACAAAAAGAAAATTTTTTTCTTTATGATCCTTATAAGAACAGTATCAGTTTTAAAGTATCTGTGAATTTTTGAGAAGCAGAGGAAATGAAAGATACAATTCAAGGTGAAAGGAGAGGGCAAGTTTTAAAGGGTCTGTGATTTTTAGTGAAGGAAAAGAAATGAATGATATAATATGAGTGGTGAAGGTACACGCAGAGGGGAAGTCAGACACTCAGGCTGATTTCTCCAGTGTTTTCCTTTTAACAGGAAGCCCGGGGTCAGTCTTCAATACATCCCAATCCCAGGAAACTTCTCGTTGCTGCCCACGCACACACACATTGTGCTTACCTGTCCCACAATTTTAGTTTATGCTCTTCACTGTGTGTAGGAGATTCTGAGCATTCAGTTTGTTAAAATCTTGGCCTGCTTTCAGGAAAAAGAAAACACTGCCTGTTCCATGAAGTCTTGCCTGTGATTGACTAGTCATTTACTCTACTGGGCTGCTTACTGTATTTCTCCCTTTGCTGAAGATATTTTCTTATTCATATTAGCTCTTTCTACTCAGGGAGTTTTCCAAGGTGAAAACACAGCCTTTTATACACTGAAAATTCTTAGTACTGTCACTTGAAAGTATTAGTCATTCAATAGCTGTTGATTGAATAAGGGTCTGGTCTGAGTGATGAGCCTAATTAATGAGAGAATAAGAATTTTGTCTGTGAATCTAAAAAGAATTGATGGTACTCAGGGTTGGAAAAGATATGGAGGACCAGACATTCTCCTGGAGTGTTGGTGATATCTAACATCATCCTTTTTAGAAAGCGGTTTTGCATTAGTCATTCAAGTCTGTAGCATGTATTTGCTTTGATCCAGCAACTTAACTTCTTAGCTATATAGGAAGTATAACACTTATCAAAATATGCGTGCACATGAGAATGTTTCTCCCTAGAGTGTTTATAAATAACAAGACCCAACTAACCAACAAACAAAAAACTGAAAGAACCAAAATTCATTTAGGAGACAATAGGACTTTAACTTCCTATATATACATTTGTGCAATTTGTTTTTTTTTTTTTTACAGTGAACGTGTATTGCCTTTTTTTATTGGCCTATAGTCAATTTACAGTGTTAGGTTAGTTTCAGATGTGTATCTATTGCTTTTACATAGAAAAGAAAAAAAAATTTTCTCAAAGAACTCCTATTTTTTGGAAGGGTTATTCCTGAGTAGAGAAATGTATCCACTTCCCATTTTATCCCGTCATTCGAATTTGACAGAGAGGGCAAGAACTGTCTCGGAATCTGGTTTGAATTTCTTGAGTACTGTATTATCCATCTACATATTTTTATTTTTATTTATTTTTTATCTTTTTTGGGGCTTTTTAGGGCTGCATCCGCAGCATATGGAGGTTCCCAGGCTAGGGGTCCAATCTGAACTGTGGCCGCAGCCTACATCACAGCAACACAGGATCCAAGCCACGACCTAAACGGCAGCTCATGGCAATGACAACTCACGACCTCAATGACAGCTTAGCTCACTGAGGAAGGCCAGAGATCGAACCTGTGTCCTCATGGTTGCTAATCGGGTCTGTTAACCACTGAGCCATGACAGGAACTCCTTTATTTTTATTTTTATTTTTCAATTTATTTTTTTATGTAGTTTTCAACAGTTACTCTCAGTCTTGAAGTTGCTAATGGCTCCTTTTTTCCAACAGAATAAAATCTGTACAAAGTCCCTCTTGACCACGTCTTAATTATCCTTACCTCCCTACCTCTCCGCCTTTTCTAGGGCTTCTCTACTCTCTGCAACTCACCATCTATTCTAGGCTTTCATGCTTTTGACCTTTCACTCCCTGTTTCTAGAATGATACCACTAGGAAACCTAGGAGCCTCTTAGTTTCCTTTCATGAAGTCTCTGCTCAGCTGTCCTTTTCTGTGATCACATCCCTCTGACCATTCAGATCTTAAATCCTTCATTCATGGTGCTCTTGTCCCCCTTCAGCTCACTCTACGGCCATCGCATGTTTACGGGTGTGTCTTCTCTACCTGAAGATGCCCATTGAGGACAGATCTGTATTCCTTGTTGTAATGTTTGTATGAATTTTATGGATGGAAATATGTTATTGGTAGAAGTTATGCTTCACTTCAAAATATGCTATAAACTGATGTTCATAAGTTATTATCTTATCAAAGAACTTTTTTGCTCTACCATGATTTTAACCATGTGATATCAAGGCAGTCTCCCTTCTTCCCTTCAGTTACAAAGCTGATTCATTATATTTCGATATGTATCATGACTTTCCCTTGAAGCTCGTGTTTTCCTCACTCAATGATTTCTAGACATGGTGTGAATCTTGTTCTAGATCTGTTCCATGAGGACTTTTCCAGCAAGTCCCTAGACCATCTCTTCTCTCATGCTCTCCTGGACCCATTTTTGTTCTCCTGTTCTCATTCATTACCCTTGTTTTTCTTCCAAGCAGATCCTTTTAAGGTTCCAGCCCTCAACCAGCCCCATAGAATTCAGGCCTAGACTAAAACTTTTACAGAGGCGGAAAAAATGGTAGTACCTCTATTGTCAACTCCAAAATTACTAAATAGTGAAAACACAAACTTATGTATATGCCAAAATTAAATCAACTTCTCCAAAATCCCTAATTCTAAAAGCTCATCCAAGCTCTACTTATTTTTCTTCCATGCCTTTGCTTTGCTGTGTTCTAACACACATTTTAGTCACCTAGTGTGTGGTGGTCTCTTGCAATGGCAGCCTATTGCAACAAAAGATTTTGTGAGATTTGCTTTAATATTACATATCCAAATATGTATTTTTATTACTCTATGAGATGAGAAGGTTTTTTAATATTCAGTGGTTGTCATAGGTTTATGTCACTTTTTTTTTTAAGGAGATTTTAATGGTCATAATTTCAGCACAGGTTACAAAAATTCACTGAGTCTAAGAGCTTTTTGCAAGCTGCAACGTGTGAAAGCAGCTGGGGTTAAAATTTCTCAAATATTGGATGGGTTTTGTTTCTATCATCCCATGCTGTCCACGTTTTTTGTTTCTGTTTTCTCAAGGGTAAGGTTGACAAATCTAGAAATAGAAATAAATGCAACATTTGAGATTTAATTATACTAGAAATATATAATTTTGGTTTTACCTGAAATTCAAATCTGACATAGTGTCTTGTGTTTTATCTGGCAACCCTACCCAGAAATTTAAAAGAAACTAATATTTAATGTGAACTGAACTTAGTTGCTTTTAATTATTTCAGCAAGTTATCTTAACAGCAATCCTGCAGTTTAGAAAATTTTTTAGAAAATATTTTTATATAAATATTGGTGTCATCTAATATTTTTGAATGAAGACACAGAAGCTTAGAGAGTTCATACTTTCGGTATCAAGAATGGAGCCCAGAAATTAACCTCAAGAGCAGGAAATAGAGAAATAAAAATGTTTGTGATTTTCTTTTTAATACTCCTGAATTTCTTTGGGTTCCTTTTGCTTGTGTTATTTGTTTTCATTTCTTCCTCTTGAAAAGAGGGGGGGAAAACCCTCCTTTGTATATGCTTTTGTGTCTTAAAACTCTGGGCTTTAAGCAAAAATTCTAGGTAGAAGATAAAACTCCTGTACCAAACGGGGAAGAATTTGCATAATGGTGAAGTGAAATGAGTGGGGTGGTCAGACAGGAGGTGACTGCTAGGCATCCCAGGCAGACAGGAAAGATGTTGAACTAAATTGCATGGTCTCTTCTCTAATTTTCTCCTTGCCACTTGCTGCTCTTTCCTGATTTTAGTAAGTATTCTTCGGTCCTCCCCAGCCTAAGCAAACAAAGGTTAAATCATGTTAGCTGGAGTGGTAAAAAGCAATTGTTCTCTCAGCTTTCTTTCAAGACATTTTTTGGAATTAATATTGCCTCTTGGTTTTCTTCTCTTCCCTGCTTTTCAGGTGGTGAAGATTCCTTCCTCTCACTCTAGGCACACACACTTCCTTCATGGAATTGCCCACTGCTCAGGGGATCTCCAAGAACTTAATCTCATTCCCCTCTAACAGCTTGGGAAGTATGTGTGTGTCTGTGGTCTGCTGCCCTTTGGAGATACAGAGACAAGGTTTAACTTCCAAATTTCTCCAGGTCTCCCTCTGTGATTCTCTTTCATTTACACCAGGAAAGGAAGGACTCTACCCTAAGAAATGAGCTTCATAGGGCAGTAGCATTTGGGATACTTCCAGGGTATAATCGCATCTGACCAATATGGTCTGGTTTTCAGGGCCTGTTCTTCCTCTAAAAGTTGTTTTTTGGAGCTTGAGATAAAACACTTACCTCTCCCTGTTCCCAGTCCTGTGGAAATCAGTACCTCTTGATTTTGCTCCATATAAAACCAAAATTAAACTCTGAAGACCTGGGAGTTCCTATTTTGACACAGCGGAAACAGATCTGACTAGTATCCATGAGGATGCAGGTTCAATTCCTGGCCTTTCTCAGTGGATCGGGGATCTAGCATTGCTGTGAGCTGTGGTGTAGGTTGCAGATGCAGCACATCCTGAGTTGCTGTGGCTGTGGTGTAGGCCAGCAACTGTGGCTCTGATTCAACCCCTGCAGGTACAGCCCTAAAAAGAAACAGCAAACAAAAAAACAACTCTGAAGCACTCATGTTTGCAGAGCAGAAAGGCAATGCCTCTGTCTTTTGAAATATGTATTCTGCTTCTCATCATGAGGTTCTCGATCCCCAAGTTTTCAGTCCCAGAGCTTCTTGAGGATCATTTTACCTTCGGCATAAAGTACTAGTTTTCCACTTTCCTTTTCTCCTCCAGGGGAGGCATATTCTGCTTCTTGAGGCCTTAAAACATCATTCCCTATGGGCCTGCAGTCTGAGAGTATAGAGTTGGAAAACAGTTTTTTTTTTTTTTTTTAACTTCAGAGGCTATTAAAGTGTAAAGCAGAAGAATAGAGTGTTATACAAATGATTGATTTCAAGTGTGCATACAATCAATTGCCTTCTTTTTTCTCTTCCACAAAGCATTTTCCAATTCTCTCGTTTGAATTGAGTTTTTCAGCTAAATCATTATTTCACAGACAAGCAGTTATTATTACTTTCTTCTGTTCTAATAAAGTCCTTCCAACTACAGAAGGTATTATGCATACTGCCTGAAGTTATAGATTTCTCTCATTGTTATATATGGGGTAAAATAGTCTGTTCACCAATACTTGCTCAGCACCCACTGGGCATAGTAAGTACTTGATTTGTTCTGGGGAGTTTGTGAAATGGGAAAGCTACTTGAGCTTTTAAAATGATTAGGAGTGACATGGAGAATAAAATCTTAAACTTAAAATGAAAGCAAACTGGAGTTCCCGTCGTGGTGCAGTGGTTAACGAATCCGACTAGGAACCATGATGTTGCGGGTGTGATCCCTGGCCTTGCTCAGTGGGTTAACGATCCGGCATTGCCACGAGCTGTGGTGTAGGTCGCAGATGCGGCTCAGATCCTGCATTGCTGTGGCTGCGGCGTTGGCCAGTGGCTACAGCTCCGATTATACCCCTAGCCTGGGAACCTCCACATGCCGCGGGTGCAGCCCTAAAACGACAAAAGGCAAAAAAAAAAAAAAAAAAAGGGAAAGCAAACTGAGTCAGTCCTGGGCCTGGAGATATTGACCATCAGATTAAACAGAGCAAGCAGGCTGTGAATGGTAACGGGAGATGTTTCAGGTGGAGCTGGTCACCACCCTAATACTAGTGGAGAGAAACATTTGGAACCACTCGGATTCATACTCCTTAGATGTAACTTGCAGGGTATTTAAAATCACTTTATCAGAGTTGAACACTCAGGACATGGGGAGAAGAACTTCACAAGCCAGCATGAGATGGAGAGGACATCAAAGCCAAGTTAAAGATTTCTTTCCAGAACTTGAAGTATTTTCCAGTTATTGGCTTGTCCAGTACTTCTCTGTTCAATTGCTCAAGGCCAAAACTTGCTACTTCCTTCTGTCTCTGCCTCACTGGACTCAGGTAGATATAGAAGCCCAATCTTCACCTTTATTTTTCCCTATTAGTGATTGGAGTCCAGCTTTGTCATTTATTTTATTTTATTTTATTGTCTTTTTGCCTTTTCTAGGGCCACACTCGTGGCATATGGAGGTTCCTAGGCTAGGGGTCTAATCGGAGCTGTAGCCACTGAGCTATGCCACAGCAACATGGGATCCGAGCCGCGTCTGCAACCTACACCACAGCTCGCGGCAATGCTGGATCCTTAACCCACTGAGTGAACTGGCAACTTCATGGTTCCTAGTCGTTTTTCGTTAACCACTGAGCCACAACAGGAATTCCTAGCTTTGTCATTTAAATTTTTGATATTAAAGAGATGGCTGATTTCCTTTCAATCTTTTATCTCTTTTCTCATCACAGACAATGACTCACAGACTTTGGAAAACCTTGGTTTTTCAAATAAGACAATCTGGGGGGGTGGGGGGATGCACTGGGGGTTTGGGATACAAAATTTGTAAAATTGACTTATGATTTATGCACACCTATAATTGAAATAAAATCCATTAAGAGAAAAAAAAAAAAAGATGGCTGAGAAACTTTTGGTCAAGTATTTTTCAAAACAACTCCTTTGAACCTGATCAGCTCAAACCTACTTTTAATACAGTAAGTATTCCATTAACTGAGATTAATTTAATCATGACCAACTGAGATTTCAAGTCCTTTTTTTGAAGTGTGTTTAATATTGGACTTATTTTGAATGATCTTACAAGATTCTTTCAGACTTCGATAGGGTCCACCTGACTCCTTAAAGCATACTGGGAAATGGGGAGTTTGAGAAATGGGAAAGCTACTTGAGCTCTTAAAATGAATGTGAACACAGGACTGGGTACGTGCATAAATCATGTAACGTGTTGTATAAAATGTGATTGCAAAGAAAGTTAAAAAATCCAGGTGAAGGTGAGCTTTGGGGCAGTTGCATGTCTGTGCCTCTTAGTGTAATATTTAACAAATATTTATTAAGTGCTTGGCTTTCAAATGATAAGACAAAGCCCTAGGAAGGAGAAGCCATGAGATAAGAAAACATTTCCAAAAGTTTAATTTCTTACGTTTGTTTTGCAAGGTGTTAATAGGCTCACTCAAAAGGTACCTATTGGTTAAATAAGCTTGAATTACACTGGGATAAATAGATGTCTTTTCCTCTTAGGAGTGTTCTTTTTTATTTTGTGATTTTTATTTTTTCCATTATAGCTGGTTTACAGTGTTCTGTCAATTTTCTACTGTATAGCAAGGTGACCCATTTACACATACATGAATATATTCTTTTTTCTCACATTATCATGCTCCATCATGAGTGACTAGATAGAGTTCCCAGTGCTATACAGCCGGATCTCATTGCTTATCCATTCCAAAGGCAATAGTTTGCATCTATTAATCCCAAATTCCCAGTCCCTCCCATTCCCTCCCCCTTGGTGACTGCAAGTCTGTTTCCATGTCCATGATATTCTTTACTGTGGAAAGGTTCATTTGTGCTATATATTAGATTCCAGGTATAAGTGATATCATATGGTGTTTGCCTTTCTCTTTCTGACTTACTTCACTTAGTATGAGAGTCTCTAGTTCTATCCATGGTGCTGCAAATGGCATTATTTTGTTGTTTTTTATGGCTGAGTAGTATTCCATTGTTTGTATATACCACATTTTCTTAATCCAACCATCTCTTGATGGACATTTAAGTTGTTTCCATGTCTTGAATATTGTGAATAGTGCTGTAATGAACATGCGGGTGCATGTGTCTTTTTCAAGAAAAGTTTTGTCTGGATATATGCCCAAGAGTGGGATTGCTGGGTCATATGGTAGTTCTAAGTATAGTTTTCTGTCTCTTAGGAGTTTTCAATGTGTTCTAAAATAGTTTCATCCTTGGTGAGTTTTTGTGTATGCACGTGGTGGTATACCTCTCTGGACCAGGATTCTACAGAACATACTAAAGCTAGCATAGAAGAGATGAAGAAGTCAGTTGGTAGAGGGAAAGAGGAGGATGGGCAGAGAAAGAAGTAGTATCATATTAATAGTGGAGCACTAGGGAGTTCCCTTCGTGGCTCAGTTAACAATCCTAACTATGATCCATGAGGTTGCAGGTTCAATCCCTGGCCTTGCTCAGTTGGTTAAGGATCTGGCATTGCCGTGAGCTATGGTATAGGTCACAGATGTGGCTCAGATCTGCACTGCTGTAGCTGTGGTGTAGGCCAGCAGCTGCATCTCCGATTTGACCCCCTAGCCTGAGAACTTCCATATCCCTCAGGTTTGGCCTAAAAAAAAAAAACAAAGGCAAAAAATTATTGTGGACACTAGAGTGAAGATTTATGTAGGTTGGAACCAAATGGTCATCCAGTTCCACTGCCTATGAAGCAAACCCTATTATTTGATACTATAGGGCCCAGGCTCCTTCCTATCTTAATATTTTATGTATATAAATTCTATGTTATATAACTATATATTACATGTATGTAAGTATTTATAATGTCTCGTCTCACTCCCTTCCCCAATCACATACACGCATACCTTACTCCATCCCACCCTTATCAGGGCTAGCCAGAGTGCTATTCTCTCCTTGCAATCCAATTTGCTTAATGTTGAATAATAATAAATTACATCATTTCAATAAATTCATCTTTACAATTTTTTAGAATTTTCAAATTCATTCACATACATTATCTCTTTCATTTCTCCCAACAGTCCCTACAATAAAGTAGGCATTTTTATGACCAAGTGACTTAAGATAGTGCTTTTCTTAGTCTCTCATAGGCAATGATTGACATTTTAGGCAGAATAAGTCTTTATTGTGAGAATATTGCAGCCAGTTAGAAGCTCTGGTTTCTAGGCATGAAATGTCCAAGTTTAATCAAAATCACTTCTATATGTTTTTTTTCCAGATTCTCCCTAAATGGGTGACTCGGGTGAGAGTTCAGGATCCTGCAGATAGACTAGAATTCCAGGTTAGTCATGTACTATGTGTTCTTTTTTTTTTTTGATTATCCTTATTTTTTTTTATATTAACAATGAATTTTATTTCAGTTATAGGTGTACAAAGATCATAAGTCAATACGATAGATTTTGTGTCCCAAACCCACAGTGCATCCCCCCACCCCCCAGACTGTCTTATTTGAAAAACCAAGGTTTTCCAAAATCTGTGAGTCATTGTCTGTTCTTCAAAGAAGTTCATTGTGTCTCTTTAGTTTCC
>PVHT021183528.1:18584546-18598477 GCA_004024745.2 Catagonus wagneri | reverse complement strand
AGTGCACGTGAAAGTCTGTGTGTGCCTTTCAAGGATGGGGTCTCTGTTTCCCCCAGTCCTGTGGAGCTCCTGCACACAAGCCCCACTGGCCTTCAATGCCAGATGCTCCGGGGGCTCTTTCTCCCTGTGCCCGATCCCCAGGCGTGGGGTTTTGACGTGGGGCTCAGAACTCTCAGTCCTGTAGCTAAGTCTCTGTGATACAGTTACTTTCCAGTCTGTGGGGCTTCCCACCCGGGAGGTATGGGGTTGCTTCTATCATGTAATCGCCCCTCCTACCTCTTGATATGGTCTCCTCTTTGTCTTCTGGAGTAGAATATCTTTTTTGGAAGTTTACAGTCCAGTTGGTTGAAGGCTGCTCTGCATTTGTTTGTAGTTTTGCTGTTTTTCGGGAGAGAAGTTTACCTCCATTCCTTCTATTCCCTGTACTATGTGTTCTGACTACAAAGCCCATCATTTTTCTGTGAACGTAGTGAAGTTCTTCTTCCCACCAGAAAGTCTCAATCAGATAACAGGTGGAACTGGACTGTATTTTAAGATTACTCTTGAGTGAATGGTTGGATAAGAATAAACAGGCAGCCATGGAGGTCAGGTTCCAATTTAAAGTCACAAAATTGGAAGATAGAGTATTTTTTAAAATTCCTTTTATAAATGTCATTTAAAATATATCTTGAATGCAGGAAATCCTTTGAAAAGTCATACCTATTGCAGAGATTATAATTTGGAATTAAGAAAAACTACAGTTTCCACTTATATTTTACTCTTTTATGAAGAAATTGATGGAAAAGTATAGAAATCAAATGTTGTTTTCTTTCTTCAAATAATAACTATCATGTATTTTCTATGTGCTAGTTATTAAAAAGAATGAAAATACATAGAGTGAAATTTGTTGAGAACTTTTAAGTATTATGTGGAAAATTATCCCAAGTCTCATTAAAAATGATTTAGCAATGCTCATAAGCATCATTTTAAAATTTGCCATTTCCTAGTCATTTCATTCTGTGAGTTGCTGAAAAATCAAAACTATACAATTTGAATTCATGTGCAATTACAGAAAACTGTCTGCTCTCCTTCAATAGCAGTGCTTAAAGTTTTATGTGTGCGGTGAATGTCACTGCCAACCCTTCATCATCCCACTGATCTAAAGAAATGTGCTGTCTGAATATCTTTGGTGTGTGTAGATATTCTAGACTGCTCTTCTGGCCAAGAATATAGATCATTTGCAAAATAAGAGCAAGTTGATATATGACATCATGGCAAAAGAGCAGATTACATAAAAAACTGCTAATGGGGAAAGAAATTTTATGGAGAAAAGTTAGCAGACAGAGCTGAAGGAAAACAAATGGGATAAGTCTGTAAGTGGCATCTTAATGTTGGCATTTTATTTTCAGGACCGTTGTTCTATTACAGACTTGTCAGGTGTAAAATAATGTTTTATCTTACTATTCAAATTACATTTTAAAATCTGGTTCATCCTGCAGTGGTTCTTTTTGACATTAATCTCAGTCATGGTTTTGAGCACTGTTGATTCAGCATCCTTCAGTGAATACTGTGACTTATTTCACTTATAATACTCTCAAGATCCACCCATGTTGTGGCAAATAACAATATTTCATCATTTTTACAGCTGAGTGGTATTCCTGTGTGTGTATGTGTGTGTGTGTGTGTGTGCGCACACGCGCGCCATATATTCTTTGTCTGTTCATCTCTTGATGGGGCCCTTAGGTTGTTTCTGAATCTTACCAATTGAAAATAATGTCACCATGAATGTAAGGATACATTTGTCTTTTCAAATTAGCGTTTTCATATTCTTTAGATAAACACCCAGAAGTGGAATAGCTAGATGATATATGGTAGCTCTATTCAATATTTTGAGGAATTTCCATACTGTTTTCACAGAAGCTGCACCAATTCATCTCCCCACCAACAGTGTAGGAGGAGTTCTTTCCCCTCCGTCTTTGCCAGCACTTATTTCTTAACATTTTGATAATAGCCAGTCTACTAGACATAAGACTTTGATGTGCATTTCCCTAATAGTGATGCCAAACATCTTTTCACGTGTCTGTTGGCCATCTATATATCTTCAGAAAAATGTCGTCTACCCATTTTTAAATTGGGTTGTTGCTATTGTTGAGTTGTATAAGTTCTTTATTTTTTTGGATATTAACCCATTTGGGGATATGTCGTTTGCAAATATCTTCTCCCATTCAGTAGGTTGTCTTTTCATTTTGTTTTATGGTTTCCTTTGCTGTGCAAAACATTTTAGTGTGATGTAGTTTCATTTGTTTACCTTTTTTTTGTTGTTGTTTCCATGTCTGTATGCCTGAAAAGACATATCTAGAAAAATATTGCTAAGACTGATGTCAAAGAACATACTGCTTATGTTTTCTTCTAGGAGTTTTATGGCTTCAGGTCTTACATTCAATTCCTTAATCAATTTTGAGTTAATTTTTGTTATGGTGTAAGACAGTGGCCTAGTTTCCATCCTTCCCTCTTTCCTTCCCTCCTTCTTTCCTTTCTTTTTTACATGTGCCTGTCCAGATTTCCCAACATTAATGTTAAAGAGATTGTCCTCTTTCCATTGTATGTTTTTTGCTCCTTTGTCTTAAATTGTCCATACATGTGTGAGTTTATTTCTGGGGTCTCTATTCTGTTCCATTGGCCTATATGTTTGTTGGTTTTTTGTTTTTTGTTTTTTTGCCAATATCATACTGTTTTGATTACAATGGCTTGATGACTATGACTTTATAACATAATTTGAAATCAAAGACTGTGATACCTCCAGCCTGGTTCTTTTTTTCTCAGAACTGCATTGGCTAGCGAAGTCTTTTGTGGTTCCATTTCAATTTCAATTTTTTTTCTATTTCTGTGAAAAATATCACATTTTAATAGTGATTACATTGAATCTGTAAATTGCTTCAGGCAATATGGACTTTTTTTTTTTTTTTGTCTTTTTGACTTATCTAGGGCCGCACCCGTGGCCTGTGGAGGTTCCCAGGCTAGGGGTCTAAAAGGAGCTATGCCTTCACCACAGTCACAGCAACGCGGGATCCAAGCTGTGTCTGCAACCTACACCACAGCTCATGGCAACGCAGGATCCTTAACCCACTGAGCAAGGCCAGGGATCGAACCCGCAACCTCATGGTTCTTAGTCAGATTCGTTAACCACTGAGACACGAAGGGAACTCCCTGTTATGTCTTCTTAGTTCATTATATATGAATCATTTTCTCTTGTTATCTTTTTTGGCTTGAAGTCTATTTTTGTCTAATACAACTATGGTGACACCCACTTTTTTGGGGGCTGCCATTTGCCTATAGCATCATCTTCTATCCCTTCACTTTGAGCCTATGTTTGTTTGTTTGTTTGTTTTTTTTTGTCCATTATAGCTGGTTGACAGATTTCTGTCAATTTTCCAACTGAACAGTTTGGTGACCTGGTTACACATACATATATGGATTCATCACAAGTGATTAGACATAGTTCCTGGTGCTATACAGGAGGATCTCCTTGCTTTTCCATCCCAAAGACTAGTCTACAACTGTTAACCTCGGACTCCCTCCCATACTATCCCACTCCTTCCCCCACCCTCTTAGCAACCACAAGTCTGTTCTCCAAGTCCTGATTTTCTTTTCTGCAGAAAGATTCATTTGTGCAGTATATGGGACTCCAGATATAAATAGTATCATATGGTATTTGTCTTTCTCCTTCTGACTTACTTCACTCAGTATGAGGGTCTCTCATTCCATCCATGTTGCTGCAAATGACATTATTTTATTCTTTTTTTATGGATGAGTAGTATTCCATCATGTATATATACCACATCTTCCTAATCCAATCATCTGTCAATGGACATTTGGGTTGTTTCCATGTCTTGACTATTGTGAATAGTGCTGCGATGAACATGCATGTACAAGTGTCTTTTTCAAGGAAAGTTTTGTCCGGATATATGCCCAAGAGTGGGATTTCTGGGTCATATGGTAGTTCTATGTATAGTTTTCTAAGGTACCTCCATACTGTTTTCCATAGTGGTTGTAACCAGCTTACATTCCCACCAACAGTGCAGGAGGGTTCCCTTTTCTCCACACCCCCTCCAGCAATTGTTGTTTGTGGACTTATTAATGATGGCCATTCTGTTGTTGTGAGGTGGTACATCATAGTAGTTTTGACTTGCATTTCTCTAATAATCAGTGACATTGAGCATTTTTTCATGTGCTTGTTGGCCATCTGCATATCTTCTTTGGAGAAATGTCTGTTTGGGTCCTTTGCCCATTTTTCAATGGGGTTGTTGGCTTTTTTGCCGTTGAGTTGTATAAGTTGTTTATATATTTTAGAGATTAAGCCTTTGTCCATTGTACCACTTGACACTATTTTCTCCCATTCTGTAAATTGTCTTTCCATTTTCTTTTTGGTTTCCTTTGCTGTGAAAAAGCTTGTCAGCTTGATTAGGTCCTGTGGGTTTATCTTTGCTTTTATTTCTGTTGCTCTGGGAGACTGACCTGAGAAAACATTTGTAAGGTTGATGTCAGAGAATGTTTTGCTAATGTTCTCCTCCAGGAGTTTAATGGTGTCTTGTCTTATATTTAAGTCTTTCAGCCATTTTGAGTTTGTTTTTGTGCATGGTGTGAGAGTGTGTTCTAGTTTCATTGTTTGCATGCAGCTGTCCAGGTTTCCCAGCAATACTTAACTGAAAAGACTTTTTCCCATTTTATGTTCTTGCCTCCTTTGTCAAAGATCAATTGACTGTAGGTGTCTGGGTTTATTTCTGGGGTCTCTATTCTGTTCCATTGGTCCGTATGTCTGTTTTGGTAGCAGTACCACACTGTTTTGATTACTGTGGCCCTGTGATATTGCCTGAAGTCTGGGAGAGTTATGCCTCCTGCTTGGTTTTTGTTCCTCAGAATTGCTTTGGTGATTCTGGGTCTTTCGTTGTTCCATATAAATTTTTGGATTGTTTGTTCTAGTTCTGTGAAGAATGTCATGGGTAATTGGGGATTGCACTGAATTTGTAGATTGCTTTGTGTCGTATGGCCATTTTTAGGATATTAATTTTTCCAACCCATGAGCATGGAATATCTTTCCATTTCTTTGTATCTATGTTTGTCTTGGAGGCAGAACACAGTTGGGTCATCTTTATTTATTCCATCCAGATACTCTTTGTTTTTTAATTGTTTTAATTGGCCAGTTGAATCCATTTCCGTTTAGGCTGGTTATTGATAGATGAGGACTTAGTACTGCTATTTAATCTTTTGTTTTCTGGCTGTTATAGATTTCCACTGTTTATTTTTTACCTTGTGTTTTTGTCTGCCATTTTTTTCTATGATTTTTTTTCTCAAGTTTTTGGTGTGTATTATGTTTCTGCTTTAGATATGTGTTTTGCAGTTACTCTGAGGTTTGTACAAAATGTCTCATAGATAAAATAGTCCTTTCCCTGCTGATAGCAACTTATCTTTATGTATCTGTACTTGTTCTTTTCCTTTCCTCTCCCCCCCCTGCTTTTATAACTTTTTTGGTCTCAAATTATCCCTTTTTACATTATGAGTTTTTTTTTACCAAACGGAAGTAGCTGTAGTTATTTTTTTCTGCTGCTTCCTCCTTAAATTTTATGTTTAAATAAAGTGTTTAAAAGCCTATCCTGATAAAGAGTTTCAATTTCCTGATTCTATCAATCACCTCACTCAAAGATTTGTGTACTTTTTCCCTTTTGTTTATGGTAGAAGATCTCCTTTCAATATTTCTTGTAAGGCAGGTCTATGATGATGAATTCTCTCAGCTTTTGTTTGTCTGGGAAAGTATTTATTCTTTCTTCATATCTGAATGATAAATTTGCTAGACAGGATATTCTTTGACAGTTTTTATCTTTCAGTATTTTCAGAATGTCATTTCACTTCCTCCTGGCCTGTAGGGTTCCTTCTGATAGCCTCATGGGGGTTCCTTTATAGGTTACTGTGCTTTTTTCCCCAGGATGCATTTAAAATATTTCTTTGTCGTTGACTTAAAAAATTTAGAGTTGATTTACAGTGTTGTGCCAGTTTCTGCTGTACAGTTACATATATATACATTCCCTTTCTTATATTATCTTCCATCATGTTCTATCCTAAGAGACTGGATATAGTTCCTTATGTCATACAGTAGGACATCATTGTTTATCCATTCTAAATGTAATAAGTTGCATCTACTAACCCCTTACTCCAATTTTAATATGATGTGTGCTGGAGAAGGTCTTTTTGGATTGGGGTAATTAGGTGTTCTTTAGCTTGATGTGTTCAATTCCTTCCCCAGGCTTGAGAAATTCTCAACTGTTATTTCTTTAAATAAACTATCTGCTTCCTTTACTTTCTATCACTCTAATTTTGCCTTTCCTAGAGAGTCAAATAGCTGTTATAGAATTCCTCATTTAGAAAAAATCTTATTTCTCTTTGTTCTTCTACTTGTATCATTTCTAAGTATCTACCTTCAAGCTCTATAATTCTCTCTTCTTTATGGCCCACTTCATTTCCAGTGATTTCAAATGCATTTTTCTCTCTTTTACTGAGTTCCTTAGTTCTAGAATTTGTTTACTTCTTTTTTAGAATTTCTTTTTGGTAAAGTATTCTTTCTGTTCATTCAATTTTAATTCTTGAGATCTTTAAACTGCCAGAGTTTTCTTATAGCTCACTGAGTTACTCCATGATAGCTAATTTTGTTTTTAGGTTTTGGGGGGGTTTCTTGGTTTTGTTTTGCTTTTTAGGGACAAACCCGTGGGATATGGAGTTTCCTAGACTAGGGGTCGAATTGGATCTGCAGCTACCAGCCTATGCCACAGCCACAGCAATGCCAGATCCGAGTTGCATCTGTGACCTACACCACAGCTCAAGGCAATGCTGAACAAGGCCAGGGGTTGAACCCACATCCTCATGGATGCTAGATGAACTTGTTACCACTGAGCCACAGCGGGAACTTCCTATGATAGCCGTTTTTGAATTCTCTGTCAATTAGATCACAATATCCCATGACTTCAAGATTGGTTTCTGGAGAATTATTGCTTTCTTTTACAGTACTGTTAATTGTGGTCTATAGTTCTTGATGAGTTGTTCCTTTATGAGTGCAGTAGAAGTAGAAACAAGTTAGAAATTAGAGGCATTTCTTTTGTTTTCCAGTAGGTGGTGGTACAGCACAAGTTTTTGTTTTTACTTGAGCTCCCTCTGGTTATATTTGCAATGGGCACTTTCACCCTCTACCTTCTGGGTAAGAGGTGTGTCTTCATGCCTTTATTGCTTCTTGTGCTTCTGGGTTTGTTGTTGCCTTTCTTCTGCCATTGCTGCTGTCCTTGCCACCTGGTGCACCAAGATGGTGGGCTCTTCTCATGTGTCTGGGCGTTGCAAGTTCTTCGGCTGTGAGGGAAGGAGGGGGGATAATCAGAGACCTATGGGTACCTTTGCTATGTCTGGGGTTGTAAGGTTCACAGACTCTGATATTGAGAGTTGTGGGGTGGGGTAGAGTTTTTTGAAGCATCCACAGCTGGAGAGATGGAGTCCCAGGCCCCACTGCTGCTTGTATCCTCATGTACCTTGAACTTATTTGTAACATATTATCATTGTTTATTTCCATATTTGTCTCTGTATCAGAGTGTGAAGCAAGAACATCTGTCTCTTTTGTCTGGTTTCCCCATTATCTGCATTGTGAGGGCAACTTAATATATGCTCAATAAATATTTATTGAATAAATGAATGAGTCAGTCTTTGATATATCTCTCTATATGGATGACCTATGGACAACCTAAATTCCTTTTTTAACAATCTTTATGTTAAAAATTAGCTCCTCTCTTGATTTTCTTATCTCAGACTTATGCATGCATTCATTCAATCAGAAATTCCTAAGTGCAGACAGTCCCTGACTTATGATGGCTTGACTTATTGTTTCTCAGCTTTCCATGGTGAAAAAGTGATATGCATTCAGTAGAAACTGTACTTCAAGTTTTGAATTTTGATCTTTTCCTAGGCCAGTGATATGCATATGATTCTTTCTCATGATGCTGTGTAGGAGCAGTGAGTGAGTCACAGATCCCAGTTAGCCTTGGAATCATGAAAATCAACAACTGATACACTTAATAACATTCAATGCCCAGACAACCATTCTACTCTTCACTCTGTATTACTACAATATTCAATAAATGATATGGGACACTCAACACTATTATTATAGGTTTTTTTTATTTTGCCCAGCTATAAGCTAATGGAAATGTTCTGAGCATGTTTAAGGTACATAAGGCTAAGCTATGATGATCAGTAAGTTAGTTGTATTAAATGCACTTTCAACTTATAATATTTTCAATTTCTGATGGGTTTATCAGGATGTAAACCCACTGTAAGTTGAAGATTGGTATTTCCTTATTGTATCTCTTTCTTTTTAATAAACTGGAGAGTAGAGTTGCATGAGCTTAATTTACCTAATTTCTTGGCTTTTCTGTAGTCTTTTATATGACTAATTCTAATTTTTATCTTTCTTCCAGTCTCTTTCCGTTCCAATTCATGTCTCTAAATTACCACCAGAATTATATTTTCTGAGATCATATTTAATTTTGTCTTATTTACTTGAAAACTTTGATTCCAATTGCCTATAAATATGACTGGCTGATTTGTAAGCCTTTTTACCACATTACTTCACTATATTTTTAGATCTATTACCTGCTAACCAAACCAATTAAATGTATCCCCTATATAATAATTATACCGAACCTTCCATCTTTCCTAAAATATGCTATGCTTATAGATATCTTCAGATATTTACAAACACATATCTGTTCTTGAACTAGTGAAGGAAAGGCATTAACTCTTCTTTAAATGTTTGGTAGACTTCACCTGCAAAGCTATCTGGTCCTGGATTTTTTGTTTTGGACAGTTTTTAAATTACTGATTCAATTTAATTAGTAATTATTTGTCCATATTTTCTATTTCTCCATGCTTCAGATACAGATTAATTCTATCTGATCTAACGTGTCATTTAAGGCCAATTTTCCCTTATTAATTTTCTGTCTGGATGAGTTATCTATTGATGTAAGTGGGATCTTAAAGTCTCCTATTATTATTGTGTTAACTGTCAATATTTGCTGTATATATTTTGATACTGCTATGTCGGATGCATATATATATATATATGTGTGTGTGTGTGTGTATATATATATATATATATATGCAATTGTTATATCTTCTTGTTGGATTCATCCCTTTATCACCATGTGATGTTCTTTTTTTTTTTTCTCTTGTTACAGTTTGTTTTAAAGTTTGTCTCATAAGTATTGCTACCCAAATTTTTGTTTGTTTCCATTTGCATGGAAGATCTTTTTCCATCCTCTTCCTTTCAGTCTTTACATCTGTGTGTCTTTAGATCTCAAGTGAGTTTCTTGTAGACAGCATACACATGGGATGGATATATTTATATAATTAATAAAATATAATTATATATAACATACATAATTTTCAACCACTCTATGTCTTTTGATTGGCACTTTAATCCATTTGTAGTTAAAATATTTATTGATAGATATTTACGTATAGCCAATTTGTTGTTTTCTCACAGTTTTGTAGTTATTTTTTGTCTCCTTCTTCTGCTCTCTTCCCTTGTGATTTAATAACTATCTTTAGTGTTAATGTTTAAATTCTTTGTGTGTGTGTATATCTTTTACAGGTTCTTGGTTCATAGTTACCATAATATTTTTCTTTACCTACATGTAACTATCTTTAGAAGGTCCTTGATTTTCATGGAAGTCATTCATAGTACCATGATGCACATGGCCTGAGTCAAATCAGTATAGATGAATGTTAGACTTCACTACCAAATAAATTAAGAAAGTCAACTGTGGGCAGAGGTGCAGTGTCTTTAAATAATGCTTAAGAGCATAACTAATATGTTATTCTCTTATTGTCTCACCCAAAGTATTGATATAATACTTTGGGACTCCATAATAGGGAAAACAGTTCTTACTAATTACCAGATTGCTTTGCATCTAAACAGCATGTTTAAATCCTGACCAGAGTCTGAGATGGAGGAATAATCTAATCCTCAGACACAATGATTTGGATTGGATTTTAAACCCTGTTATATTTACTGTTAGTTTAACTGCTTGTGGAAAGTGAGCCTGGTCTCTCACACACTGTAGCGTGAATGTTGGAGGAGAAGAGTTATAACCACGGAAGTTGTGTGCCATTTTAATGTTTCCCCAAGTTCTTGAGGGCTCAGTAATCCAAATAAGCAGTGAAGCAGGTTTACAATATTAACTATGCAAATCCAGAGAAAAGACATTTAAAGTGTTGTGTTTAAATTATTCTTTACCAATGAATTTCCATTCAAAAATTCAAAAAGTTTACAATTTAAAGTTTATTTTATTGCATGACTCTATTCTGTATCTGAGCTTAAGGTTGGGGGAAAAAAGAGTGAATGGATTAGTGATGTCTTCCATTTAGAGAATGTTACAAATTAAAATGCTGGGTCTGGGGCTTGTCATTACATTCAGTTTGCAAAGTAAAGCCCAGGATATAGTAAGAGAAAAAATTGGATAGAATGGCAGAACCAAAATACAGGTTCAAAAAGAAAAGTAGTAGTTGGAATACAGAGATACCAGAGAAGAAAGAAGAAAGTCCTGAGGAGATGAAGTTCTCCATGCAATTAGAGAAGAATCCATATGCTTCACTATGGCTTAGCAACCTGCTGGGCTCTGTCTCTACTCTAACACCTAACATTTCCTAGTTCACTATGCTTTGCTGCATCAGTTTTTTTCCCTCAATTCTCGCTAGGCTCAGCCTTTCATCTTTGCTATTCCTGTTACTTGAAATGCTCTCCCTTATATCTTTATTGACTGACTTCATCGCAATTCATATCTCAAGGATCACTTGCTCAGGGAACCTGCCCTGATGCCTTGGTGTAAAGAGGCCACATTCCCATCTGTGTCATTTTTCCGTATCTGTTTTATTACCTAATGGCACCTACTGGTTTCTGAATTATTCTCACTCATTATTTTTCTAAGTCTGGCTTGGTCAGAACACAATCTCCACAAAGTCAGAGATTAGCTTTGTTTGTGTGGTATCTTCAGTGTCTAGATAGTGAAGGTGCTTAATATGTACTTGTTAAATAAGTATGTATTAACATGAAAAATATTAACACCAGATGTGTACTATATTTCCACCATTTAAAACAAAAATAGCCTACATAGGCTTTTAAAAGATGTCTCTATTTGTAAAGGAAAATGTCAGAAATAAAATAACTATACCAAAATATGTATATTGTTTTTCCCTTGTAGAACAGATATTTTACTTTAGTGTATATATTACAAAATAGATAATAATTAGCCTCATATAGTAAGTATGAATTCTACGGTAAAATGAAAAGAAAAAAGAAAAAGAAATGTTCAAAAAAGTCATTGGTAGAAGTGCAAACAGCCTTCCAAGCTGAAGTAGAAATGATATAGTAATCTGCTCTCCTTTGTGTTTCGGAGTCCGAAAGAAGGAGCAGTAAAGTTGATCTGATTTGATTTAATCTGATTTGATTAAGTAGAGAGAAGAGCTCCTTGCATATATAACCACAAAACTTTCTGGCTAATAAGGAGTCTAAAACAACAATAACAAAAAGGAAAATTCTGTTTTTGTTCTATTGTTTAACTGGAGAGAGTAGTTTACAGATGCGTAATGGACAGTGGGGTTCTGAAAGTCAGAGCGAGAAGGAGAAATGTCTGAAAGAGTTTTTGATTATGAACTTGCTTATGTCCTGCAGGACACTGAGTCAATATAATGCTCAGCATGTACTCAGGGGCATAGAAGACGTCTATATTCGGGCTTCTATTCTCATATCCCTATAATCAGATATGATTCCTGCCCGCTTCCTTCTCTTGTGTTGGCCTTGCTCTGGTGGCACTTATGTGTATGGTTTCTCTGACATGTATGTTTCCCTCAGGGCTATTTGTTCGATATGTCTTTGTAGACCCCACCATACCATACTTCCCCGTAAAAGACATCAAATGAATGTCTATTACCTAAGTGAATTTTTCGTCAAGTATGCAGATTCGATCCAAATGTCACTATTACTTAGTGACATTTGTATATGATAAACAATTGACTATGAACTATTAACAATACAAATGCCACATCAGATGTAAATATTTGTTTTTCAAAACCTGTATTTAAGTCTTAAATTTTCAATCTTAATAAAGTGTTTTCTGAGCATTTTCCAGATTTTCTTCTTGAGAAAAAACTAGCTTAATTCCTTTTAAGTCATTGATTTCTCCAGTTCTTAGACCAAGGACCATAGAATTCTCAGTCCATCAGGATTCTCAGGTCGGTGAAGAACTGGGATGTAAGTAATGAGTATACAGATTTTTTTTTTGAGGATTTTGAGAAATATCATTGGATACTTAAATGGAAGGACTGTCACATCCATAAGACAGGGGTCTCCTAAGCTCAGCACGTAGGAAGTAAGTAGAACTTTTAAGGTCCAGAGCTCATTATGTAGGGTTCTGTGATTTACCAGGCATGGCCATATCAAAGAAAACACGGGTGGCCAGGCTCACTTGCATTCCTAGGTTATTGCTTACACACATATGATTATTATTAATAATAGATCTCTTCTGAAGAAACTTCAAAAAGGAAAACATGAACAGCCAAAATCTTTATTAAAAACATAATTCAGAGTCCTTTAAGTTCCGTGGACTATTATACATACCGAAGAAAAGTTAGAAGAGGGTATAAAAATGCTATATAGACTGGGAGTTTCAGCTTAGTAGACGTGATTATATTTAGAAAGGATAAGCAATGAGGTCCTGCTCTATAGTACAGGGAACTATATCCAATCCCTTGTGACAGAACATGATAGAATATAATATGAAAAAAATGTATATATATGTATAACTGGGTCACTTTGCTGTACAGCAGAAACTGACAGAACAATGGTAATCAACTAACACATTTTTTTAATATATAAAAAATCAGAAAAAAGTTTAAAATGCAATTCAGTAATTTATAAGCTTTCCTTAAAGAAAGAAAAATGAGAGTTCCTATGGAGGCTCAATGGTTAATGAACCCGACTAGTATCCATGAGGACACGGGTTTTATCCCTGGCCCTGCTCAGTGGGTTAAGGATCCGACATTGGCTTGAGCTGTGGCATAGGTCACAGGTGCAGCTCAGATCTGGTGTTGCTGTGGCTGTGGTGAAGGCTGGTAGCTACAGCTCTGATTTGACCCCTAGCCTTGGAACCGCCATGTGCCACAGATACGGCCCTAAAAAGACAAAAAAAAAAAAAAGAAAAGAAAAATGAAGAACTATTTTAAAAATTCAAATTTTATAATCTCGACAATGGACTTTCTTAGTTTTTGAATTTACAGTTCAGCATATCATTTTCCTAACTCTTAAGATTGATGTACTTATGATAAATATGTTGGTTCTCAGTGAATATTTTGATTTTAAAAGTTACAAAATGGTAAGAAAACAAGTTGTAGAGAACCATATAATCTGTAAATAACAAATTATTTTATCACTAGTTAAATAATACTTCTTGCTGATGTTTCTTGTATCATATATACTGGCTAAAAATGTAGGTGTAATCTTGAATAGACAGGAAGCAGGCTTATTTTCTTGTGTGTTTTTTTTTTTCAGGGAAATATATCTAAGGTTTTAACAATGATTTGGGTTTTTTGTTTGTTTGTTTTTTCAGGGCCACATTGTGGCATATGGAAGTTCCCAGGCTAGGGGTCAAATGAGATCTGCAGCAGCTGGCCTGCACCACAGACACAGCAATGCCAGATCCAAGGTGTATTTGTGACCTACAGCACAGCTCACCACAATGCCAGATTCTTAACCCACTGAGCGAGGCCAGGAATCAAACCCACATCCTCATGGATACTAGTTGGGTTTATTACCACTGAGCCACAAGAACACCCCAATTTGGAGGGTTTTTTTTTTTTTTTTTTTT
>PVHT021183528.1:18553833-18583546 GCA_004024745.2 Catagonus wagneri | reverse complement strand
TTTATGTAGAGCTGCACCCGTGGCATATGGAGGTTCCCAGACTAGGGGTCTAACAGGAGCTGTAGCCGCCGGCCTTCACCACAGCCACAGCAACGCAGGATCTGAGCCGCATCTGCAACCTACACCACAGCTCACGGCAACACCAGATCCTTAACCCACTGAGCAAGGCCAGGGATCGAACCCACAACCTCATGGTTCTTAGTTGGATTCATTAACCACTGAGCCACGAAGGGAACTCCCCCCAATTTGGAGTTTTAACAATCTATATTAGGCTAAAGAAATTTCTTTTAAATATATATTTGTATGACTGAGTCAATTTGCTGTACAGTAGAAATTGGCACAACACTGCAAATCAGCTCTACTATAATTTTTTAAAAATTCTTTCTGTTCCCACTTTTTTAAGATACTGAACCATAACTAGATATTTTATGTATTTTCCTCCATCTGTTGAGATAATCATATGAGTTTTAGGACTTTTTTTCTGTTTAATATAGAAAGTTTAACTATAATTAAAATACCCTTGATTTTTTAAAGATAAGTCCCACCTCTTTGTAACTATTTTTTCTGTACATTGCTAATTTGGCTTGTAAATATTAATTTTTGTTTTTGCATCAGTAGTTATAAGAAGAATGAGCCTATAAATTTTCTATCCACTATTAGAGGAAAGAAAAGAAACCATTAGCTCTACACATAAACTCTATGAGGGTAGGTGATGGATATACATAGCATTCTTCCTGGTGCCCTATTTGTTTAAGGAGAGGAATCTTCCTCCCCACCAGCACGGGGTCCTTCTTACTATATCCTGGGCAGTGCAGAGGAGAGGGAGAAGCATGCAGCGGCACAAGTGGTGGAACCATGAGGCAATGCTGCGGAAATTCCACCATCCAGGGTCAAAGCCACAGGGAAGCTCATCCCCAGGGAAACCTGTGCTCCTTCAGAAGTCAAGGGCATTGGGCAAGCTGTCAGTGGGTAACTGATGCCATTCCAGGCATTTCTCCAGGGAAGAAGAACAGCAGTTAATACTTTAATAGGACTCAATACATATGGATATTCAGTCTAAGTGATTTACATATATTAACTCATTTAGTCCTTGTAACAAATGCTAGAAAATGAAATACCTCATCCAGCCTCCATCTCAGGCTGGAAATTAGATTTTTAACTTGAAGATAAATTTGAGGCGCTTAAGACTAACCTCCCAAGTAATAGCACAACACGGAGTCCTAAAAACGCAAGACCCATCCAAGTTGCGGTCATCTCTCCAAGGTCTGGTGGAAGAATGCTGGGTCAGGCTGCTTCCCAGGTATCAAGCCTATGGTCTCTTTTATAAGGGCTTCCTCCATGTAGAGGATGCCATTTTGAAACAATAGCTTAGCAACAATCCACACCACCTTGAAATCGTTGCTAAGTTACTAGATTCTTTTCTTGAGTGGCCATCAGCTCTCTTCAAGGTGGTGTGGATCATTGCTAAGCTACTAGATTCTTTTTTTTTTTTATCTTTTTGCCTTATTTGGGCCACACCCGCGGCATGTGGAGGTTCCCAGGCTAGGGGTCTAACAGGAGCTGTAGCCGCCGGCCTTCGCCACAGCCACAGTAACGCGGGATCCGAGCCGCGTCTGCGACCTACACCACAGCTCACCGCAACGCCGGATCGTTAACCCACTGAGCAAGGCCAGGGATCAAACCTGCAACCTCATGGTTCCTAGTTGGATTCGTTAACCACTGAGCCACGACGGGAACTCCTAAGGTACTAGATTCTTTTCTTGAGTGGCCCAGACTCCCCTAAAATTCCCTTTCTGTCTTTAATCCCCCAGTGGGATTTCTAAACTGATTAGCCTACCCTATACCTACCAATTTGAGAGACAAACACAGCTACAAGGTAAGGCGTGCAACATCAGCCAATCCTCCTACTATCATCAGGGCCAAAATATCCCCTGTCTCTACTCTGCTGATCAGGTATGCATACATTAAGAGCAAGTACCTGTAAACCCAGCCCACTGCTCACCAGCTATACCAATGAGATAATGCAGGATTTGCTCTTCTCACTTGCAGGAGGTAAGAATGTCCCACTTATTCCTCTTGAGTTAAAAATGATGCTTTACTCTTACAAGGCAAGACATTAGCTGAAGTTTCAGTGAACAATTTCTAGCTAGGTTTCTTAAAACATAAAGGCATAAAATAATGTCATAATGGAGACTCTTCTAATTCTCTCAAGACTTTGCTTGGATTCTTAGCCTAATTCAAGAGACCTAAAATGCTGCATTTGTGTGAATCAAGTCTATGAACAATTTAATTTTCTGCTTCCCTGAAGAAAAAAAAAGTTTGTAAAATTACCTAATCAAATACAACACAAAGGCTTAAATATAATCACTGCTTTTTTATTCGGGAGTTCTTGACAAGACACCCATATCTATTCTTAGGATAGCCCATTGTTTTTTGTTCGAGGTTCAGAAGATATGAGTAAGTTTCTTGGAGTCTGCCAGATGAAAACCGTGTATATTTAAGATTTGGAAGAGGAGCGGAGAGAGTAGAGGTGGGACTTCCCATCATGACTCATTGGAAACGAATCTGACTAGCATCCAAGGGGATGCAGGTTGGATCCCTGGCCTTGCTCAGTGGGTTAAGGATCCAGCCTTGCTGTGAGCCGTGGTGTAGGTGCAGATGCAGCTGGGATCTGGCGTGGCTATGGCAGAGGCCAGCAACTACAGCTCAGATTGGACCCCTATCCTGGGAACCTCCATGTGCTTCAGCTGTGGCCCTAAAAAAGACCAAAAAATAAAAATAAAAAGGTACCCATGATGGTGGAAGTGGAAGTTTATGTAGCACTGTGAATCAGATTTAGACCTCTGGGGCCAGACTCCCAGGCTTAAACACTAGCTTTGCCACCTCCAGGCTGTTCCTCAAACTTGTTTCATCCTCTTCTGGGGCACACTGGCAGACCACATAAATGGGGAGACACAATTGAGTTCTAGCCAATGGACTATGGACAGGAGTGATGGACACTGCTTCCAGAACTGGCCTATAAAAACTGCTCTTTCTGACTCTCCACGTGTCTTCCCCGTTTGCCAGTTTGTGAGGACAAGCACCACAGGGTGGGCAGACAAATGGCCCTGCCGAAGAGTTCTGGGTCCTAATCCCCAGAACCTATGAGCATGTTAGATTACATGGCAAAAGGTTGCTGATGGAATTAAGGTGGCTAATTGGCTAACTTTAAAATAGGGAGGTTATCCTAGATTACCTGAGTGAGCTCCATGTAGTCACTGGTCCTTAAAAGCAGAAGAGGGAGGCAGAGGAGAGAGAACCAGAGAGAAGGCAGTGCGTGAAGGGCTTGGCCTGATATTGTTGGCTTTGAAAATGTAGGGGAGGGGGGGTGGGGGGGCCTATGAGACGATGATGGAAGGTGGTGTCTAAAAGCTGCAAAGGGCAAGTACAAGTACTCACCTGGAGCCTCTAGAGTGAATGCAGATCTGCAAAACTTTGCTTGTAGCCCAGGAGACCCGTGTCCAAGATCTGATCTAGAGATCTGTAGGATAATATATTTGTGTTGTCTTAAGCCACTACGTCTGTGGCAAAAATAGGAAATTATCACACACTGCAGCCTCGAAAGCCTGATGTTTGATGTCAGAGCCACTAGGCAGAAGGAGTCTGAGTCTCTGTACCAGCTCTTGGAAGAGAGCCCCAACTAATCAAAAACATGCATTGGACTTTATATGAGTCTTTATACTTTCGGAAATTTAATTTTTTATAGTGGCCAGAGTTACCTTTATTAAAACAATTTGGCGAATCATATAGCCCCTGATTGCCTTAGTATGCTCATCTGTAAAATGTTTTGATATTACCTGGGAGCTTGGTCTTGCTCACCTCAAATTAATCCTCAAGTTAAAAATCTAAGTTCCAGACCAATTTTCAGGTATTTCATTTTCTAGAATTTGTACCTGATTGTTATAAGGACTAAATGAGTTAGAATGAATACTGACACAGTATACTGAGTCCTATTGAAATGTTAACTGTTATTATCCAGGGATGTGAGGGAAAAACTAAGGTGGAATTTTTGGAGGTCACTGAATTAGCAGAGTGATTGCAATAGATGTAGCATGGTCAAAATTCTATAAAGACACTTAGAAGTGTGAGGGAAATTATGCACCTTTACTGTCTATAACTGATTTAATCTTTCAGTTCAGGAGGGTGAGGAGTCCTGGTGCTTTGATTTTTATAAAACATAAATTCTATATTGGGCTTTAAATGGATCTATACATCCTGGAATATACATCTTTTTATTTTCCTTTTCTTTCTTTATATGATAATGATTTCCTTCTTCCTTTCTTGGAACTTTTGAACCCCCTAAGATTTTAGGATGATGTGAGCAATTGTCCTTGTTTTAGATAATATGTTCATAGGAACGTGAAGAAACAAGAATCATAAAATTAGAGATTTCTTAAGGTAAGCTTTGGGACAAATTATTACAGCTAGGAAGGTTAAGAAATGCTTTGCGTTGAAGGTTTTATAACGCACTTCATCTTCTTAAGTTACTACAGCAACAGTCAGGAAAAAATAAATCAAAGACTCACCTAGCATGGTCATCAGAACTCTTCCTCATCTGCCTCTCCTCCCAAAGGCTTTCAGGGCATCTTGTGTCTCAGCAGCCCAGCTTCATAACTGCCATTCAGCAAGTGATTACTCTGCAAAATAAAGTAAAAAATAGGGAAAGAATGGAAATGAATCAATATGTCTTATTTTATTGGATTCAGCATTTTCCCTGGGGAAAAAATTTTTAATTTATGATACGGTGTTCCTGTGCCTTAGAAGTCAACAACTTCCAAATTTTGACAAAATGAACCATTTGGGGAAATTTTCTATATGCAATGATAATGTAAATTTGAACAGCTATAAAAATTGAAATTTATAAATCTGAACTTGGAGGATATAGATTATAAATGCTGGAGAAGTATATGATTGTTGGTATATATTTTTTTTACCTTAAGTATTTCCATGCTGTTTTATGGTAATATGAGGAAAACCAGGTGATAACTACCAGGCTGTTCCCTATTATTTCGTCTTTTTTATTTAAATAAAATGACTCAACTCTCATTCTACAAAAAGTAGAAACCCAGGGTCTCTTCCAAAATTCCTGGATGTTTTGGAAGTGTTACTTTGTCTTTTTTATTTTCCTTTTTTAAAATTTATTGAAATATAGTTGATTTACAATGTTGTGTTAGTTTCAGGTACTATAGCAAAGTGATTCATTATATATATTCAATTCAATATAATCTTTTCCATATTCTTTTCCCTTTTAAGTTATTACAAAGTATTGACTATAGTTTGCAGAACTTTCTTTTTTGGTACCAACCTGTATTGAACATGACCTAGGTTCTTCCATCATGCAAAAGATCTCATACACACTAGACTCTGTAGCAGTTCCATCCTCCAATCCCTCATGTCTCTCTGAACTGTTGGAAGAAGCTCCAAATCCTTATTTTAGTAAATCACACAGTTTTATTTGTCTTTATTTCTTTGCCTTTCAGATTGTTCATTTTGTCCTTTCTTCTTCAAACCCCAAATAACTATTCACAGTTTCATTTTAAAAATGAGCCATTTATTAGAGACAAGTAACGCCACTTAACTTAGAATTTCTCTAGTTGGTTTCGGCTCTGAGTGACAGTTTCTCTCTATAAAGAATTTAGGGTTGAAAAATATATTCACATGAGATGGCTAATTTTACATGAATCAGTCTGTGAATTTCAATAATTCTGACCAATGTGAGATCAGTTTAAACGATAAAATATTCTCCCAGTTTTAAAGATGAAGTTAAAGGACATGTAAGTTGTCACTTATATAAAATCCTAAAATCAGCAAGTGGCAGAATCAGACCTTGGTCATAGGTCTCCAGATTTCTATGCTGGAATACTTTACAATATACCAGTTGATACTGATATACATTAATAAGAAGGCTGCATGTAGAAACTCTAAGATAATAATTGGAAATTGTAGACTCATTATAGAGTCTGAGGTGTTGGCTTTAACTAAGGAAATGTGAAATTTTAAGGAAAGGTCAGAGAAGAGCCAGACAACTATTAAACTGGTGGGTATTAGAATCTGTAGAGACTTGAAGATGTGATCAGATTAATAATCGGCTAAACCATGCTTATGCTGCTGACAGCAGCTCTAAGGCACATTTTGTGAAAGGACATGTTTGTGTACTGTGACATTAACTTTGAAAGGTTATAGTCGTAGCTGAAAAAATTCTAACTTCCCTTAGTCCTTTGTGGATTCACCCATGAATTCAACCAAACACTCCAGAGGACCTACTTTTTGTCTTTTTTTTTAAATCTGTAATACCTTTGATTTTCACAAATAAATTGTGTAAAGTAATTTTTTATATATATCCAAAAAAATACTCTTTGAAAATGCAGTGATGAAGTGAAAAATATCCTGTCATTGTAGCATACTGGATTATGAAGTACAAACTTAACACATATCGTGTTGGGTAAGGCCAGAAATAGTTACTCTCTGCCTATGACAGATCTCATCTTGCTCAGGAGTCTTCATTTATATTGAAGTGGGAATGAGGATATCCAGCAGTGGAATTAAACATGCCAACAAAAGATACCCCTGTCCTTCCCCTTAAGATGGCCTCTTTCAGATTAATTCGGTATCATTTGAATAAACAGACCATTGAGAGTTTACTTCTCTGCCAGGTTTCTTCCCTCTCTTTTTCCTCCTTCTCATAGTGGCATCCAGGTTCAGGGAGATTCTTCCTATCCTCACGGTATTGGTTGGACTGACGGCTCTACTCTGGGGTGGAGAGCAGTCAGGGGAGGGGCTCTGTCTTACCCTGTTTGTCTCTTTATGGAGACCTCTGACCTCACAAATGAAGTGACTGTGTCCTTCGTTTTGCTCTCAGAGCACAGGGAGTGCATGGTGATTATTCCAAGGATTTATACCAACCACTGCCTTATCTCTCAGCGACTCTCCAGACCCACGAAGCTCTGACCATGGCTCCCAGGTGATTCCTGGCTTGGTTGGCCTTCACTACACCCCCCAGCTAGTGGCTCCCTTCATCCTATTGAAAGATAATTTTCCATGAGTCTCTGGCATTTCTGCACATCTTGGGAGCAAAGCACTTGCTAACTCTTCATGCTAGACTGTCATTTCCAGGGTATTCGTGTACTGAATGGCCTCGGGTGGTGGAGATACCCTCTCCCTCCGGAGCAAGGAACAGGCATGTTGACTGCCGTTATGAAAGATTTGGCTTCCTTAAGCTGTGTGCAGTTGTCACTAGGTTTGCTCTGTGCTGCCCTGGGGGACTGAGGCTTGGAGAATCGGCATGGGAAATGCTGAGACTCAGGTTACTGTTGTTACTGTTATTTCTAAGCTCTCCTTCAGCTCTGTCCCAGGAATCTGGCATATTCTTCTAGTCTCTACGAAACAGTGGCCATCTAACGTATTGGCTTGCAAGTGAAAACCTCAGGCCCTTCTTAGTTCTCAGCACACCCCGGTGGAGGAGGTCTCTTGGCAAACACACGTGGGACCCTCAACTTCTTCTGAGTTGAATGAGGGAAGGGACACAAGGGAAGTCCTTGACCCTTTCTATATCATCTCAGGCCGTGAGGATCTGTCCCAAGGGTCTGCCCCGCCCGAAGATGCCACACCATCATTTCCATTCTGCTGTGAGTGACTTCTCTGGGTTGGCACAGATCACCCCCGTGAGGGTTTACCTGAAGATCCAATGCGAAGAGGAGTTTCTGGCTCATTCATTAATCTTGAGTCTTGATACATAAAAGGATGTTTTTGTCATTGAGAAACCCCGTTTTCTCTTTCTAGAAAGTCTGTTTTATGAAGACCATGACACAGCTTTGTGCCTCAGGATGATATGTTGTAAGTCAAAAGCTGTAACTGACTCGTACTATGTGCCTTCTTGTTCAAAAGTTTCCAGTTCTCCTTGAGGGTGTGTATAACCCTGGCTGACTGGGCGGGGAAAAAACTTGGATATATTCCTGCAGCATGCATACCTACTTATAAGGATAGAGTAAACATATGCAAACATTACATGTCTTGGCACATGAGAAGGAATAACAATAAATTCAAAAGTACACATTTACAAACACTTCAGGCTTTAAGGACTTTGGTCAGTTCTGATGAGATATATATATTACATATATGTTGCATATGAGTTAATGGACTCAGAAAGTCTATTAATTCACCAGTATTTAAAATAAATATTACTAGTTCTGTGCATTAAAAAAAAAAAAAACAGAACAAATGGGGACTAGAATTGTCATTATTTCCCCAGAAAAGAAAAATACTGCGGGTGAGCTATTATATTTCTTCACATAGAGGTTCTCTTTAAGAGGAAACAGATTTAAGTAGGGTGTAACTGCAACATATAAAATGTGGGTTAGTCCCAAAGCAACCTGAAGTCAGAGGTCAACCGTCGTGGTGGTCTCAGCATCTTGAGAGGCTCATATCAGGAGGGGCTGAAGAAGCAAAGAAAAGCTTCTCAGTAGTTTGGGCATTGAAACCTCCTAAAAGGACCTTACTGCATGTTTTACCTGGAAATATCTATAGCTATATCTACCCGTGTTTGTTTCTGTTTATCCATTTTATTCACTAGACTGACACTTTCATAATTTTAAAATTTGCCTTGAAATTGGAGGATAATTTTGAGTGAAATTGATAGATTAGAAATCAGCCATTTTAAAACAATAAAATTTACCCTTCTAAATGCACTATAATATTATCTTTATCTTAACAATGATCTAAAGCATTATTTTCAGTAATGGTAAATAAAGTCTAACAAATACGTAAATGTATTAAATAGGAGAGCTGTGCCAATCTCATAGTTTGCCATGAGCTCTGACAAGCTATGAATTCATGGCACTGCAAAATAGAAACAATTTTTTTAACCTCCCCTTTGAGTGAAATTACTTTTAAGTATCATTGAGAATTTTATCTAGATTTGGTACCCATACTTTTAGAATTTTGTTAAAATATTTGGGCTAAAATATGTTTGGAATTTTTTTCTTATATGGCTACTACTAAGTTCATTTTGAAATAGCATATTGATCTGAAATTTAACGGGTTCTAAATATCTATGATTTACTTATAGTGCACCTTTCAAACCAAGAATAGGATCATTGATTCATCTAGCACTAAACCCAGGGTGTATCATTGGGAAATGTTGTCTTTTCCTCGATTGTTTACCTTGTCCATTGCCTATTCTCTGAAAGTAGGGGCTTGCTTTTCTTTTCTGGGTTCTCAGGATTTCCCGTAGGACTAGTCTACTCCAGCTGCTCTGACAAGATACCAGAGACTGAGTGGCTTAGACAACAGACATTTATTTTCTCGAAGTTCTAAATGCTGATGATCCAAGGTTAAGGTGCTGCAGGGCTGATTTCTGGTGAGGCTTCTTCCTGGCTTGCAAATGTCTACCTTTTCCCTGTGTTCTGACATCGCCCTTCCTCACATCTCCCTTTCCAGAGAGATGGGGAAAGACAATGGAGAGAGAGAGATGGACAGGGATAGAGGCAGACTGAGAAAGAGACACACAAGGAGAGACAGAGCAAAAGCATACTCTGGCATCTTTTCCTCTTCTTGTAAGAACCATTCCTATTATAATAGGGCCCCACCGTATGGTTCTACCAAAAACAGTCACATCAAGTGGCGCACTTAAACATATGAATCTTGTGGGACAAAATTCAGTCCATAACACGCATCATCATGCCCTGCTCATGCTTTAACATGTCTTCTTCTCTCTTGCCTTTGGCCTTCCTCCAAATGTATCTGTCACCATTCTCAGGAAGCCTCTCTTGGCTCTTCAAGTGAGCAAGTTCTTAGTGACTACTAAAGGGTCTAAACACTGACTATAGCCTAAGGTAATATATTTGTATTTAAAAAGGAACGGTCTGCCAACACTACCTTACTCCTAGTTAAGTAAGCATTGCTACAAGTGGCAACTGGAGGTACACCTAGGTGGAAAACATAAGGACTTATAGTATCACACCATTTGTGGCGTTCTGTTAGAGCCTTGTGTTGCCTGGGCATAGCAAAGGCTGCAGACTTCTGGCACGTCTGTATGCCCATGTTAAAAAATGGAAATTACAAACAGGGTGTCTCCAGTTAGGCTTTACTGAAAAGTGGACATCACCTCAGCTATTCTAATGCACTCTCAAGAAATAACCAAAGATGTTGCTAAGATAGTTGAATCAAAGGATTAAACATAAAGTTTCAAAACCACATGAGGGAAGGTTTTCTTGACCCAGTGACCTGGATGAAGGGAGCGTGAAAAATTGCTTCCATCAGAATAAGGATTTTTTTTCACTCTAGTATTCGTTGAAGTGGAGGACCTCAGGGAATTTTCTGGCACCTCACATCAAAGGATGCTTTGAACTTCTTCTATCTACTGATTGGTAGAGATTCTCTTTAAAATCATAGTGTTCTGGCTTCTTGATACAATGCTAAGCATACTGTTAGGGAGAAAAAAAATTCTCTATCCTTCTAGGATATTCTAGCTGGTCTAATAATTAAATTGTCACAGGTCAGATTAGCAAGAGAAAATCAGATTTTAATTTTGTATGTTTGAGAAACGCAAAGTTAGGAATCTCAGAAAAGTAAGGCAGTTTTTATATCTTTAGACAAAAAAAAATTGTGAAGAACTGATGATAAGGAGAAGTTTGGACTTGGAGTAGTAAGTCAGTGAAGGAGTAGAAAACTAGTTTATATGGCCTTGGCCTTAGGTTCTCTGTCTCCAGTGATAAGGATGCCTTCCACCTCCTGGTACAGGGAGGGTACATTTCACACGGAAGATTTATTCCCTACTTTCAGGAAGACAAAGGACGTCAGAGTGTCCCTCTTTCACTGGCTGTTTTGTTAATAACTTTCATTCAAAATAAACAACATGCTACTTTGGCATATTTTGTGGCAGCCTGCCCTAAGCTCCAATACTGCTAATTCTCTAGGCTTTATTAAATATTAATAATCATTGACTTTCATCTCTGCCTGTGTACTGATTCAGAGTGTGGTTTTACCTTTGGAAGAGCATTATATTAAGCTTATAATTTTGAATCCCCAAGCTTTTCAAAAGAGCTCCCTCTTACCTCAGAATCCAGAAACACATTTACCATTGGGGAGTCATTTTGTTCAATTCACAAACAATTTGCCTAGCAGGTAACAATACCTATGATTCCAGACATGCACAACACATATTGCTTACAATCAAAGCCAACAAGGAACATCTTATTTGGAAGAACAGAGTGGCTGTTATTTGCTAATGTCCAGAGGATGTATTTGTGAAACCTGTTTTTCCACTCAGCGTAAGCATGTTGCTGTCTCCTGTGTATCGTAGTCATTGTCCCAGAAGCCCATAATTACTGTTGCCTTTTGTGACTCTCAGGAACCAAAAGGAATCAGGTAAGTTTTGAACAAAAGGAAAATTTCAGTGTAATCAATGTGTTACCTCAGATGTTCAGGAAGTGCCTTGATGACTTGGCTAAAGCCACTGGAAAGATTCTAGACAGAAAAGATTTGCCTAGTGCCTTTGAGAGCAGGATTATGTTGGAGTTAAAAGAGAACAAGTAAAGGCTTAGGGGATTTTCTTTATATCACATCTGTAGGGGACCATCCTCATTGCTTTAGAAAATTCATAGCAATCATCACAAGAATATATTCAGGTTAAGTCCGTATCTTTCATACCAAAAAAAGCTCAGGTTAACTGATGAGAACTTTCTTGTTTGCTGATTCTGAGATAATAGGTCAGTAGCAATAATATTCACCAACTCTTTCTGCACCCATGTGTCACTCCTTGCTAATCTTGGAAGTCAGAAGAATGAAGAGGATTCTTAGGGGTGAAAGGCAATGTTTCTGGGCACCTGTGGAAACTGCAGATTCCTTCCATTGTTCAAAGAATCTTAACCATGCTGTGGGATGAAAGAGCCCCTGCCTGTTTTATGCAGGGTCTACCTGGCAGATAACTGCCTGAGAAAGGCTTTGATTCTGATAATGTGTCTCTGCTTCATTTCTTTCTATGTTCGTTTTAATCCTGACCTGATGGTTTCATGTGCCGCTATCCGGGCATTAGTACGGAAATGTATACTGCTAATCAGCACAAGGCATTGTGTCTGGAGATTTTAAAAACACCAACAAACAAAATAAATCCTGGCCTCAAACCTCAAGCTGAGGCAAGGGGGAGAGGTTTGTTTGCATCTCCTAATCTGTTCTCCTGACACACCGTTCTGTTCTTTTCCTGTAGAAGCTCAACAGCAGATATGTGCAGAGCTTATTAATTTGTTGAATTTCATCTCAACTCCTTCTCAGATTTTCCCAGAACCATTCATCTTATGCATCTTAGGAGTGTGGTGCGTACTTCAGATGGTATGCTTCAGCTGCCTTTGTCAAAACATGCATTTCCACTACACTGGGAAAAAGTCATATTTGTTAGACACTTTGCAAAGCCTAATTTTTTTCAGAAGTAACCTTTTATCATTCCTTCTCAGGGAAAGCAGTTTTATTCTATGTATGTCCAAATAATACCCTGTAGGCACTTGAGTATATAAGGTATGTCAGTTAGAATGCTCTTGGCTGTAACTAACAGAATATCTGACTAAATTGACTTAATGTGGGTTGATTATTTTATCACATAACAAGAAATCCAGTGGTGAGTGGGTTTTATTCTGCTTTCGGCATTCGATGACATTCTCTAGGATGCTGTCCTCAAGAGGTCAGTGATATCTGTACTGATGGACACAAGGTGACCGCAGCAGTTCGCAACATCACGTCCCCATATAATTGTCTTCAAAGTCCAGAAGGTCAAAAAGACCAGAGGGGGGAGTTGCCTCAAGGAGGGGCTCCCACGAGTGCCTTCTTCTCTTCACAGTGGAAAAATCTCTTGCGAAAGGTCCCTCTTGTGACTTTGCTTTGGGTTTTATTGGCCGTATTCTACCTGCAGCTGGGGGAAAGACTGGTATTTTCCCCCATCTCTGGAATCTGGCACTTCCTCTGTGGAAGAAGGATTGAGAGGGCAGCTGAGGAGAGGAGACAGTGTTGTCTGGCTCTTAGGTGTGGCTACATCTCTCAAAACTTCCTCATCATAGCTTGTTGCCCAGTGAGACCCAGGCTACCATCCATGTCCACCATCTGGGGAAAAGAAGGGAAGATCCCAAAAATCTTTTGGAGCCATTCTATGTAGGAAAAGGATCCCCACAAAACTCCTATTCTTTTTCTGTTCAGTGATCTTAGAAAACTTAATTCTCTCTTAAAATGCTGTAGGATTCACCATTGTTGCTTAATTTCTTCCAAAAGCCAAGTGGGGAAGCTTTTCTTGGCAACATGCACTTTTGGTTTCCTTCTGATATCTTGCAACTGTTTCTTTGTTAAAATTTCTCAGCCTTTTCTTTCCTGTCTCTCCTTTATATATTAATGTCCCGTGGGGTTCATTGTGTTCTTGACATACTTCACCTCTCAGGCTACTGATCTTCACTGTGCAATCTTCTGTGCTCTCTTGGCTGTAATTATAGCCTAAGTGAAGCAATGGCTTCCAAATCTTGCTCTCTAGTTTGCACTTTGTTGAGTTTCCAGATCTATATCTCCAATTATTATGGGCCGAGTATCTTTATTGGTTGTCTTACAGAGTCTTCAAACTCAGATGTTCCAAATGGAATAAGCTTTTCTCCTCTTCATACTGATCAACCCCCAGTTTGCTTCATTTCCTTTATTCCTACATCCTTAGATCCCCCAGTTGTGCAAGTAGTCTTTTTCATCTTTCACGTTGAATCCACTGCCAGTCCTGATTGTGCCTCCTAGATATTTCTATAATCAGCCTCCTGTGCCTTTCTCGTACACTGTCCAAGTTCAGCCATTCCTCAGATTTTGCTTTGATCATGCACTGGAGACCCTCTTAACAGCACTTCAAGCTGCCAACATCCTCCCTTCTAATCCACGTTCTTTGCTGCTGTAGCCCAGAGACAAACTCATTGTACTGAAATTCATATCTGGGATTAAGAGGGCTCCCTTCTTTAAAATTCTTACATGGCATCGTATAACCTTCAGGAAAAAAATCCAAACTCTTAGCATATTAGCATGAGACTTTTAATGGCCTTTTCCTTTTTCTGGTTCCCAGACATCTTTAAGTTGCTGAGGAAAGCTGTGAAAACTTTGTCTGCTTGCACCTCTAGTGCTACATGCAGATTTTTCTCTTCGCTAACCCATCTTTACATTTTTCTGTGAAGAACTTTGAAAACGTGGTCTAGTCTTTTTGTAGCTGTAATACATAATGTGTCTGATACATAACAGTCATTTAAAAAGTGTTTACTGAATTAATAATGTCTGTCTTCTTTCAGCATCTGTGTATGTGGCCAGTATACTCTATGATCTTAATATATAGGTTATTTCAGAGATGATGACTGTATCTGTATTTCAGTGGCACCACCACCATCACCATATAATGGGGATTCTCCTTATCTTCTTTTCTCTTCAGTGAAAGTACATGGGCATCTGATGGGATTACAGCCTGACCCTGGTACTCATAATTTCCATCACAAACCTATTTAAATTGAATAGTAATTACAAGATACTGGCCCAGTAAATACCCAGAAGATCACTAATACTTTCAGTTCTTGATAATGCTTCACAAAATGGAATAAGTTTGCCTCCATCCCAATTCTATTTCTTTAAGATGTTGAAGCACAGTAAGTACTGTATTTTCCCTCTTTTTACCTTTTTGAGCATTTTCTGTATAAATACATCTCCAGTAGTCCCTCTTCATCTCTTCACAATGCAATTATTGATTATGCATTTCATCCTGTGAAGGCAATTCCATGGTTCAAATCACGTTAAGCTACCAGGAAAATTGAACCAACAGATTTCCCTAACATTAGGTGTCAAGCTGAGTTAGATACTTAAAAGAAAATAACACAAATTAGATTCAAAAAACATCCTGTGTAAATAGTCAAAATACTATGTCTAGATTTATAGACGATTATAAATCCACTGCATTTAAATAATTACATGGAAATATGCGCATTAGATATGAAAGAATAAAAAATGAATAGATGGATATTCACAAGATAAATAGCAGATGCAGAGACCTTTTCTAAAATCAAGCTATGTCTTTTATCACTCTTCCATAGGTAAAAGCTATAATTTCATTGGAATATTACCCTGTATGATGATTTAAACTAATAGAGCAGATCTATTTCATCTGTGTATGGCTGAGTGATCTGATTTTAGCAACGCCACATCCATGGCTAGTGTGACATTATGAAGAGAATGAATCCTTGAGCTTGACTGCTTGGACCCAAATTCCAATTCTGCAGTTTATTAGCTACGTGAGTCTTGGCAAATTATTCAGTCTTATGGGGCCCCAGTTTCCTCCTATGTAGATGGGGGATAATAGCAGTGTTGACTTGAAAAGAGTAACATAAGGATTCAATGAGTCAAGTTTGTTGGATGCTTACAACTATAGCAGGCACTATGTAAGTGACTGGATGTAAGAAATGGAAGGTGATCATCGTTATCAGGAACACCTCATGCTCATTGAGCTCATTGAAGATGCTAGCACTATGAACCTATTTTATTTCTGTCCTATCATTTAATCCCAAAATACCTCTTTAAAAGGTAGTTTTTTAACCTGCATTTGGCAGATGAGAAAACTGAGGATTAATAGTTAAGTGATTTGTCCTAGCTTAGAAAATGGCTATACTGGAATCTGACCTGAACTGTACCTGAACTCAGAGGAATTTGCATAAGAAAACAGTCCTATTTCAATCTCTGAAATTTTTACTTTGAAAAGTAAACTAACCCAGATTATCATAAAAATGACTTCTGCTGAAAGGTATTTTTTAGAAATCATGCCAAGATGGTAAGAGAAGATATTTGTTGGTATCCATGTGTATTTCTTCTGTTGTATCTGCCCTGATTTATTAAATGTTCAATATGACAAAAATGTACATGTCCAAATTTAATTACAAAGTACCCTTTCACTTTGCAACCAGCTCATATAGTTTTCTGAATCTAATAAAAGGGAATAAAAGGGCTTATTGTGAAGAAACAGCTGAAGTGACCTTTAACAGATGCTACTGTACAATAGAAGTATGAGTAATTATTCCTGAAACTTAAGATAATAGAGAAACACTGAAAGATAAAGTTTAATCTCTGAGATAAAGCTGTACTAGATACAAATATAAAAGACAGTAAATATATATAACATATATGAAAATCATTCATAGGGAATACGACTCTAAGTGGAGCTAACAATTCCACAATGAGATTGTTAATGAGTTAGTTCTGTCCTCCTACTTTATAAATTATGTTTATGGCACCAGTGATTTACACCTTATGAATATATTTATCCAGTCTATCATATGTGAGGGCCTACTGTGTGCTGGTCCCTGTGCTGTACAGGCTGAAGGGAGCATAGTGAGTCAGACCACCTTGGTTTACATCAACGCAGGGCTTATAGCTTAATGAGGAAGAAAAATTAAATGGTGAAATAATACACGTTCAGTGTAAATCATATGCTTTTCAGTTAATTGTGACTTCACAGGTTCCCCCTAGAATGTATGAATATTTTTGTTCATCGAAGGAGTGTACTTAAGGTATAGTCACAGAATAAGGACTTTCTTTCAAAGGTAAATTTAAGGCTTCCTCTGAAAACAATTACATTATACATTCAAAATATAATTTTTCCAAACTTGCCTCCTCAATCTGAGGTCTTGCACAAGTACCCCGTTCCTTAAGGACATGGATTTGTTTTGCTCTCTAATATCTCATACAGTGCCACATGGTATGCATTGTACGCTTTTGCAATTCCTTAGCAGGCTCCATTTCTTTTTAAGAACTTGAACTTTTTTTTACATTTGTATTCAGGCTGCATCCCCCTTCTCATCAGTTTTGTCCTCCCTTAAGGCACCATTATGCTGAGCTGTTTTCTACCCAAGCCTACTAGTGGCTCAAGGGAATGGCAGCTGTACTGCTTTTTCGTGCGGACTTACTCTCTCCTCTGCTGTGATTCTACCCCAGCTGCTCCAGCATGCTTCATTCTTAATGAGGAGAAAGGGGTGCTAAAGGTGGCCCAGTGGTGACAGCAGGCACAAAAGGAGAATGGAAGAAGGTAGCAATGCAACTTCTTGGGACAGGAGAAGGGAGTGTTGACCAGACATCCATCCAATGACAACAGCAGTGGCCATGAAGTTGTTAGGATGGCTGAGGATGTGAAGTAGATGCATAAATGGCATGGAGACGCTGCTCTTTTTACACTGTTTGTCATATCACTAATGTGCCTCTATGTGCTGGTCACAACAATCTCTACTTTTTCCTCTTCTAAGCTGGAAGTATCAATGAGGGCAACATTTCCCCAAGGTATTTGCCCAGGGAGCACTTTCTAAGTTGTAATGAATCAGGAGAACACCAATAGTAGCTGTAGGGCTATCATGCATACTTGCAGTGAGGTTAAGAGCCAAGAAATATCAAGTAATATTACAACTCTATATTGTAATTTGGAAAAAAAAAAAAAAGCACATTTGCCAAAGATAATCATATAGATGGCTTGCAAATCTAAGGATTCTTGGTTAGTGTTCTTTATGAATTAATATTCAGATCAACCATCTTAAGCTTGTGCAGTTTTCAGGCATTTGGTTACATGCTGTACCATTTCTAGAAGGCAGACTGTCATATAACAAAAAGAGCCATTGAATACAGGTATCTAGTTTTTGCCCTACATATATACACGTTTAGTATTTTTTACATAAATACTTGTGTATTTATAAATATAAAATATGTGTATTTAAATAATATTTGTAGATAAGAATTTCCTGAAAAAAATTAATGCTGGGAATATTATTAGCCTCTAATAGAACACCTGCTTTTCATGAAACACACCCTCAATTATGATAATATAAGGAAAGGGGCGTTGTGTTTATATTATTTTCTTTAGGATATTAGCTTACCGTAAAGTTGAATGAAAATTATATTTTTGGAAAATTACTTGGTTTAAGGCAGCCTGAGTTCTAGACATGATTCTTCAAGGGATCAGCAGTGGTATTCTATGGGTCATGTCCATGAACATAAGTATCTTCCCCACCTTCCTTCCTGGTGTAAATTTCCATAGCAGTGTTCCCTGCTCAGAGAAGAAATTCCAGGCTCCTCTTTGCCCAGTAGCTTACTGAGTGAATCTAATGTGGCCTCCTGACACGAGACTAGACCATAGTGTGTGCTCTCACTTAGAAGGGTTGAGATATTTGTCGACCCATCAGCTCCCAATTTCGATTATGCAAATTACAGAATTACAGGAAGATTCTCCATTGGCAGTAGATCAGAAAGCAGCTGACATGCTGAATGTAGCCACATGTGTTTGTTAATAAGGTTTACATGGAGTAAATTATTACTGGCTTACTTTTAGGAAAATTACCTTTGAATTCTAATTTTAACAGAAATTAAATAGCTCATATTTCCCTCCCTCTTTGTTACTCTCTTGAATCCTTTTTATGCCTTTTCTCAATACCCACATACTTGTCCAGGATATTTTGTGTGTTGAGATTGTTTTAAGGAATGGAGTTTTTATATTCAATATAAAATTATTGGGTAAAGGAAGCAACCATAAAACTGGAAAGGAAATCCTTTCAATTGTCCATCTTTTTGTTGAAAAATGAGAGCCACTACTCTGTAAATGCATATTGTGGTTATTCTTTTATAGTTTTCTAATGTATTGGCCAGTTCAAGCTACCATAACAAAAGATCACAGCATTGGTGGGCTTAAACAACAAACATTTATTTTCCCAAGTTCTGAAGGCTGGAAGTCCCTGATTAATGTCCAACAGAGTCAGTTTCCAGTGAAAGCTCTCCTCCTGGCTTACAGACATCTGACTCTTTGCTGTGTCCTTATATGGTGGAAGGAAGAGAAGGGAATAAGAAAAAGAATCCTTCCTCTTCTGATATGGACACCACCTTATTGGATGGAGACCCCACCCTTTATGATCTCATTTAACCTTAATTATTTCCTAAAGAACTTACCTCTCAATATAGTCACCTAGAGGGTTAAGGGCTTCAACATATGGATGTCAGGAAGGAAGAGATACACAATTCAGTAGAAAACATCTAACTTTTCCGCCTGATTCTAAAAAGTTACTTTTTTAGAACTATTTTTTGAGTAATTGCCATTTAAAAGAAATGGAGACCATCCATCAACCACCCGCCTCTCCCACTGACCCTTTAAAAAGGCCTTCCTGTCATTGTGTAATTCCTTTGAGGGAAGAAATCCAAAGAAGGAGGAGGAATAAAAAATAATCTAGAGAACCAACTCAAGCATGGATTTCAAAGAAGAGCTTTGCCTTCCTTTTTCTCTAAACATGAGAATGATTGATTCAGTTAGCCTGCCCTAATGCTATTTTATTGAGTTTCCAAACTCCAAGTCATGTCTGAGCTGCCAATCTGAGGTTCACACTTTTAGAGAAAGAACTGTTCCATATTGAGTCGTTTGTACTTGTTTAATTTCTCATAAAGAATCTGCCTTTAGACAATTTCTGAGGAAAGAAGGTACCCAAGTTTGAGGACCTAAAACCCTTGACTTAACTTCCTACTGTGGTGTACATTGTAATACCTGAATGAAGGGAAATAATCTCACAAGGGCACCAAAAACTTGTAAAGAATTGAGAAGATGTGAGCCTCGGAAGTTTTTATGGACAACAATGCAGAAAATGGAGAATTAAGAAACAGAATTAGCCTGTTTCCTGAATCTCCAGTTCCAGAAGGGATGTGGATGGCACAGCTTTGATGCTCTGTGTGTGTCTCTGCTATGGGACTTTAAAAGTCTTTTTAAAAAAATCCTTGGAGTTTCTGTAGTGGCTCAGCAGAAAGGAATATGACTAGTATCCATGAGGATGCAGGTTCAATCCTTGGCCTTGTTAAGTGGGTTAAGGATCCGGCGTTGTCATGAGATGTGGCATAGGTCATGTACCTGACATTGCTGTGGTGTAGGCCAGTACCTATATATGACCCCTAGGCTGGGAACCTCCGTATGTCACGGGTGCAGTCCTTAAAAAAAAAAAAATTTTAAATACTTAATATATTTGATATCTTAAAACTTTGTATGCACGTAAATCACCTGGAGGGCATTTTTTATTATCTTTTTATGGAAGCATAGTTGATTTATAATGTGGTAGTAGTTTCTAGTGGTCAGCAAAGTGATTCAGATTGTATATAATTAGATAGATGTATACTCTTTCATAGTTTTTTCATTATGGTTTATTGAAAGATATTGAATATAGTTCCCTGTGTTATACAGTAGGACCTTGTTGTTTATTTTATATGTAGTAGTTTGTATCTGCTTATCTTAAATGGAGGGCATTTTAAAACACATATTTTGGGGTCTTACTCTCAGTGTTTCTGATGTGTTGGGGTGAGGCCTGAGAAACAATATCGAACAAGTTCCCAAATAATGTTCATGCTACTGGTTTGGGGGCTGTGTTTTACTGTATTACAGGGCTCCTCTCCTCCATGGCAACTAAGCTGAAATTAAGGAAGAGGAGGGAGCAACCCAGCGTCAGCAGTTCTCAACCTTGGCTATTTGTTACAACCCCTTGAGGAACATTTAAAAATAGTGATGTCAGAATCTCTAAGCTGGAACTGGAGTATTGATACTTTTTAAAGCTCCTCAGATACTGCAGTGTGCATATGAGGTTGAGACTCTTTGTCATTTTCTAATTGGATGTCGAGGATGGTCATTGCTGCGAATGAATAGAATTAGTACTGCCTGGACAAACCTCTGGAAGGCAGAGGGATATCTGAGTGACAAAGCCTTTCAATGTAGTTTCTAGTCAGGTCTGAGTAGACATAACACTGATAAGTCATGAGTCGCTGACAGACACTTTTGTCCTCCAAATTAGAAACCAGTCAAAGATTTCTTTTCACCTATGGAACTTTGGTGGGAGTCTTTTTCCTACTTAGAATGTGACTGTGGAACCACACAGCTAAAAAGAAATCAAATTTTTCTAAGGTCTTCTATTTTGTGGAGGATATGCCAGGCATTTTAAGTTACGTTATGTGCTTAGCCCTGAGCTGGGAAGTGAATTTGTCTGTAAGCGGGCAAATTTTTGAACTCTTGCTGTATTCTAACAGTAAGCCTGGCTAAATTTCATTCTCCTCAAGGGTGAGTCAATGGGAGAAAATCAGATCAAAGCTTATAAAACTGTCTGCAGCCTAAGAGAAGAACATTTCTCTAAGTATTCAATTGAACATCCTTCCCGCCAAATAGGATTACTACATGACCAAAAAAAAAAAAAAATTTTTAAATACCTGTCTGAGAGCCCAATTTGTTTTAGGAGAATACCATTTGTACTAACAAATGGTCTGAGATAAGTGGAGACTAACTCATGATAAGAAGAAAGTGGAAAAAAATCAAATGGTCCCAGAAGCAACAAGCAATAAGAGAAAAGATGTGGGATCATAGGAAATTGAATCATTAACATATTTTTATCTCTGTTTTTTAAATTGGCACAATAAAAGCAATGAAAATAAATTAGGTTAAGGTTTTTCTATTAATAATGAGGACATGCTTCTCCATAAATAAAAATCAGAGTCATATGTAACAATGATAGAAGATTTTGTATGTCCCAGCAAACAGCTTGAGGATTCTTTTTTTTTTTTTTTAAATATTATCTGTAAATATTGTACATGGTGTATGCTCTACAGCCACATCTTAGAGCACCAGGCTTGGGTGCTAGGAGCCTCAGGGGAAATGCTATGGGCAGTGAAGTCTTTCTTTTTCATCATAAAGTCCCCACCTTTATGTCTGCCCCATTGGCAGGGTAAGAGCGAGACTTGAAACAAGACGGAGGATGGGGCTGGGTGGAGCCTGTGGGGCCACGTAGGGATATAGGGTCCCCATGGCGTGCGTGGCCTTTTCACTGTTCCTTTGCCCTTTGACGTTTAGTTCCATATAATGGCACAAGTTCTTTTAAAAGCCCTGAATGACTGCTTATCACAACAGTAAATATTAACTTTGTTGATTACTACCAAATGGATATAATTGCCATGAAATTAAGTGTTACGTAAAATATTATTCGTGAGATCATTGCCAAAAATAAGGGCTCGTAGCTCTTAAAACAATCATTTAGCTCCTTAACTTAGCACTTAAAGAAACTTGGACTAATTTTTATGGGAACAGAGGAGTTAGTGAAATTTCAACATACCTGCTATTGTTAGGGCATTCATTCGAACTTCTCAAAATTTTGTTTACAAAATTTAAGATCTAATTTTTTTCCATGTCCCCAACTTATTTTCCATAGAGGAAAAGGTATTTCAGAATATGGGGATAGCTAGCCTACTGAAAGCCATGTTATTGTCATTTAAAAGTATAATAATAAGAAAAATGCATCAGGAGTTCTCGTTGTGGCTCAGCAGGTTAAGGACCTGAAAGCATTGTCTCCATGAGGATGCAGGTTCAATCCCTAGTCTCGTTCAGTGGTTAAGGATCTGGAATTGCTGCAACCTGCTGCATAGGTTGCAGATGCAGCTTGGATCCCCAGTTGCCATGGCTGTGGCATAGGCCTGCAGCTGAAGCTCTGATTTGACCCCTAGCTCAGGAACTTCCATGTGCCATGGGTGTGGGCATAAAAAGAAAAAAATATCACATCAGATAGGTAATCTGGTTCTGGTGTTTCTACCACCCCACAGTTATCTGACTAGTAAAATACATGACTAGCAAAATAATGATAACAGTATCTTCCCTGCTGGAAAGATTTTTAGAATATCTCCATGCCTATTTAGCTTGAACATCTATGATCACATTGTCATGGCAACTGGAAAGAAAGTCTTAAATAAAAGTGAATGTTCTACTTAAAATTCTGTATCTAATATTGCTTTTGTTCAACAAGGTGTGTAGCAGGCTATTGGTTTTGAGATAGACAAATGAATCACCAGCACAGTATAAACTCCTAAAAAAAATATTAAATTAATATCTTCACCAAAGAATCATGTTATCCCAATTTTTATAACCCTAATTTGTGTTTAAAAAAAAAAAGTTCTTCACAGAACAGATAAACAAGGTCACTGTGACTTCTTTTACACAAAAACTTTTTACTGCTAAAATGTATTATTATTCCAATAAACTAAATACCAGTGAATTGTCTTAAGTTATAGACTATGTACAACTTCAGTGGGACAATCCTATGTGAATTTCAGTGTGGCAAATGGAAGTAATAGTTACATACTTGCTTAATTTTCCTTGTCCTTAATAGTATTGATGAAATACTGATAACATATTACAACATAATGAACCTTAAAAACATTACACAAGTGAAAGAAGTCGGGCACAAAAGTAGACATACCATACTAATTATTTTTATGGCCTATCCATGAAAGTTATGTCCATAGATACAGAACGCAAATCAGTAGTTACAAGGGGTTTTGAGGAGGGGGTATGTGTGGTGACTGCAAATTGGTGTAAAGGACTTTTTTTTTTTTTTTGGTGATGAGAATGTTCTGGAAATTAGTGGTGATGGTACACAACATTTTGAAACCACTTGAATTATATTCTTTAAAGTAACATGAAATATCCAATACACAGAGATAGAACACAGATTGCTGGTTGTCAGGAGCTGGAGAGTGGGAGAAAGAGAGAATGGGGAGTGATTGCTTAATGAGTTTTCTTTTGGGGTGATAAAAATGTTCTGGAACTTGGTAGTGGTGATCGTTGCACAAAATTATAAATGGTACTAAATGCTACACAATTTAACACTTTAAGATGGTTAAGGTGATGAATTTTGTTATGTGAATAAAAATAAAAAGGAAAAAGAGGAATGACAGAACTATTCTAAATAAGATCTGTTGGAAAAAAAAGGCCAAGTAAAAGCCTGAGATTTCAGTTGCAGTTTAAAAAAAAAATCTCTAATCCCATTTCGTGCAAAATTTTCATATGTCTCATTTATCCAATTTCTGCTTATTTGATATTTTTTGGTTAGTTCAGATCTTAAGAAAATGAAAACAGGAGTTCTTGTTGTGGCTTGGTGGTTAATGAATCCGACTAGGAACCATGAGGTTGCGGGTTCGATCCCTGGCTTGCTAAGTGGGTTAAGGATCTGGCGTTGCCGTGAGCTGTGGTGTAGGTTGCAGATGCGGCTCGGATCCCACGTTGCTGTGGTGAAGGCTGGCAGCTACAGCTCCTGTTAGACCCCTAGCCTGGTAACCTCCATATGCCACAGGTGCGGCCCTAGAAAAGGCAAAAAGACAAAAAAAAAAGAAAATGAAAACAGATCTTTATTGACCTGTATATGAAGAGGAATTAAATCTCCTTGTAATTGAACCCAGGAAGTTTAGATATGACGTTCCACTTTGTAAAAATACCTGCTTGCTGATGTGGGTAAATATCTCCACTGCATTCTTTTTTTTTGTTTTGTTTTTTGTCTTTTTGCCTTATCTAGGGCCGCACCCGTGGCCTGTGGAGGTTCCCAGGCTAGGGGTCTAACAGGAGCTGTAGCTGCCGGCCTTCACCACAGCCACAGCCACATGGGATCCGAGCCGTGTCTGCAAATTACACCACAGCTCACAGCAATGCTGGATCCTTAACCCACTGAGCAAGGCCAGGGATCGAACCCGCAACCTCATGGTTCCTTGTCAGATTCGTTAAACCCTGAGCCACGACGGGAACTCCTCCACTGCATCTTTTTTATAGCTTCTTTTTTATATTGAAGTATAGTTGATTTCCAATATCACGTTAGTTTCAGGTATACAGAACAGTGATTAAGTATTTTTACACTCCATTGTATGTTATGATAAGACAATCAGTATAATTCCCAGTGCTATCCAGAATATTCTTGCTGCTTATCTATTTTTTAAGTAGTACTTTGTGTCTGTTAATCCCATACCCTTAATTTGTCCTTCCCCTCCTCCCTCTCCCCTTTGGTAATCCACTACATTTTCTTGTAAATTTTGTGAGAAGAATTTCAGAAGCTATGTAGTGGGAGAGAAATGTGTTATGTCTGTTTTAGAAGAGTTTTCCTAGGTCTAGATAAGGAACCTGATACTTTGCCAAGTCATTCACAGACTAATGACTGGGAAGAATGAGGCTATTTCCCCTGTTGTTTGAATTATCAAAATGACCATGTTGCCCTGAATGTCATTTTAAAATTACCTGAGTTCATTTAATCTTTGACTAATTAATAGGGCACATAGTGAAAATACAGTTCAAGAGGATAGCCCGTTGAAGATGTTCTTCCTCCAGGCACTGGCTCTCTGTGATTCAGTTCTTTCTCAGATTCTTGGGAATCTCTCCAGAGAGTCAGTGCACATCTCAACAAATGTGTCTTTTACGTAAATGATATCTATTATATAACACTCTTCTGCACTTAAAAAACATTTCATACATATTTTTACAGATTGTTATATACCTGATTTTACTGGTTTGCCTCACTTAAAACAGAGGGGAGGGCAACATAGGATGTGTATATATGTTTAAATCACAACACATTGAGTTGATTTCAAATGTAGCTATGTAACTTTTGCTTCTGAATTGTCAAGGAGGAAAATCATTGTACTATGCCTGTGGTGTTGTCTGACATTGTGGGTACCTTTTGTTCTTGGATTAAGCATTTGAGTTTCTGAATAATTTAGTGTAAAATTATGACAGCTATCTCTCCCAACTCATGTTAATATAGTCTTTGCATAATGATTATGTAATTGTCTGTATGACAATCAGACTCTGTCTACATGAAGTCAAAATAAGCACTCAGTTGACACATTCTCTTGTTTCAGTGGTGCTTGCTAACCAACTGACTTTTATTTTAAATGATAGGCATTTAGCATTGTGTAGTACTGGTCATGTTTCAGTTTTTTTAAATATGTAATAAGAGAGCCAAAACAAAACAGCAATAAGAAAAAAAGCTAGAAAGAAAAGAATAAAAAATAAAAGCTTTTAGGGTGTTTCCATCATGGTGCAGCAGAAACGAATCCTACTAGGAACTGTGAGGTTGCAGGCTCGATCCCTGGCCTCGCTCAGTGGGTTAAGGATCTGACATTGCCATGAGCTGTGGTATAGTTCGCAGATGTTGCTCGGATCCTGCATTGCTATGACTGTGGTGTAGGCCAGCAGCTGCAGGTCCGATTGGATCCTTAGCCTGGGAACCTCCATTTGCTGTGGGTGCAGCCCTAAAAATCAAAAAATAAAAAATAAATAAAAATTAAAACTTTCATAGTCAGGTTTTTAAAACAGAAATAGTTTTTAAAATGCATTGCAATTCAAACCCATTTCCAAGGCTTTCATCTCTTTAAATGAATATTCTGTACTAAACAAGTATTCATTTTTTAATTTTTGTAAGTTTCAAATGGAATGATTACATAGAATACTAATACTTTGACTTAAGTATTTAATGTTTAAAACATTAGCTAATAGCTGTGAAATTGGAAAAGTGACAAAAAAAATCACTAAGCCATTTTTCTCTGAAGAAATAATGCTCAAAGTCAAGGAAAATGTCAGTTCCTTTTAAAATTCTTAAAACATTGTGGTTTTATTTGCATGTGTAGAAAAAAAGAATCAGAATTTTATCTGTCAGAAAAATATCAAAATGCCTGAGATAAATATAATAAAGTGATGTAAATTAGTATGAGTTTGCACTTCTTCAGGGCATAAAATCAACTACTGCAAGTGAGATGAGTTTTCTTGAGGCTCTCTTTTTGATGTTCGTATTAATCATCTTGTAACTAAATGCAATTTAGTTTATCATACTTTCATTTAAAAATATATGCAAGAAAATGGCATAATTTATAACTAAATTATAATTTAAAGAAATGTTTTATACTCACTGTCATAATTCCATGAGAGTTCCTTAAATGTAGAAAAATCATTTAGTCTTGGTAAAATGTACCAACTTCCTAACTGTTGAATTTTTCCCATTTGTTATAGTTACTGGCACTGTGCAGAGTCATGAAAATAAAAATATAAATGAAAGATTTATAATTTAAATTCTCAGTAGTTAACTTTTGGAGTTCCCATTTCTGGCACAGCAGAAACGAATCCAACTAGTAACCGTGAGGTTGTGGGTTCGATCCCTGGCCTCGCTCAGTGGGTCAGGGATCTGGCATTGCTGTAAGCTGTAGTGTAGGTCACAGTTGCAGCTCGGATCCAGTGTTGCTGTGGCTGTGGTGTAGGTTGGTGGCTACAGCTCCAATTTGACCCCTAGCCTGGGAACCTCCCTATGCTGTGAGTGCATCCCTAAAAAGCAAAAAAAAAAAAAAAAAAAAAAAAAAATTACTGAACACTTGGCATGTGCAAGATACTATTCTAGATGCTTTACATGTAGCAACTCTTTTAATCCTTGTATTTACTCTGCTAGGAATACTATATAACAAAGCACCACAAACTGGGTTGACTTAAACAAAAGAAATGTATTATCTCACAGTTCTGGAGACTGCAAGTCTGAGATAGAGATGTCAGCAGGGTGGATTCCTTCTGAGGGCTTTGAATAAGCATCTAATCCATGCCTTACCCCTAAGCTTCAGGTGGCTTGCTGGCAATTTTTGGCATTCCTTGGCTTGTAGAAACATCATCTTAATCTCTGCCTGCATCCTCACATGTTGTGCATCTATCTTCAAATTTCGCTTTTTATAAGAACACCAATCATATTAGAGTAGGTCAGGACATCTGAATTAATTGCATCTGCAACAACCCTATTTCCAAATAAAGTGTGTTCTTTTTTTAATTTTTAAAAATTTACTGAAGTATAGTTGTTTTATAACGTGTTAACTTCTGCTGTACAGCAAAGTGATTCATATATGTACATACATCCATTTTTTTCACTTTTTCATATTATTTTCCCATATAGGTTATCACAAAATATTGAGTTCCCCGTACTATACAGCAGAATCCCATCCATTCCATTTATAGTGGTGTGCACATGCCAACCAAACTCCCAACTCTTATGTCCCCTTGACCTGTCCCCTTTGGTAACCATAAGGCTGTTTTTGAAGTCTGTTAGTCTGTTTCTATTTTATAAATAAGTTTGTTTGTATCACTTTTTTAGATTCTACATATAAGTGACATCATATGAACAAATAAGGTACATTCTGAGATTCCAGGGGTTAGGACTTCAACATATGAATTTTGGGAGAGGACACAATTCATAACAATAGTCAACCCAATGCTATTTTTATGGCAGGTACTACTGCTGTTTCTTAATAGTTATATGAAAAAAATCAAGGCAGGGAGAAGTTCAGTTACTCGCCCATCTTACACAGAAAGTGACAACTGGGATTTAAATGCAGGCAGTTGAGCTCCAGAGTGTACAGAATTTTTATCTGTTCAACTTACCTTTATTGTGCTTAAGAATATATTTTACAAGTATTTTATATTTTGGTATCAATGTTCAAGTGTGAGTTTGTTCTATCAAAGGGCAGTTTTTCCATTTGAGCACTGGATTTTCTACCTCAGTGACTCATCATCTACCCTTTACTAGTAACTACCATCACCTCTCTTAATGTTATCAACAATTCGTGACAGTCTCACTTTGCTTATGATCTGGGTAACAGTTTAGAACCTTATTTAGAAGCCTAATCTGACTTACCTAAAATATCTGTAATCAAGTTAATATAAGTTTTTGAAGCTGCATCAAATTCATATTCTGATCACATCATACTTGTGTTGTCCCCAAAGAACAATTTTGAAAAGAAACAGAGAGAAGATACAATATGTCTTCTTCTGCACCTTTCACCATAATATGTGAAGGAGAATTCACATTATTTTTCCAAAAAGGAAAAAGCAGCTAAGTCATATTCCACAAACAGATAAGCCTCACATATACCCTGTACAGACAGACCTCAATGATGTGTATTTTGTATTGTGTTTCTCAATGACGTCAGAAGTACTGAGGGAAAGTAACTGAAGGAGCTGCTCTTCAAACACCAGGAAAACACTTAGTAATGAAGAGCGATTTCACAGGAAAAGATGCTCCTCATCCTGGGATATTGCCCTTACCTACTGTGATCCTTATAGGTTCACCACCCTGCATTCCACCCCTTGGGAAGGGGATGGATGAAGGGATGGGTACAATCCAGAAGCTGCACAGATCACTGTTGCTTACTTTTCATTGGCACAATCTTTGTCATGTGGCCAGCTGCAAAGGAAGCTAGGAGAATTCTCAGCTGAAAGTTTTATTACTAAGAAAGAAGAGAAAACAAATACTGAGGGATGAACAGCAGTCTCTGCCACAAAGGAGTAAAAGTAGACTCAGTGGCAATACAATCTGACAGTAAAGAAGTACTTTTACAGTGAGTAGTAGGAAAAAGAAACATTCAACCTGCCATTTATAGTAAAGAACAAAACAGAAAGAATGTATGTATATACACATATGCGTGTGTGTGCGTATATATATATATATATATGTATGTATAGCTGATCACTTTGCTGTATAGCAGAAATTGACAGAACATTGTAAATCAACTATAATATAAAAATCTTAAACAAAAGTTTCAAGTACACAAGAAAATGGAGAAAATGGTATAATAAACCTATGTCTCTGTCACCTGTTTTCTTTTTTTCTCATTTCAAATATTTTTTTTTTATTTTTGCATTATAGCTGGTTTACAGATTTCTGTCAGATTTTCCAACTGCACCACATGGTGACCCGATTACATGTACATATATGGATTTGTCACATGTAATTAGATATGGTTCCCCGTGCAACACAGTTGGAGCTCCTTGCTATTCCATCATTAAAGCACTTAGTTATCCCCATTCCCTCCC
>PVHT021183528.1:18484321-18547492 GCA_004024745.2 Catagonus wagneri | reverse complement strand
GTTTTCTTTTTCTGTGAGTTTGGGGAGGCCACACTGTAGACTTGGAAGGCTACTTCTAGGGAGGAGCTCCCCTTTGTATTTTTTGGTGGGGTTACTATTTATTTTTGGTGTAGGAGTTTGACTATTTGATGTCTATTTCTTTGGAATGAGCAGGCTGTTATCTCAGTGGTACTCTGAGTGTTCTCTGTGAGAGTGTAGGGATGGCTAAAGTCGACAGTGGGAGCCTAGTCTCTACGCTCTCAATTGCAGGATGGTGGCGCTGTCCACTCTTCGTTGCCCAGCCCTGGGAAGTGGTTGCGAGCTCTAGGCAGATCTACCAGGTGTCTTAAGCATTTGGCAATAGCAGAAGCAGGAAGTATGATTTCCCCTGGGAGTGAGAGCTGCGGGAAACTAGTGTTCAATTGCAAAGTCCTCTTTGAGGTGACTGGAACCACAAGCGGTACCCGTCAGAGGCTGGCTCAGCAGGCTGGCATTTGTTCCGCCCTTCCGCTGATGCTTTCTCATCAGATGGGGCAGTTTCCTGGTGGCAGCAGCTGGTGCTGGCCCCGCTCCTCTGCAAAAGCTAGCTCCGTGTGGTTGCATACTGCTCCGCTCGCCAGAGCTACCAACTCTGTGGGCTGACGCAGTCGCCTAGGTCCGTGGACCGGCCCAGGGCCCTGCCACCTCTGCTGATGCTGGCTGGCGCAGGCGCCTGGGTCCACAACCTGGCACCGCACTCCGCCCATGGGCTTCAAGGCACGGGCTCCACTCCCGCTGCCGCAGCTGCAGCCTCCACTGGCTCCTCCCCACTTCTGCTCTCTTTGGCGGGTCACAGTCGCCCTGCCCTGCGCGCTAGTTCAAGTTGCTTCCTATGGCGGCCAGGCCCTCCTCCTCTCCTCTTTCCTAACAATGGAGGCTTGCCTCCCCTGCAGGACCAGACTTCCTCGGTTCCCTCAGTCCTGGTTTTGCTCTCCACAAATCCTAGAATATCACTGTTCCTTGTCCTATTCCCACAACCGCCATGGCCACCGACCTCTGCCCTCTCGCAGGGACTAACCTTAGGAACCTGTGTCTTAGCTCCCAGGCACCGCCTGATGCCTCAGGCTGTAGTATCTGAGCCAGTATTCAGGACCTCTGTCTGAGTCTCTGTCTGGATTTTCCTATCTCAATCCAGCTGCTGCATTTTTCTCAGGCTTTGATGTCCCTCTAGTTCCATTGGTCGTTGATCTGCTTATCGTTGTTTAGGTTTCTTCCCAGGAAACTTTTCTTTTTCACAGCTCCCTCCCTGGGGTGCTGGTTACAGTCCTAATTGCTTTTCTCTCTCTCACCTTTTTTTTTTCTTCTTCTGTTGTTCTACCCAGTTATTTCAAGGGTTTCTTGCAGTTTTTGGAGGTTTAAATTAATCAGCATTCAGATGATGATTTGTCCAACTTGTTTTATATTTAGATGCGTTATTTGATGTATTTGTGGGAGAGGGTGAGCGCGACCTCTTACTCCTCCGCCATCTTGCTGCAGTCTCTGTCACCTGTTTTCAACAATCATTAATTCTGACATGGCTTTATCTTTACCCCTACTCAAGTACCACCATCCCTCCTCCCAATAATCATTCTGGAGCAAATCTCAGGTATCAGATAATTTCATTCATAAATACATAAATATTTATTTCCAAGGGATAGGGACATTTGAAAAAAACACAATCATAATACCATTGTTACATTCTATAATTAATGGTAATAGTTTAACATCACCAAATAGCCCATTTGTGTCCAAATATTCCTGAATTTCATAAATTTTTTTTCTATTTTTCTGTGTATTTGTTCAAAGTAGAACCTAGATTAAGTTTGCAATTTGGTAACTATATCTTGTCTTTCAGTTTATAAGATCTTCCTTTTCTTTCCTCTCAGTTTCTTTGTTGAAAATGTTATTTGATGTAGAATTGCTTATCATCTAGTTTTTTTTTGATAGTATCCCTACAGTATTGCTCAACATAGCTCTCTCTCCCTTGTGGTTTCTTTCTTTAATTTTTTTTTTATATCCCAACCTCAGCATATGGAGGTTCTCAGTCTAGGGGTCATATCAGAGTTGTAGTTGCTGGCCTATGCTACAGCCATAGCAATACCAGATCCAAGCTGCATCTGCAGCCTACACCACAACTCAAGGCAATGCTGGATTCTTAGCAAGGCCAGGGATTGAACCTGTGTCCTCATGGATGCTAGTCAGATTCGTTTCCGTGGCAGGAACTCCTCCCTTATGGTTTCTTAAATTAGTATGAGACCTGGTTGTTTCTTTATGTGAGTGTAGTTATAGTTTAGTTATATATATTATAATAATTAAACCATTATATAGTTATGATATGGTTATATATATACGTACATACATCAAAGTATAGTTGATGTATAATATTATATAAGTTACAGGTATACAATGTAGTGATTCATGACTAGTAGTCTTTAACAGGTTCTTGGCTTATTGATATGAAAAAATTTTCCAGAATTATCTTGCACATTTTCAGTTCCTCATTTTAAATAATTTTTACGTTTTTACTCTGTAATATTCCACATGTCCTGTTAAATACCTCAATGAATTTTTATAGTGATTTTTATTTTTTCCAATATAGCTGGTTTACAGTGTTCTGTCAGTTTTTTACTGTACAGCAAGGTGACCCAGTCACACAAACATGTGTACGTTCTTTTTTCTCACATTATCATGCTCCATCACAGGTGACTAGATATAGTTCCCCAGTGCTATACAGCAGGAGCTCGTTGCCTATCCATTCCAAAGGCAATACTTTGTATCTATTAGCCTCAAATTCCCACTGCATCCTACTCCCTCCCCTCCCTCTCACCAACCACAAGTCTGTTCTCCAAGTCCATGAATTTATTTTCTGTGGAAATATTTGTGCCATATGTTAGATTCTAGATATAAGTAATATCATATGGTATTTGTCTTTCTCTTTATGACTTACTTCACTTAGTATGAGTCTCCAGTTCCATCCATGTTGCTGCAAATGGCATTATTTTGTTCTTTTTTATGGCTGAGTAGTATTCCACTTGTTAATCCATGCATTTGTTGATGGATTTAAGTTGTTGCCATGTCTCAGCTACTGTGATTAGTGCTGCAATGAACATACGGGTGCACGTGTCTTTTTCAAGGTTAGTTTTTTTCCAGATATATGCCCAAGAGTGGGATTGCTGGGTCATATGGTAGTTCTATGTATGGTTTCCTAAGGTACCTCCATACTGTTTTCCATAATAGTTGTACCAATTTACATTGTACAAATTTACATTCCTACCAACAGTATAGGAGTATTCCTTTTTCTCCACACACTCTCTAGCATTTATTTGTGGACTTATTAATTAATGATGGCCATTCTGTTGGTGTGAGGTGGTACATCATAGTAGTTTTGATTTGCATTTCTCTAATAATCAGTGATGTTGAGCATTTTTTCATGTGCTTGTTGGCCATCCATATATCTTCTTTGGAGAAATGTCTTTTCAGGTCTTTTGCCCACTTTTCAACTGGGTTGTTTGGTTTTTTGCTGTTGAGTTGTATAAGTTGTTTGTATATTTTGGAGATTAAGCCCTGGTCAGTTGCACCATTTGAAACTATTTTCTCCCATTCTGTAAGCTGTCTTTTTTTTTTCTTTCATGGTATTCTTTGCTGTGCAAAACTTGTCAGTGTGATTAGGTCCCATTTGTTTATTTTTGCTTTTATTTCTGTTGCTTTGGGAGACTGACCTGAGAAAACATTTGTTAAGGTTGATGTCAGAGAATATTTTGCCTATGTTCTTTTCTGGGAGTTTAATGTTGCCTTGTCTTACATTTAAGTCTTCAAGCTTTTCTGAGTTTATTTTTGTGTATGGTGTGAAGGTGTGTTCCAGTTTCATTGATTTATATGTGGCTGTCCAGTTTTCCCAGCAAAACTTGCTGAAAAGACTGTCTTTTTCCCATTTTATGTGGTGCTTAGTTGCAGTGCCCTCTTTTTTTTGCCAACACCTGAGGTGACGGGCCTCAGGTGGAGCACACTCACAGGCCCCCAGTGGTGGCAGGCCATGCCTCCCTCTGGCCTCCAAGATGACCACAGAGATCCCTCCCTGCCGCCTGTAGATCACACAAGAGGCACCACATCGCACTTAGCTCCCCACTGCCCTTATCCTGAACAAGAGGTGCCCAGCCACCCATAGCCTACACCAGAGGCAACCCGCCCTCTGAGAGCCCAAGCGTGCATATATGCGCAGAGAGATTCCTATGGCAGTCCTCCCCTCCTCTTCTCACCCTCCCCAACAATGATGTGGGTCCAGACCCTCTCCTGGGTTCCCTCTGAGAGGAGTTCCACTCCTCAGCCCATATCACACTGCTCCCCTGCCCTTGACACACTGCTCCTTAGCCTCTCAGGCTGTCCGCACTCAGCCAACTCTAGTCTTCTCACCAGAACTGACCTCCAGAGCCTGAGTCTCAGCACCCAGCCAGGCCTGAGTGACTCAGGCTGTGATGTCTGGGGTGGTGGTGCAGATGATCTGTGAGGCTCTCACTCTACTTTGCCCTCCCCACTCTAGGTGCTGTGCTTTTCTCAGAGATGTTGAGGCATCTCCGTCTCCTCTAATCTCCCCATGGGTTAGGTGACTTCCCAGGGTGTGGGTTCATTTTCTCTTTCACAGCTCCATCTCAGGAATGCTAGTCCCATCATAATTCCTTTTCTCTCTCTCTCTTTTTTCTTTTGTTCTACCTAGTTATATCAAAAGTTTCTTGCCCTTTTTGGAGGTTTAAGTCCTTCTGCCAGCATTCAGTAGCTGTTCTGTGTGAGTCATTTTATACGTAGATATGTTTTTTTGATGTATTTGTGGGAGAAGGTGAGCACAACCTCATACTCCTCCACCATCTTGATCATCCTTCTCAGTGTATTTTTTTACAACATTATTTTAACATTGGCATAATCATCTCATTATATGACATAATTCGTTTAAATATCACCATTGGTTATTTCCAACTCATAATTATCAGGCTTATCACCCGAATAAATATCCATGTAGCTGAGTATTTGCATATATCAGTACTAAATTTTATTGCTGAAGCAAAGAAGATGTACATTTTTAAAAATTGGCCTGTAGTTGATTTATAATGTTTCAGGTATATATCAAAAGTGATTCAATTTTATAGATAGATTGATAGATATATACTTTTCCAGATTATCTTACATTATGGGTTATTACAAGATATTGAATATAGCTCCCTGAGATATACTGTTTTTTATCTATTTTCTGTATAGTAATGTGTATCTGTTAATCCCAGATTCTTAATTTATCCCTCCCCCACCCCCTTTGATAACCATAAGTTTGTTTACTATTTCTGTGAGTCTGTTTTGCTGTTTTGTAAATAAGTTCATTTGTATCACTTTTTTAGATTCCACATATAAGTTATATGATATTTGTCTTTCTCTAACTTATCTCACTTAGTATGTTAACCTCTATGTCCATCAGTGTTGCTGCAAATGACATTATTTCATTGTTTTTTATGGTTGAGTAATAGTACGTTATAGATATACATATCACATCTTCTTTATCCATTCCTCTGTCCATGGACATTTAGGTTGCTTCCATGTCTTAGCTATTTAGATAATACTGCAATGTACACTGGAGTGCATGTATCTTTTCAAATTATAGTTTTCTCTGAATATATGCTGAGGGTGGGATTGCTGGGTCATATGGTAGTTCTATAGTTGCTTTTTTAAGGAACCTCTGTACTGTTCTCCATAGTCCTTGCACCAGCTTACATTGCCACCGACAGTGTAGGAGAGTTCCCTTTTCTCCACACCCTCTCCAGCATTTGTAATTTGTAGACTTGTTAATGATGGCCATTCTGATTGGTATGAAGTGGTACGTCACTGCAGTTTTGATTTGTATTTCTCTAATAATTAGTGATGTTGAACATCTTTTCATATGCCTGTTGGTCTGGTTATCCATATGTATTCTTTGGAAAAAGTCAGTTTAGATTGACAATTTTTTTATTGGATGTATGTTATATATTTAGTTTGAGATTTTTGTATGTTTTGGAGACTAGTCCCTTGTGAGTCACTTTGTTTGCAAAAATTTTCTCCCATTCTGTGGACTGTCTTTTCATTTTTTATGGTTTCCTTTGCTGTGTAAAAGTCTTTAAGTTTAATTAGGTCCCATTTGTTTATTTTTGTTTTTATTTTCATTATTCTAGGAGGTAAATCAAAAAAGATGTTGCTGTGATTTATGTCCAAGAGTGTTCTGCCTATGTTTTCCTTTTTAAGAGCTTTATAGTATGAGGCCTTACACTTAGATCTTAATCCATTTTGAGTTTATTTTTGTGCATTTTTCTTTTTGATGATGGCCATTCTCACCTGAGTAAGATGATACCTCATTATGATTTTGATTTTTGCATCTCTCTAATAATTAGCAACGTTGAGCATCTTTTCATATGCCTGTTGGCCATCTGTATGTCTCCTTTGGAGAAAAATCTGTTTAGGTCTCAGGCATGTTTTGCTTGAGTTACTTGGGGGTTTTATTGTATTGACATGTATAAACTGTATATTTTAGAAATTAATCCCTTGCTAATCACATCCTTTGCAAATATTTTCTCTTATTCCTTAGGTTGTCTTTTCATTTAAACAAAATGTACATTTTAAAGGTTTTAATACATATTCGCAAATTGTTTTCTGGAATGTTTGCATTAATTTGCATTTCAACCACCAGTGTTTGTGTCTATTTTCTTGCACCAAGTGAATGATTTTTGTTTAAAAAATTGTGGCAAATGGGATAGATAAAATTTTCATTCATTTTATTACTAATCAAGATGAAAAGAATTTATTGTCCTTTGAACATTTGATTTATTCTTTTCTGAGTTATCCTTGCTTCAATTTGTACTAGGTTATTCTGTTTTATAATTATATAGAAACACTTAATATGTTAAGTCTTAGTCAATTATATATTTTACTAACTTTTTTCTCAGTTTCTCATCTGACTTCTCACTTTAGTTTTCATAATTCTGACATCCAAATAGTTTTAAACGTTGATGTTCATGTTTATCAGTTTTCACTTTTATTGTTTTTCCCTTTCACTTCAAACTTAAAAAGACCTTCTTACTCTAGCACAATTCTTGATAATTGAGCCACTTCCTTCAAAGTAATACACTTCCAATGGCATTTACCTTACGTTTTCAATGCTTGAAGATAGCTGTATGATTTTTTTTTCTTTATATGGTATACCACAAATACAGGGTCTTTTAGTACAATTCAGAATAATCACTATTTAGAGATCTATAGCCCAGGTATTTTATGACTAGCAAAGGAAACTTTTTACACATAAAGAAAAAAGTTGCTAAAAATTTACTAAGAAAACTTTCTTTCAAGGCACAGAAAATTACACAGAACGTCAGTTTCCCTTACATTTTTTTCTGCTGGGATATTCCTAAGGGCAGAGGAAAGTGATTAATTACCCCTGGGATAAGTGGCAGCAGAGCCTGAGGCAGCTATAACAAGCAAGTGATCCTTTGAATTTTTATTTTAAAGCTTAAACATTTATGCAAAATTTCCCTTCCACTGCCAAAGATATCCATTTGGTTTTCTTTAAGTCAGCTTTACTGAGGTCTAATTTATGTACAAGACAAATTACTCTTTTAAGTTGTATAGTTCTGATAATTTTGACAAATGTATATAGCCATGCATCATTTGCAACAATCAAGACAATATTTCCATCATTCCAAGTTCCTTTGTGTCCATTGTAAATGATGCACTATCCTCACTTGTATCCCTTGGCAGCACTGACCTGATCTCTGTACCTGTGGCATTGCCTTTTCATGAATGTTATATAAATGAAATGATATAGTACATATCTTTTTTATATTAGCTTTTTTCATCAGCATAAATGATTTTGAAATTCATCAATATTGCAATGCAAATTTATCAGTAGTTCATTTTTGCTGCTGAGTAGCATTCTATTACATGATTTTATATCTATTCATTGTGCATTAGTACTTGCAGTCATTTTCTTGTCTACTATGAATAATGATATGAAATTTTGTGTACAGGTCTTTGGACATATATTTTCATTTGTCTTGGTTAAATACTGAGGGATGAGATTGTGATTACTGTGATGATTTTATTTTTTTATTTTTTTTTTTTGGTCTTTTTGCCTTATCTAGGGCCACACCCGTGGCATATGGAGGTTCCCAGGCTAGGGGTCTAACAGGAGCCGTAGCTGCCGGCCTTTGCCACAGCCACAGCAACGCAGGATCCAAGCCGCTTCTGCGACCTACACCACAGCTCACGGCAATGCCGGATCCTTAACCCACTGAGCAAGGCCAGGGATTGAACCCGCAACCTCATGGTTCCTAGTCGGATTCGTTAACCACTGAGCCACGACGGGAACTCCTGTGATGATTTTATGTTTAACTTTAAAAGAAATTGCCTACTTCTTTTTCAAAGTAGTTGTACCATTTTGTATTCTTATGCACAGTCTGTGAAAGTTCCAGTTGTTCCAGATCCTTTCCTGTCAGATTTATAAGTCTACTAGTGGTGTAATGCCATCTCATTGTGGTTTTAATTTGCATTTCCCCAATAACTGTAGATATGAGCATTCATGTTTAGTGTTATATCATCTGTATCTTTTCTTTGTCAAAATATCTTGTTCATTTTTATTGAGTTTTTTCCTATTATTTACACGAGTTTTTCTTATTTTAAATACAAGCCCCTTATTATATATATTTTGCAAATATTTTATCCAATTCTGTAACTTTTTTTTAATTCATTTAGTAGTGTCATTTTAAGGGCAGATGTGGTTTTTTCCAATAAACTTTTATTTTTGAATATATTCAGATTTACAGAAAAGTTGCAAAGATGAATGCAGAGAGTTCCTCTGCATACCCCTCACAGGTTTCCCCTGCTGTTAACATATAATGATATATTTGTCAAATTAGGAAACAAACATTGACATATTACTACTAATTGAACTCCAGGCTTTGTTTGGAGCTCTTTACCCACCAAGAACTTCTTTCAGCATCTGTTGTTTGTACACACAACTGGTAACAAATATTCTCAGGACGTGTTTGTCTGAAAAAGCTTTATTTTACCTTTAATTTATTTGAAATTTATTATATATTTTTCTCTCTCAGCAGGGAATTCTTGTTAACATTTTTTTTCAGTTGTTGTTCCATTGTCTTCTAGTTTAAATAGTTTCTGAAAATGTTTCTAATAACTCTTCTTTGTTCCTCTAGGTAATGTGATCTCTATTCTCTGGCTGCTTCTTAGAAGACTTTCTCTTTGTCAGTAGTTTTCAGCCATTCGATTTACTTTGGCACTGTTTTCCGTAGATTCATTCTGTTTGGGGTTCCTTGAATTTTTTGAATCTGTGGATTAAGTTTTCAGCAGGTTTAGAAATTTGGAGGGCATTTTTCTGCAAATTTTTTCCTGTACCACCTTTTCTCCTCCTCTCCTTCTGAGACTCCAATTATGTGATGTCAGTATCACTTAAGCTCTCATTTCTGTCAGTTTTCTCTCTGAGTTTCACTTTGAATAATTTATGTTGTTATGTTTTCAAGTTTACCGATCTTTTCCTATGCTGTATCTAATCTCCTCTTAATCAACTAATATTTTGAATTCATTACTTTTCTATCTCTAGAGATTCTATTTCATGATTTTTTTAATCATGAATTCTCTCTTCATGTAATTAAAACCTTGTGCATGTTGAGCATATTTATAATAGCTGTTTGAACAGGCTTGTGAAATAATTACAAATTATGTTATTTCTGGGTTTATTTATTGATTTTCTGATAACTGTCCTGTTCCTTTACATAGCTCCTAATTTTAATTGTATTCTAGATATGAACTTATGCTTTAATTTCTGTGTTTTGTTGCATTTATTTTGTTTTTGCAGGCAGTTAAGCTATAGGTTGGTTCTTTCATGCTTATATTAGAACTTTAAGCTTTTTTAAATTTATTGGAGTATAGTTGATTTACAATGTGTTATTTTCAAGTGTACAGCAAAGTGAATCAGTCGTACATATAAATATACCCATTCCTTTTTCCTATATCGGTTATTATAAAATATTGAGTAGATTTTCCTGTTCTATACATTAGTTCTCATTAAAATTGGGAGGGTGGAAACAATACACTACTGTATAAAATAGATGATTAATGAGAGCTTGAATCTTTTTATAGGGCAGGTATAAAGGAGAATTTACTCTAGAGTACTATAGCCCTATTACTAAGGTAAGACCTTTTCAAACTCTCTATTAAATGTGTTGTGTATTCAAAGACTTCTGTCTACTCTGGCTCTTGAAAACTAAATCCATTTGCAGAACTTTTTCTGCCTACTGTTCTCCAGTAATTGCTATTTTCTTGGAATTTGAACTTCCCCAGCCTTGTGAGGTTTACTCTACACATACTCAGATTGCTATTTAGCTGAAGACTAATGGGGACTCCCATAAAGATTTTGAGGACTCTTGCATGTCATAGCTACTTTTTCTTTAAAACTCTATCCCACAAATTCTGGTTACCCAGGTTTCCCTGAACTCTTTGTTCTGGAGTTGTCTGAGTCGTTTTGAGTTATCTGTTCAACTCAATAAGACCTTGTCTGAGCTCTGCGTAGGCTTCTCCTCCTCCATCTAGAAATTTTCTCAGTGCAAAAGCCAATAATATGTTAAGATTCATCTTTCTTCTTTACCTAAGGCCAGGGAACATGGCTCCATGTTGTCTGTTGACTAATTTTTAAAAACAGCTGTTTCATATATTTTGTCTAGTTTTCTAGTGGTTTAAAACAGGATAATATGTTGTTATTCTTTAAAGGCCAGAGACACTACATTGGATTTTTTTAAGTCAGATTTTTTAGTGAGTCAAAGCTCACTAATTCAAACACAATTGTTCTTAATGGATTCTCGGTTATATTTAAACACATTTAAAATCCCATGTTCTCATTTCTCTAATTGATTGGAGAGTTTGGTTTGCTAGCCTTAGTTACCATAGTATCATGATTTTTATTTATAAGGTCATTTGTTTATTTGGTTGTTCTTTCATTCACTGAGTGAATATTTATTCAGATGGTATTTATATAGAAAGTGTGGTCTGGTTATGGAGAATACAAAAGAAAGTCACATCTAAATATTAGTTTCATAATGAAAACATCTTAATTTTTCATTATAAGGACAATGCATAAATAAACATTTAGAACTAGCTCTCCCTTTTTTTAAATAGGTTATGTGCTCATTATATAAATATTCATTGTTCATATTCTTCAAAAATCAGTTTCTGAAACTTATTGAAGCCTATAGTATATTTTTCAGGTCAAAAGACTTCAGTTTTCTATAGTTTAAGATTTGACTTCAAAAGTGGAATGAATTGATTCAAAATATATTTTGACAGTAACAGATGACAGTAACTGTTCTCTGGATGTAGAAAAAATAGATTCATAGCTGTTTCAGATTTGTCACTTAGATTTTTTTAAGTTTTAAGTACTTTTTTGTAAGAGAAATAAAAAGGATAATTTAACAATACTTATCTAGTAAAATATATTTATTCTTTTTATTAATATTTCTTTCATGAAAAAAATTTCCAATTAAAAATGAGAAATTGTTTTGATTTAACCTCTTTGTTTCAAACAACCATTTGAGTTTGGAATTTAAAGAAAATTTTCTCAGAGTGCAAGTACTGAGGATGAAAAGCATTTAAGAATTTGATTTTAAGGAAATAGAAATTCATGCTACCAAATTTATACTTTTTAGTTTTTACTTCACAATGAGTAGATGTCTTTAGAGATTTGCTTGTTGCTTGCAAAGTCCAAATAGTCATATGTTTTAAACTTTATTATAGGACATAAGAAAAACTGATGACCAGAGCCCCTTCTTGGACAGGAAAGAACAGTCTTGCTATACAGTCTCAGATGTAAATTGCAGCTCTCTGATTTGTGGTGTTAGGATCCTGTCAAGAGTGATTATGATTTGGCTGTTATAAGAAAAGATGAATAAATACAAAAGGTCCTAATGAACCTCAATTCGTTCTACTAAGAATAACCATTTTTTCTTCAAACATCTTTTGTTTGGCTCTTTAAGGAAGAATAAGTTAAAAATGCATTTTATTCATTGATCTGAGAGGGCTGTTTGTATTTGAAGAAACCCAAGAAGCATTTTGGCATAAGGCACTATGCCCATGACTCATAAGAGAACTAAAAGCGGAAACTAAAAACATATTTTTTTTATCTTTTAATTTTCACTTTGGCTTGAGATGATACATCCATTAAGTGCTATCTTAAAATACATACCTAACAGCATAAATAGCACATTCACACTTTGGAAGAGAAAAATGTATGTATGTGTGAGTATTTGAACCTTGAACTTGCCAGGAAAGAAGTCCAGAAGTAACATTCTCAATAGCCTTGGGTGTTCAGATGAGTAGGACTGAAATGAATGGGGAATAGTCATATATATTTATTTTTCCATTAGTGTAAAAAAATCAGTAAGCGTTTTTAAAACTTCATTTAGCACACTTGGGGTCTTATTGTTAAAATTCCATTTCTTTTGAAATCCTGCTGTTTATTTTGAAGCTACTGCTGATTCTTCCCTCGGTTTCATGAATTACTCAAAACTTAAAAATTGGCCAGAACAACCTTTTGAAACTTGGAAATATTGAAAATCTATAGTAGTTTTATTTTTATTTGGAGTCTGAAAACCCCACCTGTGTTTGGCAGCCAGTCCCACCCCTCATGCAGTTTTGGGTAATCAAGCATTCAATCATCAATCACCTAATATTAACCACTTAAGCAGAGCCAAGATGTCGGCCCAGATGACATGTGTGGCCAAAAAGCCCAGGCCCATGGCATTCCCTGACTTTTTTTTCTTCCAAATTTGCTTTTTCTTTTTTCTGCTCAAAACAAACAGGACTGGAGTAGAGACAAAACCTGCTTCTGGAGGAGGTTTCACTGTCTAGATACCCAGCTTGTGGAGTTGTCCAGGGTCATGACAACAAGGCCTGATAGAAGAGATGAGGCTGAGTTAATGAGTGTTTCCATATTATCTCCTCAGACCATCACCTTAACAGCTGCCAGATGAGGCTGAAAAAATACCAATGGCCATCTGTTTGAAGATGGAGATCATTTTTGATATGTCATCTGCCAGATACAAAAACTGGTTACTAGATGAAGTAATAGCTAATACCCCCAAACTGATTTAAAATTCTTTGTGATGACCAACTAACTCATGTGGACTTGAGAGGAATCTAATTTATAATAATAGATATACTTTAGAGGATGATGTCTGTCTGGTCTTTTTTAAATTTCAGCAACATTTGAAATTTTCTATTTATTACAAGCTATAGAATACTAAAAACCTGACTTTAATAACTGAAGTGGAAAAAATCATTTCAAAGTAATGATTATCAAGGACAATATTAATGTATTTCTTTTTCAGAAAAGTAAAATGTGCCTCTGAGGCTATTAAACTGTAGATAATAGATGATTGTTTCCCATTATTGTTTTTATCTTCTTGCCTGATTTCACCTTTAATGTGAGGAACTTTTATCTTTTTGAGAGTTGTTGATGAAACAGACTCAGTTAAAACAGAAACTTTACTTTTTGACCTTAAGCTATTCTGTGATTTTCTACAGGTTTGAATTTAATGGAGTTGTTTAGCAAGAAAAGGAAAAAAACTTACTTAAGCTGATGCATGACATTCATAACTAAAATTTTATTTTTGTAATAAAATAATCAAGTTAGGTTCAGTTAGCAATTTTATTTTATTTACCAGCATTCTGTATTAACTTGTAAATCCGGGGTTTGTAAATCCGGGGTTTTTAAATCCAGGGTTTGATCACCAGCCATCATCGCTGAAATGTTGGTGAATTTTATTACATTTGTATTTTCTTTCAAAGCTTATTTTTGGTGTACACTTTGGAGGCTTTTACAGAGCTTTCCATTAGTGAGCATTTCTTATGTTCATTAGGAGTTATTTAAACATGGCTTTTCCTTGATTGCTTTTATGCATGCTAGGACAGTAACACAATCATCTCTGCAAGGTTGTTTCAGTAAGGATCAGTTCAATGGGTGACCTCAGCAGTTATTTTTAAATGAAAACCATGACAGCTAATAGTTAGAGGGCATTAGTTAGAAAGACTTGAGAAATTAAGATAGTACTTTATGTAGAGTTTTAATTGATGACAGTTTTGTTGTCAAAGTAATAATAGATAACTGTAAGTAATAGCTAAAATAATGTCTTTCCTACGTATTTATCCAGTCACTAATTTTTACCAATATGATGTGCTCACCACAATGAGAAATAACAAGACATATATAAGTTGAGGCTACTTCCCTCAGAGGACATATAGTCTTGAGTATAAGAAATGTTTGCCAGTAAGTTTAATTATGAAATAAAACATAATAATCTGTCATAAAGCTTCACAAAGATTAGGTACCTGTCAGGAAATTCCAGGATATGTTAAGATAAAAAATTGCCCTAAATCTTAATGACCTGTATATAGTGACAAATAGTTACTTTTTATCCACATTATGTGCTCATTGTGGAGCCTCGGTGTCTCCTCACTCTTGGACCCAGCTTGAGGGAGGTTCCAGCATCTGGAATGTTACTGGTGTGGCAGGGTAAATGGTGAGCGTAGGAAAGCATGAAAATCATGCACTGGCTTTTAACAGTCTTTTTGCCCACATTCCATTTAATCAAAAAGTTATGTGACCAGACTGACTTCAACGCGATGAGCAGGTACAATTATGCCAGGTGCCTGGAAGTTGGAGAACCAGTGTGTGAGCATCTCTAATAACTACAACAAAGAAAGCAGAATTGTAGCTTAATAAAACAGAGTAGGGAAGGCTTCATGGATGAGGTGACATTTGAGTTAAATCTTTATTGATGAGTAGAATTTTAGCATCTGGGATGTATCTAGCTTGTGGAAATCACATACCTTGTGAAATGAACCAAAAATTAAAAACAATGTAACCTGAAAATAGTTGGCTCTTTTCGTGATCTGTTTTAGCATAGCATTACAATGAAAAGAATCATTAGTCTTACTTCAAAAAAAAAAAATATTGAGGAGTTCCTACCATGGCTCAGTTCACTAGGAAGGTGTGGATTCGATCCCTGGTCAGGTCCAGTAGGTTAATAAGATCTGGTGTTGCTGCAGCTGTGGCTCTGATTACAGCTGTTTGGAGTCAGTCCCTGGCCTGGGAACTTCCACATGCTGCAGGTGCAGCCTTTGCGTGGCACAGGAAGCTTCTTTTCAAAATACTATAAAAAAACTTAAAATTATTTATTCTCTTTCTCTCAGTAGGTCAAAAAGCATGGAAACTGCTTCCAGAAGGTCCTCTGCCTCTGCCTCACAAAACTCACCCCTATTCTCCCCAGACTCATTCCAACCTGGCTTGGTCATTCCACACTTTCCCTTTCAGAATTCCATTTTATTTTCCTGATCCTTTCTCCCTATATGCCATGTAGTTAAAATCTAGCCTTTCTGGACTTTTTCCAGTTTTCCTGGCTATTGGTTTTCCAGATAAATATATCCCCAAATCCCAAGCTCATTAGCCTCCAAAGCGACAAATACTCCTTCCTTTTTGAAGATACATATACACTGATATCTTTGTCTATTTTATACAGTGTCATATATGTGATGACATTATTTTCAGAGAAACATGCCTCTTAGAGCTGGATAGAATCTTAGGTTATCGACCTGTCTTATTTCTTACGTTAAACCATTAAGCTATTATTACTCTCATATTATTCTGACTAGAAGAATGAGTTTGATATGCCAAAGGTCACAGATTTGTGGAAAAGAAAATGGATAATCCCCCAGTCATTGACATTTAATGTGCCTTTTTTTTTTCTTTTTAGGGCCACACCTATGGCATATGGAAGTTCCCAGGCTACGGGTCCAAGCAGAGCTGCAGCTGTGCACCTACACCACAGCCACAGCCACGGCAACACCAGATCATGTCCGTGACCTACACCACAGCTCACGGCAACGCCAGATTCTTAACCCACTGAGCAAGGCCAGGTATCAAATCCCCATCCTCATGGATCCTAGTCAGGTTCATTACTCCTGAGCCACAACGGGAACTCCCGACATTTGAAACACTCTTTCAACCACACTACGTCACCTGAAATTTCACCATTCTGGCTGCTCTGTCTTTCTAATCTCCAAGAGTTAAATTTCAGTATACTTCAATTTAATATCTGAATATTGAGCAATCCACCAAATTCTGAACTCAGTGTTGGAGTTTTTTTAAGTTTTATTGAAGCATAGTTAATTTTTAAGGTTGTGATAATTTTTGTTGTACATCAATGTGACACAGTCATACATATACACATATCCAGATTTTAAAAGTTACTCTTTACATTGTCCCAACCTTCAAGGCATTCATAATCTAGTGGAGAGGCAAATGCTCAATCTTATACAATCTAGGTGGTTGAGGACAGGCAGAATAAACAAAATGAAATGAGAATGGAATGGGGTACAGGGGACAAGATGCTGTCTGAACATTGAATAGTAGCCACAAAGCTGGCTTGCAGTGGTTTTAATATATACAAACAAAACCCCTGGCATAGCATTTAGAAGGTCTAATCTTAAGTCTTTACTTTTTTTTTAAGTGGCTTAAAACAATGCAGATTTATTATCTTACAGTTCTGGGCATCAGAAGTCTGAAATGAGGTAAAATCAAGGTGTTGGCAAGTCTGCTGTTCTTCTGAAGTCTGTACAGGGAGTCTGTTTCCCTTCCTTTTTCAGCTTCTGAAGGCCATCTGCACCCCTTGGCCAAAGAAAGAGGGAAGAAATCTTCAAATCCAGAAGCATATTATCATTGAATCCCTCTCTGATACTCACTTCCTCTTCTTTGTGCTTCACACACTTTTTAAAGTATTTTTAAATTTTTTATTAAGTATAGTTGATTTAGAGTGTTGTGTCAATTTTTGCTGTACAGCAAAGTGACCCAGTCATATATATATTCTTTTTCTCATGGTATCTTCCATCATGTTCTATCATAAGAGATTGTATATAGTTCCCTATACAGTAGGACCTCATTGCTTTTCCATTCTAAATGTAGTAGTTTTCATCTACTACCCCCAAACTCCCAGTCCATCCCACTCCATCCTCGCTCCCCCTTGGCAACCATAAGTCTGTCCTCCGTGTCTATGAGTCTGTTTCTTTTCTGTAGATAGGTTGATTTATGCCACATTTTAGATTCCATATATAAGTGATATTAGATATTTGTCTTTCTCTGCCAGTACTTCACTTAGAATGATAATCTCTAGGTCCATCTATGTTTTTGCAAATGGCATTATTTCATTCTTTCTATGGCTGAGAAGTATTCCATTGTATATATGTCCATTCATCTGTCGTTGGACATTTAGGTTGCTTCCATGTCTCAACTATTGGAAATAGTGCTGCTGGACTGACTGTTGTGGCTCAGCAGTAACGAACCCAACTAGCATCTATGAAGATGTGGGTTCCATCCCTAGCCTTGCTAAGTGGCTTAAGGATCCAGCATTGCCGTGACCTGTTGTGTAGGTCACAGACACGGCTCGGATCCTGCGTTGCTGTGACTGTGGCATATGCCAGCAGCAGCTCCAGTTCAACCCCTAGACTGGGAACTTCCATATGCTTCGTGTACAGCCCTTAAAAAAAAAAATAGTGCTGCTATAAACAAACAGTGGGGTGCATGTATCGTTTCAAGTTAGAATTCTCTACAGATATATACCCAGGAGTGGGATTGCTGGATCCCATGGTAACTCTACTTTTATCTTTTGAAGGCACCTCCATATAGTTTTCCATAGTGACTGTACCAATTTACAGTCCAACCAATAGCACTCTCCAGCATCAAATAGAGTTTTTCAATAGGACATTAAAAGCACAATTTTTTAATTGATAAACTTTATAAAAATTAAAATTTTGTGTTCTGTCATAGATACTTAGAGAATAAAAAGACAAGAGAAATATTAGAAGAAAATACTTGCAAATCCCATATCTGATAAAGGACTTACATCTAGAATATATAAAGAATACTAGAAATTCATTGAACTTCAGAAAATAATGTCAGTTTCTTACAAAGATACACATACAATAACCATTGCAACCCTGTACTTTCAGACATTGGAAACCAAAGAAAATAGGATTCCATGTAAACCAACCATAATGGAAAAAATAAAAATCATTTAAAAATTAAGAAAAAAGAAATATGACTCCAAAATATAATATGGTATTCTGGATTGGATCCTAGAACATAAATGTACTTTAATGGGAAAAACTGGTGAAATTTGAAAAAAAAAGTCTACAGTTATAAAGGAATCAAAACAAAAAAACAGATTTATTTCTTATGATTAGAGAGAATGTGAATAATACCAGAATACCCACCAAATAATAAGTTCATTACAGGAAATTTGTTTTGACTATTAAATTATGTAGTAAATATATTGTTTAGCATTTTGTCTCTGATATAGGTTTAACATTACCATTAAGGCAACTTAATTTTTTGTAAAGAATCAAGAGGTATATTAAGCATTGTGTACTCAAATATCAAAATAGTTGATACTAATGCTAAAGACTGTATTTTACACTGATTAATTATGATTAATGTATAATTTGTGTTAAATGCAATGGTCAAACTATTTAACATCAGATGCAGTCAAATTTAGTGCACTTAAATAATGCATTTATTTACTCATAATATGTGAAATACTTGTTTAGTCAGAAAAAAAATGATAATAGGGCAGACCAAATTAAAAATATATAATACAACATGAGATTTTTCATTATTTTAGATGACACTTTTTCACTATCCCTTAAAGTACTTTAATGTTTCCATACAGCAATGTATTGAATTTGCTTGAGGAAGGTGTAGTTTCAGCTAAATGCTCTTCAGTGTTGGTTTTTCTATCATAGTAGCATCTAAGTATGGCAATTTGCTATGTTCGCCCTTCGCCAACTTAAGTGGATACATTAAATAGCTGTAGCAAAGTGGCTTCACTCTTTGTTACGAGAGCCACTCCATAACAGTTGCCAGAGTCCATTACTAGACAAAGATTTTTTTTTTCTTTTTATGGCCACACTCATGGGCATATGGGAGTTCCTGGGCCAGGGATTGAAATCTGAGCCACATCTGCAACCTCTACCACAGCTGCAGCAATGCTGGATCCTTTAACACATTGCACTGGGCCGGGGATGGAACCCCCACCTTCATAGTGACCTGAGTCACTGCAGTTGGGTATTTAACCCACTGTGCTGCAGTGGGAATTCCAAGAAGGATTTTTTTTTTCATGACTCAGTTTTTCGATCAAGTCAACAAATGTGTATAATTTCTCTATTGGTCATTAGAAATGATTAAAAAGTAAAGAAGGAAATTTCTGTTCAACTGTCCCCTCTCCCAAATCAAGTAGTTTACATCTTATATTCTTGCTGAGGATATAAAGCTGCATATCTTAACAAGTAGGAAATAATCATAAAAACTGACAGTAAATACAATTCCCAGTGTAGAGACCCTTGGAAGGTTAAGCATGCAAATCCTGTGACATTCATATAAAATTGCTATATAAGTTGTTTGCAAATATTAGATTATTTCATTGTAGGGATATTAATAGAGAAGGGCATGGAATTTGTTGTTATATATACTTAGGAAAGTCTAGCACTGATACTTACCAGATGGGTGATTAAGATGAATTATTTTCCCTGAGCCTCAATTTCCTAATACATAAAATGAGGTTAATTTTTACGTACAAGGTTGTGCAGATGAGGAAATGAGATGCTCTACATTTGGTACCTTGCTCAGAATCTTGCAAAAAAAAAAATATCAAATCTTGTTTAATAAACATTAGCACCCTTTCTCTTCCTTGTTATTGTAAACGGGTCATCACTAATTTGTCACTAAGGCATTTTCATTCCTGTTATCTGCTTTGTTTCTAACTAGTTTTCTCAGAAGGTAAGCAGGCTAGTCAACTAAACAGTCTTTGGGGGAATTATTTCAAATTGTCACTTTAAAAAAAAATAATCAGGTTGTTTCAAAAAGAAATTAGCCCCTGGGATTCACCCAGCCTTGTTTGCATTTATCCTCTTCTCGCTGTCTCTCTCTCTCTTATCCTCAGACAGAAACAGCAGTCCCTTCCCAAGATGGTGGTGACTTAGCCATCTTTAACTTTTCAAAAGTTCCCCAACATTTCAGTTAGGAACCTGCTTAGTGCTGTCCTATTCTGAGCCCATGGGAAAATCCCTAAATTTCTCCTTGTAATGATCCCACACTGGGATTGAGGATAAGAAATGCAAAAGAGACTGCATAAGGAAAATACCACAGATTGTCATATATGTTAATAACTAGTATGGGATTAGGTATTGAACATACTTCATTTTTTTATATATAGTGATTTTTATTTGTTTTTTCATTAAAGCTGGTTTATTGTGTTCTATAAATTTTCTACTGTACAGCATGGTGACCAAGTTACACATACATGTATAGATTCTTTTTCCAACATTATCATGCCCCATTATAAGTGACTAGCTATAGTTCCCACTGCTACACAGTGGGATCTCATTGCTTATCCATTCCAAAGGCAATAGTCTGCATCTATTAACCCCAAGTTCCAATTCATCCTTTTCTCTCCTTCTCCCTGTTGGCAACAATGAGTCTATTTTCCAAGTCCATGTTTTTTTTTTCTGTGAAAATGTTCATTTGTGCAATATATTAGATTCCAGATATAAGTGATTTCGTATGGTATTTGTCTTTCTCTTTCTGACTTACTTTACTTGGTATGAGAGTCTCTAGTTCCATCCATGTTGCTGCAAATGGCATTATTTTGTTCCTTTTTATGACTGAGTAGTATTCCATTGTGTATATATAGAGCTTCTTCCTAATCCAGTCATCTGTCAATGGACATTTAGGTTGTCTCCATGTCTTGGCTATTGTGAGTAGTGCTGCAATGAACATGTAGGTGTATGTGTCTTTTTCAAAGAAAGTTTTGTCTGTATATATACCTGAGTGGGATTGCTGGGTCATATGGTAGTTCTATGTATAGTTTTCTAAGGTACCTCCACACTGTTTTCCATAGTGGTTGTATCAACTTACATTCCCACCAACAGTGCAGGAGGGTTCCCTTTTCTCCACACACTCTCCAGAATTTGTTATTTATGGACTTATTAATGATGGCCATTCTGACTGATGTGAGGTGGTATCTCATGGGGGTTTTGATTTGCATTTCTCTAATAATTGATGTGGAGCATTTTTTTTTCATGTGCTTTTTGGCCATCTGTGTATTTTCTTTGGAGAAATGTCTATTCAGGTCTTTTGCCCATTTTTCAATTGGGCTGTTGACTTTTTTGCTCTTGAATTGTTAAGTTCTTTGTATATTTTAGAGATTAAGCCCTTGAAAGTTGTATCATTTGAAATTATTTTCTCCCATTCTGTAAGTTGTCTTTTTTTTTTTAATAGTTTTCTTTGCTGTGCATAACCTTGTCAGTTTGATTCGGTCCCATTGGTTTATCTTTGCTTTTATTTCTGTTGCCTTGGGAGACTGACGGAGAAAACATTTGTAAGGTTGTTGCCAGAGAATGTCTTGCCTACGTTCTCTTCTAGGAGTTTGTTAGTATCTTGTCTTACATTTAAGTCTTTAAGCCATTTTGAGTTTATTTTTGTGCATGGTGTGAGAGTGTGTTCTAGCTTCATTGACTTGCATGCAGCTGTCCAGGTTTCCCAGCAATACTTAAAAGACTTTTTTCCATTTTATGTTCTTGACTCCTTTGTCAAAGATTAACTGACCGTAGGTGTCTGGGTTTATTTCTGGGTTCTCTGTCCTGTTCCGTTGGTACCAGTACCACACTGTCTTGATTACTGTGGCTCTGTAATATTGCCTGAAGTCTGGGAGAGTTATGCCTCCTGCTTGTTTTTTGTTCATCAGTATTGTTTTGGCAATGCTGGGTCTTTTGTGGTTCCATATAAATTTTTGGGCTGTTTGTTCTAGTTCTGTGAAAAATGTCATGGGTAATTTGATAGGGATTGCGCTGAATCTGTAGGTTGCTTTGGGTACTATGGCCATTTTTACAATATTAATTTTTCCAACCCAGGAGCATGGAATATCTTTCCATTTCTTTACATGTCAATTTTCTTCATTAATGTTTTATAGGTATTGAACGTACATCATTTTAAATGCAAAACGGATGAGAAATGATATTATGCTGGCCAGCAACTCTTGACTCCAAGAAGACTTTTGATTTCCAAATGTTAGTTGATTATGCTTCTTTTTAAGATAAAATAATTAATAATCATTGGAACTTTGCTTCTCTGACCATGTCTTAGGAACCAGTGAAACGTTGATCTCAGTTCTACAGAACCACTTGCAAGGAGGAGACACAGCTAGGAGCTGGCTCTGCTCCCTTGGTAGGAGCTGGTGGAGGATGGGGAGCTTAGATGACGGGGGGTGGGGGCTCTAGGAGGTCTGAGACCCTTTAGACATGCTGGGGTGGCTGCAATTGATAGAATCACACACTTCTCTCAGATGATGGCCTGAATATTCTTCCTCAAGCCACCTCTGAATAAAAACATTGACAGTGGGGGACCTAAAGTTCTCAAAGAAGCCATTCATATCACATTTACAGAGATCTACATCCATTCCAAGGGAAAGAATGGCAGGACTCTTGGGCAGTTGTGCTCTGGGCCACGGACAAGAAAGGGATCACTTCCTTCTATGTTCACCCAACCAATAAGTAGGACTCATTTACTTTTTAAACTACCTTATGTGGAAAGTATTCAATTTGGTAGTTATATATGCCTGAATTGGGGAAAAATAAAACATAAAAGTTTCCCATGCCAGTATTTAAAATAGTCTCTTTTACATTTGGACTAGTGTTTTACATCCTTCAGCACTGAACAGCAGTCAAGCTTAATCCTGCTCACACTTCTCTTGGTTTTGAAGTTTCTGAAAAAAGAGTCACAGAAACCAGGAGATGGCCCTTGGAAGAAGCATACACGCAGCAATTAGGGAGAGACTGTGTAGCTGACATGCTGTGTTTATGACTCTGAAGTCACATTAAGTTCTCCAATTTTCTGATTTAATGAAAGAAATCAGTGTCCATCTGTTTCAAATGTGTGTCAAAGACCACACTCCTTTCCCCTATGTGATGTAACTAAGGGAATTAATGGTGCCAGGAAATGAGGGCAACAATATCACTACTGAGATAAAATTAAACAACAAAACTTTGACTCTAAAGCCTTTGAAAGTGCCCAGAAGTTTCTGTCAGCACCTTCACACCATCTCCATCACCTCTGTGTCCTAACTAAACTAGGTAGCATTTATTTCGTTTATTATACTGTTAATCTCTATTCTTTAAATATTCTACGTCTTCGTTAACCATTTCTTGTAATTTCTCATTCCGTGCCTCGTTTTTTTTTTCCTCGAGATCTTGGGTGGTCTTTACTATCATTACTCCTAGTTTTTCTCCAGGAAGATTGTCTTTCTCCACTTCACTTGGTTGTTCTTCTGGGGCTTTGTCTTGTTCCTTCATCTGAAACGTATTTTTCTGCCATCTCATTTTGTCCAAGTTTCTGTTTGTGGTCTCCTTCCCCCAGGCTTCAGGGTTGTAGCCCCTCTTCTTGTGGTGTCTGCCCCCTAGTGAGTGAAGTTGATGCAGGGGCTTAGGCAGGCTTCCTGGTGGAAAGGACTTATACTTGCCCACTGGTGGGTGGACCTAGGCCTTGTCCCTCTGGTGAGTAGAGCTGTGTCAAAGGGTGTGTTTAGAGGCAGCTGTGTGCCCAGGATGACTTTAGGTGACCTGTCTGCTGATATGGGACTATGTCCCCACCCTGTTAGTTGTTTGAGCTGAGGTGGAGCCTGCGGGCTTTTGGGTGGGGCCAGGTCTCATTTCCAAAATGGCAACCTCCAGGGAAGCTCTTGCCAGTGATTACTCCCTGGGGCCTCCACCTCGAGTGTCCCACTCCTACACTGAGCCACAGCTGACCCCTGCCTCCCCAGGAGACCCTCCAAGGCCCTTAGGTAGGTCTGGTCCAGATTCCTGTGGAGTCACTGCTTTTTCCTATGCACCCAGTGCACATGAAACCTTGTGTGTGCTCTTCAAGATGGTTTTTTTTTTTTTTTCTCTTGGTCCTGTGTAGCTCCTGCACTCAAGCCCCACTACCCTAAATGACAAATGCTCTGGCGGCTCCTCCTCCAGAGGCCAGACTCCCAGGCTAGGGAAACTGACTTGGTTCTCAGGACTTTCGTTTCTGAGGGAGAGCCTCTGTGATATAGTTACTTTCCAGTTTGTGGGTCATCCACTAGGAAGATATGGAATTTGATTGTGTAGTGAAAGTGCCCCTCTACCATCTTGCTGTGGCTTCTGCTTTGTCTCTGGGTACAGAATATCTCTTTTGTCAACAGTTGTCCAGCTCTTCGTTGTGATTTTGGTGTTTTCATGAGAGGAAGTGAGCTCAAGTCCTACTCTGCCATCTTGTCTCCTTCCTTCTTCTCAAGTGGGTAGCATTTCAGCTTTAAAAAGAAGCTCACTCAATTGCGTGATTCTGTAAAGGCTTTTTCTGGGTATTGCTCTGTAACAGGAACCTGCTCATCTTCTTTAAAAGGTCATGTTTGTGTGCATTTGAGAAGCGTGACAATAGGCAATGATGACAACTATTTTTCACTTCATGGGTTACATGAACCTGTGTGAGATAGTCAAACTCACCACTAACTCCTAGACTGTCATTTCTGTAGGAAACTGTGAATCATGTTCTCCTGGCAAACTTAGGACATCAACTAAATATTGACATCTGAAGAATGCACATTTTCATTTTCTCTTTCCCTTCATCCTTCTCTCTCCCTCTGTCTCTCTCTGTTTCTCTCCCTCTCTCTCTCCATCTAACTAGCTATCATCATCTATTAACTTTTATCCCCAAACTCTCTCTTTCACCTGTAATCTAGGTATTCTTCCCCACTTTCTGAGGCAAATTGTTTCCATGTGACTCCTTTTAACCACCTGACAATAGACTGGGTTGACCTGAAACAGTCTGCTGGATATTTTTCCAGCAAAGATGGGTTTATTTGAGGTCAGCAGAAAACTGCAGTTTGGGGTCTGCAGTTACAATGAGCCATGTGCAAATCCCTGCAAGGCAAAGGAAGGACAATGTTTTTATGGGGCAGGGAGAAGGAAGCTGGGAGGGTTACGGTAAACAAAGAGTTCCTGGCTTTCCATTGGCTGAGTTCTTGCCAGGAAAGGAAAGGAGTCTTTCTTCTTCCTTTGGGATTTGCTATCCTTGTGGAGCAAAAAAATCTCCCTCTGCTGGTCTCCCAACTCTATTTAATTGAGGTTCCTATTTGTTAACTTTTTTTTTTTACAATGGTTTAACTTTTATTCGCCTTTTAGCCATAATTCCTTTTGTATCTTTTAAATTTCTGAATTTCTTAACCACAGCTACCTTTATTTTTCTTACCATTCCTGCCTTCACTGACTCTAGATAAATCAAAACTCCATCTCCCTAGTCTTATTCTTTACATTTATTTGATACACAATATTTATCACTTCCTTCTTCTTTTTTCGGGGTGGGAGGAGGCTGCATTTGCTGCATATGGAGGTTCTCAGGCTAAGGATCCAATTGGAGCTGCAGCTGCCAGCCTACACCACAGCCACAGCAATGCAGGATCTGAGTCACGTCTGCAGCCTACATCACAGCTCACGGTAATGCCGGAACCTTAACCCACTAAGCGAGGCCAGGGATCGAACCCACAACCTCATGGTTCCTGGTCGGATTCATTTCCACTGAGCCATGTTGGGAACTCCCCCTCTTACTTCTTTAAGAACTAATTTTTTTGTTAACTTCTTTTGGATTCTTAAAACATTATTCAATATTTTTTCCTATCTCTGGGGTCAGTTTTTCTTGGGCAACTTTTCTTATAACTCTTTTTCTCCCCACCCCTTAACTCTGACTGTGAGTTCAATGCCTTTATTTATAATATAAGAGAGGTTGTGCAGTAGCTTTGCAGTGAAAACCACAGGATCCATCTTCAGAAAGACCAGTGCTTGAATCCTGACTCTGACCTGGGGCAAGTTATTTGACCTCTCCAGTACTAATTTTCCCATCAATGAAAAAGACACAGTAGTATTTATGGTAGAAAGTAGTTGTAAGGCTTAAATCAGAACCTAACTATGGAATGTTGGGCTTAGAGTCTGGATGTATAGTAAGCACTCAATGACTGAGATATGTGTCCTCTGAAAGATTCCTTCTTTGCTTCAAGTATTATCATCCCTGTTGATAATTCCCAGACCCTATCCCACTCTCAGCTCATTCCTGGAGTCTCCATTGCCTCCAGTGATCTCCATAGAGATGACGTTCAAAATTGGCATTCCCTAAACTAGCTGGATTAGGGAGGTTCTGGAGAAACCTGAATGATTGTGTCTTAGTAAGAATTCCTGTGACAATGTCCTTTTGGGAGTTTTCAAGCCAACACCATTTTACAGTGAGATGTTCTCTCTTTGGTCTTTGGACTCTTCCCTAAATTAGTGGAAGCTTGAATGCCTTAAATACAAAGCTGACTGTTACAACTTGATTACAGTGCAGTGATTTCAGTCTAGATGTCAAGGCTATGTTTGAAAATTAAAAGTAGTCATATTATCATTTTAAAGGACTTTGGGATTATTTATGCCTGAGCAACACACACACACATACACACACATCTCCTATTTATTTCAGAATTTTACTTCAGGAAATTGGCTTGTGTGATATGTGATCATGGGAGCTAAAAAGTCCAAAATCAGTAGGATAGGGTGGTAGGCTGGAAATTCTGATACAAGTCACTTCTTCCTTGAGGGAAAATGCTTCCACCTCAGGGAAACCTTAGTTTGACTTTTTAAGGCTTTCCAACTGTACAAATAAGGCCCACCCACATTATTGAGAATAATCTCTTACTTAAAATGAACTTACTGTAGATATCAACCACATCTACAAAATACCTTCACAGCAACACCTAGACTAATATTTGACTCAATAGAGGAATAAAATCAATTGAATCAATGAATCTTCATAGATTGTCAAGTTGGCACATAAAACTGGCCATTACAGATACTAACAAATTATCTCCAGGAACCAACTCTAACTTTCCAGTTCTTACACTTCAAAACTTCCTAGAGTTCCCACTATAGCACAGCAGGTTAAGGATCTGGCATTGTTGCAGCTGTAGCATAGGTCGCAGTTGTGGCTCAGTTTCAATCCCTGGTCCAGGAACTTCTATATGCCAAAAATGTGACCCCCCCCAAAATGTGAGCATTCTTGATTTAATACTCTACGTAAATAATCTACTGAATGCTCTTGCTCTTGTTTTTTCCCACATCTCTAGATTTATTCACTATTGGCAAGTATTAAGTGACTATGCGGTACTAGACACTGGCCAGGTATAAGGATGCATGTATAAATATGACAATGCATCTGTCTTCTGGGGCTCTCTGCCGTCACCCTTGCATAAGTTCTTAGCACTCTATGTTAGAACTATTGCAATAAAACCACTCAATTTGACATTACTTCTCCCTTGCTCTCTTCCTTTTACTGTTTTGGGGATTGATTGCATAATTTAATAGACTGTCAAGGATCAGCATTAGTTTGTCCATGACTGATCTGTACCATCATTCCTTTTTCAGCCAGACTTTTCTGTGTGAGTGACTAAATTTGCCTGTACATAGGAACACACATACATTTACTTAGCTACTTACATATTCATATTCAAACATTTATTCACACTGGATTCATTTTGTATTCATATATAGAAGAGTATTACTGAAACAAAAAGTAAATTTGCTTGAACCATTTGAACAGCAAATATAAATTTTCATTTACATGTTGCCACCTGAGCTTTCTTTCAGCTCCCAAAGGTCTATCAGTGGTTCATAAACCCATGCTGCTACATGTGAAAGAATTAATTTTTGAATGAATGAATGATACGTCATCTAGAACTGTTTCTCAATCTCTGCTTAAGAGTCTGACCAGTTTTCCCCTATTACTTCTAAGTCCAAATATTATTGTTTCCCTAAGAGGCAAATTTTCAAGGTGAAGAAGGAGAAACAGGACTATTCCAAGCTCTTTTAGCTGGGAGTATTTTTTTTAATGTATGCATCACTATAAAATAAACTAGAGGAAACCTTCTCAGAGGCCATAATAATAGAGTTGCAGTGAGTACAAATCTCACTCCACAAGTTCACTTGGAAAAGCACACATTAAATGTTCTTTAAAAGATCCTAATTCTGACACTAGGCCCACTCTGGCACAGTTTCCTTTTAATAGGGCCACCCTAGTGTCCTGGGGCTTCAAGAAGGGCTCTTGGGGCCCTACTCATTATTGATGAGACATGCCAATTTCCCGCCCTTTGGGTCTGTGGTTATCTTTGGCATGCCTGGGAACTGAGGTGCTCTGTGCTCTTCTCAGTAGGTGCCCCCACAGACTCACACCACTGAGGTTTGAGTTCATGGTGTGTGCAGTGCAGGACAGCACAGACTTGTGCTACTGGCCAAATTCACAGACTTCCGCTCCCTTTGGAGACTCAGATTTGGATTCCTCTGAACCCCCGGGAGCTCTCTTGACTTTTCATAGTGCTTCAGAGGTGCCCTCCCACTTCCTTCCAAAGGATTAAGATTTTTAAAAGGGCTTAGACTAAAAAAAAAAAAAAATCTAGGCCTTCCATTGTGGCTCAGCAGGTTAAGAACACAACTAGTATCCCTGAGGACGTTGGTTCAGTCCCTGGCCTTGCTCAGTGGGTTAAGGGTCCAGCACTGCTGGGAGCTATGGTATAGGTTGCAGAAGTGGCTGGGATCCTGAGCTTCGGTGGCTCTGGTGTAGGCCAGCAGCTGTAGCCCCGACTGGACCCCTAGCCTGGGAATCTCCATATGCCACGGGTGAGGCCCTAAAAAGAGAGAAAGACAAAAAAAAGTGCAGAGAGAGATTTGTAGTTTTCTAGCACTTCTGATATCTCCTGATTTCAGTTTTTTCTCTTTCTTCACATGTCCAGGCCACATGAACCTGAATTGATGCTAAAACAAAGGAAGCGTCTTTTTGTACATCAAAGAGATGCTTCTATTAAAATTCAGAATCAAGGGAAGCAAGCACAAATAAATAAATGCAATCATGATATAGATATTATAAGGCTTACCTGATAAAGACTGTAAGACCCCTGAGCCATAGACTTGAGAGGCGAAGGTAAAATGTGTTGATGGTCCTGATGCTGAGACAGTAGCTGGGAGGAAATAACAGCAAATGTGATAGCTGAATACAGAGGACTGGCATGATTCCTGAATGTACTTAATGTTTAGTTCCATGGCTTGAAATATTCACCCTATTGTATCTTACCTGCTCTTTTCCACACCTTTTATTAATCCGTAACATATGTTACTAGTACATCTTCATGTATTTTTCAATAATGTGGGGCACCCTCTCTGTATTTTCTTTCACATTTTGCTTTTAAGGGAGTTGATGGGAGAGAATCAACGTTTAGTGAGTTTCGCTGTATCTTGGGCATTTACTAGTAACTTCAAAAGTGTGTGTGTGTGTGTGTGTGTGTGTGTGTGTGTTTAATTGTCACAACCACCTATGAGGAAGGGGTGAATATTCCCACATTACAGAAATGGCATCTATGGCGAGGGCAGCTTTAATAGCTTGCCTAGCTCATACAGATTCATACCCCACACTACCTTGATGTTCAACATCAAAACATTTTGACTGTGCTGTGTACTGAAGGTTTATAGGTTTTCAATCCTGCTGACTCATTTGTAAAGTGAAAAACTGCTAATCTTAAGAGTGTGTTATACTGACGTGAACTGTGTTATAGGTCACAGATGTGGGTTGGATCTGGCGTTGCTGTGGCTGTGGTGTAGACCAAAGCTGCAGCTCCAATTTGACCGCTAGCCTGGGAACCTCCATATGCCACAGGTGCAGCCCTAAAAAGACAAAAAAAGGAAAAAAGAGTGTGTTATGTCCCTTATTTAGATGTTCCATACTTAAATGCATTGAGCTGCAATCCTAGGGCTAGATCAGTATTTCCAATATTTACCTGGTTATAAATATCAACTTCAATTTCTTAAAAATACAGATATTGGGGGAAGACCCCCTGAATCAGAATCTCCGAGTGATTTTTATGACTGTAGTCAGACTAGATTGGCGATGCTATTGGGCCAGGCTGAGTGTTTCAGGCAAAGGCCATGTTTATACATACTGTCACCTGAGCACTGACCCCATCACACCCCACTGGTCTCTTTACATCTTGGTGGGCTAGAAAGGAGCCTCGCACTTTCTCTTTTAATACACTGAGTCTGTTAAACATTGACTAGAGTCTGAAAAATTCTAAAATCTAAAGTCTCTAATTTTTAGTATGAGAGAATTTCTAGGTGAACCCAGGGCTTGATGTTTAACTTTCCTCTGGGTTTCTTTATTTCATGGACCTCTGCCTTCCTGAATGATGTCACCATTGTCACATCCTCTGCTGCTGCTCTGGACCCTCCCATGGCTGCAGTCACTAGAGCCCAGGAGTCACTGTTATCCTTTAACAAAAAGATGCCAAAGTAAACACAATCACCTAATCAAACACCAGAGAAGTGTCAAAGGGAGTCCTTATCGCATATGAAGTCAACCTCAAATCAGTTTCTTACCTGCATGCCCTTTGCTACCCCCTGGGTCTGCTGCAGTTCCACCTCTGACAGCTGGTTTTCTTCTGCTGTCCAGTTTTGCATTCTGCTGATTAGCATCTCTTGTTCTTAGCTCCCCGCTTGCTCACTTGCTTCTCCCCTCATATTTCAGTAACCACCTCATTCATTTCATAATATCCAGCCTCATTCCTTCAGAACTACATTCCATATTATGTCTGGAGTAATTTTTCAAAAGTTTAAATTTCTAAGTACAGTCTCCCACTCACAATATTTATATGGCTCCCTTGTGTCTGTCAGATGAAGCTGAAACCCTTTTATGTGCTATTCAAAGCCCATCATAATCTGGCCCCTCCATAGAGCCTCTTCTCACTCTTTCATATCAGCCTTTGAGCCCTGGTGAACTCTTTTTAATTCACACCACACATGTGTTCTTTCCTCTTCCTAGAGTGCATCTCTCTCTCCTGTCTGCCTGGAAAATCCTTGCAGATAAATTAAAACCCTGTGTAGGAATTAACTTTTACACAACATGCTCGCTGAGCTCAAGACTGGGTTAATTGCAGTTCCCATTATGGCTCAGCAGTTAGCAAACACGACTATCATCCATAAGGACACAGGTTCGATCCCTGGCCTCACTCAGTGAGTTAAGTATCCAGCATTGCTGTGAGCTATGGTGTAGGCTGCAGATGCACCTCGGATCTGGCATTGCTGTGGCTGTGGCATAGGCCGGCAGCTAAAGCTCCCATCAGACACCTAGCCTGGGAACCTCCATATGCCACAGGCGCAGCCCTAAAAAGACAAAAAAAAAAAAAAAAAAAGACATACAGGACCATTTTATTGACAAATCTGTCCTTCTTAGCAGACTTTGTCTCTAAAGGGAGGGATAATGTCCTTCTCAGCATGGTGCTGGGCAGACAGTAAACAGTACCTATGAGGTACTGAACTGAATCCCAAGCAGCTGGCAGGGGACAGGAATGAACAACCTGTCTTCAAAATTCCTTGGATCTTGGGTACTAGAGCTATTAGCAAATCGGATGCTTGCTCATCTTCTCTTGTTACTAATGCCCTAAAATGGCATGACAACAGAGAAATTCCCAACACCATTATCTTTCACCCCAGCCATTTTCAAAAGTTACTATTTTCATGGAGTTTCTAGCCTGATCTTGTGCATGTGATTTCTCTGGCAACTTTTGGGCAGAGCACTGAGCTTCACAAGGTGGCTTGGATTATACATCTATGACCTATATAAAAGTGGCTGAGAGAGGCTGTGCAGGCTGTTCACCGGGTGTGTTGTACTCAGAGCACTCCTTTCCTGGGGCCCTTGAAGTAGAGCCCCTAGACCACTTCCGTCCAGGGTAGACCTGCCATGACTTCCTGATGGCTTTTTCTATCTTTGGGGAGTATTTGTCCCATTCTCTAGTCTTTACTTTTCCTCCAAAATTCTGAAAGCTTTGTTCCTGCTGCACTTTGACCTGCCAAATTACCCCACTGTTCACTTTGTGTCTTTGGTGGCATCCTGGGTTTCTGGTCTAACATTTTAGCCATCATTCTATTTTCTAATTTCCAAAAACCTTTATAGAATTCTGTTCAGTACACCCCAGAAACTCGTATATCTGCTCAAAATGTAAGCATTTACAGTCCCGCTATACAACACAAGGAACCATGTCCAATCTCTTGGGTTAGAACATGATGGAAGATAGTATGAAAAAAAAATGTATATATGTGTGACTGGGTAACTTTGCTGAAGGCAGAAACTGGCACAACATTGTAAACTATAAATAAAAAAAATTTTAAAGCTAAGAGATCAGCCTGTTTTTCAGAGTCCATGGGATTTATAACTATCTGTTTGCTGCTACATTCATTCTTTTTGAAAGACGTGGCCCAGACTATTGGGAAGGCTCCTATATATAGCCAATTTTTTTTTTATTCACTTATGCTTGCCTAAGGAGAAATAAAGAACTCCCATAATCAAAAAAGTATAACTTTTTTGTACATATAACTTCAAATAAGCCTTCAATGCCTAAACCAGGAGGGTGTCCAGTGGCAGGACTATCTAGTGGGGTGAATAAATGTTAGGTAGCAGTTTTTTTATTGTTTTCATTTTTTAACCTTTTATTATAGTTGATTTACAATGTTCTGTTAATTTCTGCTGTACAGCAAAGTGTTCCTGTTTTATATATATATATATTTTTTTATATATGTACATATTTATATATATTTTCTTTTTCTCATGTTATCTTCTATCATGTTCTGTCACAAGTTGTTGGATCTAGTTCCCTGTGCTATACAGCAGGATCCCATTGCTTATCCATTCTAAATGTAGTAGTTTGCATCTACTCCCAGTCCATCTCACTCTCTCCCCCTCGAACCACAAGTCTGTTCTCTATGTCCATGAGTTTGTTTCTGTTCTGTAGATAGGTTCATTTGTGCCATATTTTATATTCCACATATAAGTGATATCATATGGTATTTGTCTTTCTCTTTCTGACTTAGTTTACTTCGTATGAGAATCTCCAGTTCCATCCATTTTGCTGCAAATGGCATTATTTTGTTCTTTTTATGGCTGAATAGTATTCCATAGAGTATATGTACCACATCTTCTTAATCCATTCATCTTTCAGTGGACATTAAATTGTTTCCCTGTCTTGGTTGCTGTGAATAGTGCTGCAGTGAACATGGGGTGCATGTTGCATGTATCTTTTTGAATGAAAGTCTGTGTGGATAGATGCCCAGGAGTAGGATTTCTGGGTCATATGGTAGTTCTATATTTAGTTTTCTGAGGTACCTCCATACTGTTTTCCATAGTAGTTGTACCAATTTACATTTGCTGGGTAGGAGTTTTTATTCTTTTCATAGGACGTGAACTTCTAATTACTTTAATATTGTGTAAAAATAAGCTACTTTCCCCCAAACATGTTTATGCCATGGCACCAATAGGAAAGGATGTCATTTGCATATCACCATGGTAAAATCAGAAGAAACTGCCCTTGGATAGAAGCAACCAGCCTGGGGCTCTAGCCACATAGCCCTCCTCAGAGATCTGGTGGGCAAAGGAGAATATTCATATCTCAGCATATCCATAACCACACTAGTGTACCTCAACAACTATCCACCGCACTCTGTGTAGGACAGTCATTATCTGGACAATCAATGTTGCTAATTTCTAAGTGATAGGAGAGGAAGCTGCGATGTTTACTATTATTAGAAATTGTGCTGTGACATGAAGCTTCCTGAAAACGATCTCATGTGCTTTAGGGAATCTAGTCAGTCCTATAATAAAAAGCCTTCTTTGTCATTCCCACCATCTATTATTAACAGCTTTATCATTTGGAATTTTGGCTATTTTAAGTGAATTTTATTAGTTTTCTTAGAAATGTGGTAGCCATATTATTACACTTGTGTACTTTTGAGAGAAAGCTGTAAAAATATGTCTTTCTTACTGTATAGCACAGGGAACTGTATCCAGTCTGCTGTGATTGAACATGATGAAAGATAATGTGAGAAAATAATATTTATGTATGACTGGGTCATTTTTCTGTGCAGCAGAAATTAACACAACATTATAAATCAACTATACTTTCAAGAAAAAATTTTAAGTAAATAACACAAAAATGCTTCTTTTGATGAGTACCTAAATATGACCAGTCTTGAAAAGAGAAAAGTCTGGAGCAAGGTTTGATGACAGAGCAAGATATTCTCTGACAGGCCACGTGTAATAGAGGGTACCAAATTCTTATGAATTTCTTCAGAAAACTGAATGGGAACCAATAATAATTGAGAAAAGCAATTAGGCTCAATATTTTTTAAAAAGAACAAAAAGCAATTGCTAATTAGACGAGGCTATCTTAGAAGGAGTGGGTATTCCTTTATCAGATATTTATAAGGTGGTTGAAAGACAACTAAGGATTCTAAAGATGAGCTTGCCCAGAGTGGGTGTTTGGTTGGTGTAGGCAATGTATGATTCCATAGAGTGGCATCTTAGCTTGGTATGTTTAACCTGTTTTATTGGTTGCTGATTGGTTGCTGATTATCTTATGTTCTGTTTCCTGAGGTATTTCTTTGAAGATATTTAGGAAATCTGTTGGTGCTTACTAAAGTTCAAAATCTTCATGTTAGAAGATTTATTGAAAGGGGGAAAGACTAGCTGGTGGTGACCAGAAAGTGGATAAAGCACCCTGAGGAAAATGAGCAGTAGTAAATATACTTTTAAAAATGAGCTGCACAAACACAGTGAGTTTTGTTAATTATGTATTGGCCAGAGGGAATGTTGGGAAGAAAAAGCTTTTATTAGAAATTATTTTTAAAATGATTTGTACAGTTTTTTTTAGATGTCAGAAGTCATCAGCTGCAGAATTACTATTTGTTCTGCAACATGAGTATATACTGTTACATAGTTAACAGAATTACTACTATTTGTTCTGCAACATGAGTATATACTGTTACATAGTTAACAGAATTACTACTATTTGTTCTGCAACATGAGTATATACTGTTACATATACACAGGAGAAACCAAGATTAAATAACCCACCACAAACACAGCTATTGAATGGGAAAGTCAGAATCTGAACCTGATTTATCTTTCTCTCTCCTTCTTAAAATCCATGATTTTTTGTCCTCTAAAAAGAAATGATAAGCACTTATTTGGTTACGAGGGTGAGAAATTGGGCACGTATTTTTTTTTCAAATGTGGATTTCCCAAATATCTTTTAACTTGATACTTTACTCTGAGCAACACTTCAGTGAGTACCTAAATTTAGCCTAAATACTTGATTGTACAGGGGATTTTTTATGTCTTTATTTTAGAAGTGTTAATTAATTCGATTCTTTTCTTCTGGGAACTAGACAGACAATTTCAGGGGCAAATCTTCAATACCGTCAGAATTTAATTAAATCGATTATGTACTTTTTAATTCAAGCTATTTTTTATTGAACCATTGTTCAATTGTTAATATTAAGATGAAAGAAAGTATACTTCAGGAAAAGTAGGGAGAGACGGAGAAACGGGGGAGGGACTGCTGCTTCTGAATCTGGATAACTGTTCACTAAAATCTGAATAATAAGACTGAGCTGGTTAAAAAGCCTGATAATGAATTTTATAACAGGATTTCCTATGCAAGTATGTGCAGAAAGTTCCCTGAGGTATCCTACAGCTGTTTTTCTGTAGATCTTAAACACTTCATCTTAACATTTTAACCCAAAAATAACAAAATTTTCAAGAGTGTTCTTTAAGAAATAAAACTTCATCAGAGAAGATATACAGATGGCAAATGAGCTTGTGAAAACATGTTCCACATCACTTGTCATCAGGGTCACGCAAATTAAAACAAAGAGATCCTACCCCACACCTGTTAGAAAATCTGGAACACTGACAACGCCAAATGCCAGAAAGAACAGGAAGCAGCAGACCTTTCGTTCTAAGTTTGTGCAAACCTGTAAAATATACAAAACAAATAATGTAAAGTATGGACTTTGGATGATTATAATTTGTCAACATAGGTTCGTCAGTTGTGATAAATTTATCACCCTAGTGGGGACTGTTGATAATGGGGGAGGTTATGTGTGTGCATGGAGGTAAGAAGTATATGGGAAGCCTCTATCTTAGGCTCAGTTTCATTGTGAACCTAAAACTTCTCTAAAAAAAATAAGTCTATTAAGAAAGTAAGGATTTCCCATTGTGGCTCACTGGAAAACCAATCTGAGTAGTATCCATGAGGGTGCACATTCGATCCCTGGCATTGCTCAATGGGTTAAGGATCCGGCATTGCTGTGAATGTGATGTAGGCCAACAGCTGTAGCTCCCATTTGACCCCTAGCCTGGAAACCTCCATATGCCGCAGGTATGGCCCTAAAAAGACCAAAAAAAAAAAAAAAAAAAAAAAAAAAAAAAAAAAAAAAAAAAAAAAAAAAAAAAAAAAAAAAAAAAAAAAAAAAAAGGAAAAAAAAGAAAGTAAAAGTAACTAGTATAGTCATAAAATGTGATATACTAAAATAAATACAATATTCAAAACAAAAACACTACTAACATAGAAGGATTACAATTTGCTGTCTAATTAATTTGAAAATGATTTAAAGTAAGGTAAAAACAGTTTCAATGATTATTTTCCTGCTGTCAAAGACACTGACAACTGCTGTTTTCAACTTTGACCCACTTATACCCGCCTAAAAATGAAATATGAATCAGTCATGATACATAAAAATACAGTGTGTTATCTCTTCACTGGTTTCAGTTGCTGGTTTATTTTTTTCAATTCCTTAATCAGATGTATAAACACAACCTATTTGAGTCAGTTGTGAAGTGCTAAGTAGAAATATCACCACGTGGCTTCATGGTTTATGTATCTTTAATATCTGTAATTTAGGAAAATAATGAACACAGACGAGATTGTTTCTTTGGCCTGGAGGTATTCATCTGGTAGAAATAGCCATTGGAACTGCATCAGCATAAAATTAAAGCCCCAGACTTGAGAGACTTGACTGAAAAGAACATAATCATTAAGAGTTTAGAATACAAATCATCTGGTTTATTTTTCAAATCTTTGTAAATGTAAACTGTGGTAGAAAAAGCTATTGTTTGAAAAGAAGTCTAAATGCCCCAGGAGCTAACTAGTCTTTCAAGAGTCCTGAAATGACTGAGCATTAATAGGTAACCACAAGTTTCTAAATAAAATGTTTATTACACTCAGGACCACACAAATATGTAGCTATGTTTTATATAAATAAATATATATATATATATATAATCAGCTGATATTTTGAATCCCAACATAACTATCTCTATATATTTATCTATGGTATGCATATATAATATGCATGTATATATATGTATATGTACAAATTATGTATGGGTTCTATACTAACATAGTTTTTTTTAATATATACAAATAAAGACACTTAAAAGTATATGAGAAAAAATGTGTAAACTTAATATTTCACCTTTTTATGCATTTGGTATAGAATCATTTTTCTCCCACTAATGGTGTTCCAGTGGTTTACTTGTTAAGTGTCTCGTTCATCGTGATTAACTCATACTACCATAGCCTAATAGTTGAAGTCAGGGTATGTACTTAGTGTGAGGCTTATCATTGGTTACACTGGCTGCAAATTCATACTTTACACAGTCTTCTTAATAATATAACTTTGGAGCTTTTGTCTGATCTCATTAAATCATTATTTTAACCCTCTAATGAAGGCAAAGGAGTTTGTTTTAGTATTAGGAAAATTGTCAGTTCTGGTACTTTCTTGTTCTTATGTATTTTTGTTATAAATATTTATTGGTCACCTATGGTTTCTTATGTAAGCATATCTTTAAACTACATGTCCATGTTGTGAAGATTACTCGAGTTGAAATAGTATATTCTAGAAACACACTTAACCAGAAGCCCACAACTCTGAAGACAAATAGGGAATTAAGAAGCCCTTATCTTTAGTGCCCCCTTCTGGTAGAATTCCTGCTCCGCCCTCAGATTTCTGTCCTTAACATTTAACTATGTGACATTTGTCATTCTATATAGTAAATGTTAGTAAAATGTACGTTCTTTATTTATAGAAATATACAAATAAAGTGTTAGTTTTCTGCATGTCCCAGTGGATTATCTTGGCAAATCCTGGTGTGAACACATGCATGCCACTTGGTGTGTGTTTGTGTGTATATACATATAGATACACACATTATATATATAATGTGTGTATATATACGTATATATACACACATGATGACGAGTGAGCTTTCCACAACAATATGGCTATTTGGGCCGCCTCTGTGCAAATGCCATCTCTAATTTGTAAACTCTTTTCTAAACAGTTCAACGTTTGTGCCCTAGATAGTCTCATCTAAAGTAGGCATAGCACATTGAACACATGGACTGAGCAGGGCTCAGATGAATAGCTGAATAATAATACAGAGCAAGAAACGAGGGTGATGATTGCTGAATTTATATTTGGATACTGTGTGCTTTTCACCACTCTAAATTTAGTTCAATTCCTCTTTTGGATTTTTCCAAATATAAACAAAAAAGCTCTGTACTTCTTGGATTTCAAAGGCAGGTGAAATCTTGACTTTAAAGGCACCTAGGGAGTTCCCGTCGTGGCTCAGTGGTTAACGAATCTGACCAAGAACGATGAGGTTGCGGGTTCAATCCCTGGCCTTGCTCAGTGGGTTAAGGATCCGGCGTTGCCGTGAGCTGTGGTAGGTCGCAGATGTGTCTCGGATCTGGCGTTGCTGTGGCTGTGGCGAAGGCCGGCGGCTACAGCTCCTGTTAGACCCCTAGCCTGGGAACCTCCATATGCCACAAATGTGGCTCTAGATAAAAAAGGCAAAAATAAATAAATAAATAAAGGCACCTAGGCTATATCTAATCTAACTTCTTCTCAAGGCATAAATCCTCTCTACAAATGCCTTAGACGTGGAAGTCCAGTTTCTGGGTTTCCACTTGCAGCACGGGCTGCTTATTTCCCCAAGTCAAGTATAATGGCTCCCATAATGGCTCTTAATCTTTAAGATCAAATATGCACAGATCTTCAATTGTAACAAACATGACAAAGAATTTTCAACAACCTGCTGAGCTCCTTCTAGGATCCTATGGTTTACTTTGCCAGATTTTTTTCTAAAATATGAAATATATATGTAATAAACATGAGGCAACAACTCAAAATACTCTAAGAGTTTTGGTTCAGTGTAAAGTGATTCTGTTAGATCCTTTGGTTTGGCCCTTACTCTACTATTAGTGTAGAGTAAGTGTACAATCACTTTTTGCAGTAGATGCAATTTGATGACTTTATAATGCATGAGTCCTCTAAACATACTTACTGTTTTTAAGAATTTTTGTAAGCATTTCTGCTACGAAGCATTCCTTGTCATTTATTTGAGCATCTGACGTTTGAACAGAATGGAATCCTCGAGTGTTTCTGCTCATTTGTATTTCTAACCATTACTCTATCGATGTGTTTTGATTTTTCTTTCTGATTATCCCATGAATTAGGTCTAAGTTTTGTATCATTTTATTGCTTTGCACTCTGCTGTTTCTCTGATTTGACTTGAGTTTTCTCGCAGAGACCCTAAATTATGTATCATTTTATTTGCCAAGGCATGTGATGTAAATTTTGTAATATTAGATGTTTTATTGATTTGGTTGCCAAAGTAGCATAAAATTACTCTTGCGAGAAGACTATCATTTTATAATTTGAGATGAGGTGAGGCTGGGTATGTATTACTAAGGAAAGGGGGAGGTGTTGAAAACAGGGAACATGGGAGGAAACCCCTAGTGATAGCACAGAAAAGTGAAAAATTAGCGTTTTTTTTGTAGGAAAATGTCCGATTGTGAGCAGCTACCTAGCCTGACATGTTCTGAATTACTGGTTAGGAAAGACTTGTCTACAAGTCTTAGATAGAGTTTATTTGAATGTTAGGATAAATAAAAGCATCTCTAGGAGTTCCCTGGTGGTCTAGCGTGTTAAGGATCCAGCGTTGTCACTGCAGTGGCTCGGGTCACTGCTGGGCAGGTTGGATCCTTGGCCAGTGAACTTCCAAATGCCATAGGCACAGCCAAAAAATATATGTATATTAGCATCTCTAACCCTAAGATTAATCTGTGCAGGTATCACTTATTATGTTTTTAATTACTATGAGAACAGTCGCCCTACTCTCCTGCTTCTGCACATGCGTAAAACTTCTATTCCTCCCTTCCTTGATGTCTGTCAGGCATAGGCCACTCCATGGACCTGATGATAAAATGCGCTTTGTTGGCAGTGTCTCCCTTAGAGTCAGTGAAGTTACTGGATCCTTTTCCGAAGCGGGTGTTGATCTATGAATCTCTAATTTTCCATGGGTGTGTCATAAAGAAGGCATGTGTTATGGGAACTTGTGTCCTCTGTGAAGCAAATTTCATGGTATTAGCCTTTCTGCACAGGGCTGTCCTGCCTCTTAGAAACTTCCAAGCTGGTCAGGAATTCTGGATGAACGATTCCTGCCTCTGTTTCAGAAAGATGCTTGAGGCTCTAAAACAATAGAAATCTGCAAACTTCATCAGAAATAGGGACGCAAATCTTTCCCAAATGCTTCAAATAAACTGAAAAATAAGATAACAGAAAAAGTAGCATTGCTCTGCCTAAAGGAACAGCTTTCAGGAAGGTGGAGATTTGCATTCTTCCTTTCTTGCCAGGACACAGAGGGTGGCAGGAATCTGTGGAATTAGAAGGCCAAATAGGCTTCTTTGGGATTTACTATAGAAAGATCAGAATCCAATAATGTAAAGAGGTAAAAATCAGAAATTCAGTCTATCAGATTACCACGAAGGTGATCAGGACTTTCTGCGTATTGAGAGAAGGCATTGCTAGGTATTGAGAGAAGGCATTGGTCAGCTGCCCCTAGGAAATCTCCCTTCTAGCCTAAAATCTCAAAATTTTGCCAATTTTACATTTTCAGATGATTTTAACACTCCAGATATGTCAGGGTTTTTTTAGGTTTTTTTTGGGGGGGGGGTTAGGGCCACACCTGTGGATATATATGGAGGTTCCCAGGCTAGGGATTGAATCAGAGCTGTAGCCACTGGCCTGTGCCACAGCAACATCAGGTCCGAGCCGCATCTGTGACCTATACCACAGCTAATGGCAATTCCAGATCCTTAACCCACTGAGTGAGGCCAGGGATCAAACCTGAGACCTCATAGATGCTAGTCAGATTAGTTCCCACTGAGTCACGATGGGAACTCCAACACTCCAAATTTGGTCAACAAGGATAATTCCTTAATTCCTTTATCGTTAATTTCACATTCTTAAGTTGTTTACAGTATGCCAGGCACGTTGGGTAGAGTTTAAAAAGAAGCTGAGGACACATGGCAGGACTCATCCATCTCCTTTAAGGCTTAGCTTAAGCTCCCATGCCATCTGATGATTAGAACTCCACTCTCTGATTTATATCACGGTCCTTACTGTTTACACCACCATTTTCAAAAGGTGTAGTGTTTGTTGAGCTCTTACCATATGTCAAGCATTTTTCCAACATTAATAACATAGATTATTTCATCTAAACCTTTTAAAGAACCCCATGAGGTCGGTACCAGTATTGTCATTATTATCCTTATCACCACTGTCATCACCATCCGAAGCTATTTTGGCCCAGTGATACTGTCTCACTCATCCAAGCTCATAGAGCTATTACAGGGCAGAGCCAAGAATGAACTGAATCTCTAGAGATCCCAAACTGTGTGCCGTTATGATCTATGAAGAGGTTTATAGGGGCTTGCTAGGGGAAAAATCATGACTATAAATATAATTTCTTCTAAAATGTATTTTAAACGTTAGTTTGTTTTGACTAATGTTGGGCCCCTACTATTATCCATCTGCCTTTAGGAAATAGCCTAGCTTTCCCACCCCCTAGTGCCAAATCCTAGTAAGTAGTTTGGGAGATCAACGTGTCAAGTACAAATGAAAGATAATAGGTTTGAAGTTGAGAATTGATGCAGAGGCAGTGGTGACCATACAGCCTTAGAAATGATTTATTCCTATATTTGATAATACTTATCAGTTTTATATATTTCCTATGAATTGATATGTGTTTTGTGGGGGTTTTTTTTGCTTTTTATTGAAATATAGTTGATTTACAATGTTGTGTTTGTTTCAGGTGTATAGCAAAGTGATTCAGTTACATATATATGTATATATACTTTTTTAGATTCTTTCCTATTATAGGTTATTACAAGATATTGAATATAGTTCCTGTGCAATACAGTAAGTCCTTGTTGGTTATCCATTTTATATATAGTAGTATGTATCTGTTAATCCCAAACTTCTAATTTATCCCTACTCCTCCCACATTTCCCCTTTGGTGACCATAATTTTGTTTTCTAAGTCTGTGAGTGTATTTCTGTTTTGTATGTGGGTTCATTTGTGTCATTTTTTTTAGATTCCACATATAAGTGGAATATATGTGGAATAAGTCATTGTTTTAGATTCCACACATCATATAAGTGATATCAGTGATAATTGTCTTTCTCTGACTTATTTCACTCAGTATGATAATCTCTAGGTTCAACCATGTTGCTGCAAATGGCATTATTTCATTCTTTTTTATGGCTGAGTAATATTCCATTGTGTATATATCTACATCGTCTTTATCCATTCATCTGTGAGCATCTTGCTTCAGTGTCTTGGCTATTAATAGCACTGCTATGAACATTCAGGTGTATATATCTTTTCAAATTAGAGTTTTCACTGGATAACGTTTGTGTTTTTTATTAAGCTTTTCTCCCTGTCTACTCCCATAAACTCCTTTTGGATCAGCATACTGAAATTTTTATCATGAACTGCAGTCAAATTATTTTAGGAAACTTTGATCTAGAACATACATTCTCATACATGACTATCCACCAATCAACATTTATATATTGAGAACCTAGCATGCATTTATAGTCACACTGAATGCTCAGGAGGCTTAAGTATTTCCTGCTTTTCTGGGAGCTACAAAAATTGTTCTCCACCTGTCATTTACCCATACAGTTTTCTTCCCTCTTTTAGTACTTAAATGGTATCTTCCACTGATTTATATTCCCTGGCAGTAGCAAGCACAGTGTTAGGGATAAAAAGAACACTCAAAAATATATTTATTCTAAGAGCAAAGACGAACAGAAATTGATCCATCAGCTTTTTAAAACTCCCAGTTATTTGTTCAGCATGACTAAGAAAGTGAATTTTCAGCCAGATGAAAGTATTTTAATTAATGTTGTGTTCACACTCCAGCCAGATTTGTAGTCCTGCTGAAATTAACAGATTCCAGTTAATAATATGTAGCCACAGTTGGTGGCATTTTAATTTAGAATTATTTTCTAGAATTTGAATGATGTCTCACCAACAATTGTACCCCAACTACTTATTGGCTCTTTGCTTGCCACCTTGTCTCTTTCCACAACAGAGAAAGGGAATTTTAAAGATAAACTACCTGCAGTGCTTTTTGCATTGCTCATTGTGTCTTACAAGTCATTTGCAGTACCGATGAATTTCAGAAAATGGTTTTCACTCTTTCTTGCGAAATGATATATTATCACAGCTTAATGATTTCTCCTCAAAATCCCAGAGTGCCACACTATAATGATAAAGCATAATAGTGAAAGTAAACATTTAAGGGTTAGAGAAAGCAGAGCTGGTTTCCAGAACAGTTCTAAGCTAGTCATTGGAATAGGCTTCCTGTTCTTTAACTGAACTCCCTAACACAGAAATCAGCAAAACAGGGTTTTGAGAATAAAAGAACTAATTGAAATGAGGCCCTTTTTTGGGTTGATTTAAGTATGTCTGTTGGCTCTAAAGAATGAAGAGAGGTCATCACTAAAACAAGTGGAATTTGATATAATGGCTCCCTGTATTGATGGGATGTTTGTCAAGGTTATTTCAGTTCTTTTTTTTTTTTTGCCTTTTTGTCATTTTTATGGCCGCGGGTTTATGGCCGCACCCGCGGCATGTGGAGGTTCCCAGGCTAGGGGTCTAATCGGAGCTGTGGCCACTGGCCTGCGCCGCAGCCACAGCAACGCAGGATCCGAGCCGCGTCTGCAACCTACACCACAGCTCACAGCAACGCCGGACCGTTAACCCACTGAGCAAGGCCAGGGATCAAACCCGCAACCTCATGGTTCCTAGTCGGATTCGTTAACCACTGCGCCACGACGGGAACTCCCCAAGGTTATTTCAGTTCTAGGCAACAAATTCTGACTCTGGCTTTTAAAAAGCATAAACAAACAAAAAGCTTCCCCAGAAGGATGCTGGTTAGCATTATATTCACAGGGAAAAGTGGTGGAGCCTCAAAAAGGTCAAGGCCAACCAGGACCAGTGTCTGCAGCACCCCTGTTTCTTGCCACACCTCTTTTCTGTGTCTCCCCCATGAGGATTTGGCTCTTTTAAGCAAGTTTTTCCAGGTGGTGGTAGAAATGACCAGGAGCAGGCTCATTTGCTTACAACTCTGAGATCAGAGAGGAAAGGATCATCTTTCCCCAGCCCAGAGTCAAAGACTCTGGGGAGAAAAGTCTCTTTGGCTTGGCTGGGGTCATGTGACTCTCCTTTATCACAAGATCCTTGAGGGTTGTGGCTCAAAGCACAGGCTGTGCCTGCCTGCTCTGTGATCTCGGCAAGATTACTTAACCTCTCTGTGCCTCAATATCCTTGTCTGTGAAATGGGGATAACCACAAGGTTTTCAAATGAGACGAGTGTTGCCTATAGACCTGGGCAGGAGTGACTTCTGCTTGGGTCTCACACTGTAGAAGTCTGTTTTGAGCTGAATTATGTCCCCTTAGAATTCATGTTGAATCCCTAACCCCATTTTCAGAATGCAACTCTATTTGAAGACAATGTCTTTAAAGAAGTGATTGAATTAAATGAGGTTATTATTGTGGGCCCTAATCCAGCTTTTGTGGGGTTTTGTTTTTGTTTTTGTTTTTGTTTTGTCATTTTGCCTTTTCTGGGGCTGCACCTGCGGCATATGGAGGTTCCCAGGCTAGAGGTCTAACAGGAGCTGTAGCTGCCGGCCTTCGCCACAGCCACAGCAACAGGGGATCTGAGCCGCGTCTGCAACCTACACCACAGCTCACGGCAACACCGGATCCTTAACCCACTGAGCAAGGCCAGAGATCGAACCCGCGACCTCATGGTTCCTAGTCGGATTTGTTAACCACTGAGCCACGATGGGAACTCCCCTAATCCAGCTTTTGGTGTCCTTTTAAAAGAAGGAAAATTGGACCCACAGATACCAGGAATGAAAGGGCACAGAGCAAAAAAGAGGAAAAAAAACGTGAGGACACAGTGAAAAAGTAGACAGCTGCAAGTAAACAAAAGAGACCTCAGGGGAGAAAAAAAAAAATCAACCTTGTTGACACTTGATGTCAGTCTTCTAGTCTTCAAAGCTTCAAAAAAATAAATGTCTATTGTTTAAGCACTTCAGTCTGTGGTATCCTGTTCTGGCAGACTAAGCAAACAAAGTGAAACTGACAGCACTAACGGTCTGAACCTAGCCAGATCACAGATTGGGACTTGAACCCATGGTTTTAAGTTTGAATCACTCACCCAATGTCTGGACTCACTGAGGTTCAGATTATTCATAACTCTGCGCAGAAGGAATTCAGCGAGAGACAAAGTGATAGGCAAGAAATAGACTTGTTAAGGCAGGAAGCTGTGAGAGATGCAAGTGGGCAGACATGGAAGCTCTGCCCCAAGGATTAGGTGGGCTACAGTTTTATCACCCAAGGGGAGTAGAGGTCAGAAAAGACCACCTCTTCCTCTTTCTTCAAGCAGTAGCTCCTCCTTAGTAACCAGTAAGGTATGTATTGAAATCATCAAAAGGGTCATCCTCGGAGTTCCTGTCGTGGCTCAGTGGTTAACGAATCCGACTAGGAACCATGAGGTCGTGGGTTCGGTCCCTGGCCTCACTCAGTGGGTTAAGGATTCGGCGTTGCCGTGAGCTGTGGTGTGGGTCGCAGATGCGGCTCAGATCCTGCATTGCTGTGTCTGCGGCATTGGCCAGTGGCTACAGCTCCTGTTAGACCCCTAGCCTGGGAACCTCCACATGCCACGGGTACGGCCCTAAAATGACAAAAGGAAAAAAAAAAAAAGAAAGAAAAGGATGGTCCTCAAACTCCTGCCCTGGGTCTGAATCTGAATGGAGGCCCCATCCCATCCCCCACCCAAAACATCTCGTGCCTCCACTAGTCAAGCAAGCCTGCCTCTTCTGATGGTTTTCTTGAGCAATTAACAACTTACAGGGATCTCCCAACATCCCCTAGACTTCCCTCTCTGTCTATGATCCTTTACTGGGACGTCTACAACAACCTGTGCCTACTCCATCCCTATCACACATACAAAGGCTTTGCATAGACCAAATTTTGAAACATGTTGAGAATTTTTTTCTTCTTTTCATACTCCTCTGAGAGTTTTGAGACATCAATCACCAATGGGGAAGTTGGAAATTCTAGGAGAAGACCCCCAACACCAGGGGCAGCAGGCTGGGCACTGTGTGCAGGGGGAGAGAACACTGTAGCCAGCTTTTGCTTAGCTTTAGATACCCTCAGAGGGATGGGTGAAGCAGACCAGGTTCCCCCCATGACAGTGCTGCCTCCCCCTACCCTTCTGCTCTGGTGATAGAGTTATGAGAATGGTCTGGAAACGCCAAATGGGAAATGGGAGATATAAGGGGGAAGATTGTGTATTCCCTTATGCCCCCAGCACCTGTTCAGTCCTGAACTTGGGTTTAGTCCTTTCACTTTGGGCATAGCCTTTGTAACCTGAGCATTAGTCATAAAAATGCAGTCTCCATCTGTGCTCAGCCTAACCTCTCCCCCCACCCCACAGCCAAAACGTTAGGAATAATTCAAATTAACACATGTTTAAACAGTGCTTGTCCCATTGGGGGATTCGAAAATTTGTATTGTATTTGATTATGTTGTGGTATCTGGACCCACCTCTGTGGCAGGGTTGAAGGTTTGTGATCTACACGCCTTCACACATCCATTCTTCTCTGTGACACAAGAGTTAGTTATTATGATTAGTAACCTTCACCCAAACTATATGGATTACAGAATCATTTTCTATAGGAATGTGAAAAAATTTATTAGAAAAGTAAGATTGCACATGTTTCCTTTATTCCCTGAACATCGTTCCCTATAGTAGGGGGTTTAGGTGTATCCTCTCGTCAATGTGTAGAAAAGGTTTTATGTTCGTTTTATTTTTACTCTATATGATGTTATTAATTATAAGCACCCTAAGGTAATGTATGGCCTCAAAATTTAAATTACATGATAAATGTTGTACTTGAAATCAAAATGCTAAGATGTGAGGAAAGATAAGGTAAAATAAATATTCCAATTCACTGTAATCCCACCCCCTCATTTTCACAAAACAATGTTAACTGTTTTTAAATGGAGAGAAATGTTCCATAATCTAGATTGAATCCTCTGGACTAACTTTACCACCTTTAGCTTCTGGGGAAGAAAATTAAAAGAGAAACAGCCTTATGGGAAGGAGAACAAAACCATTCTTCCTAATAAAAAGAATAGGAATGTAGAAAATTAAAAGAGAAAGAGCTTTATAGAAAGGAAAACAAAACTATTTTTCCTAATAAAAAGAACTACAATGTAGAAAAAAAAAAATGTCATTAACCTGACATTCACCTCTGCCTGCATTGCTGGCCAGTTCTGGCTGAAATTCCAAAACACGCTTGCACTTCAGCCAGATGACCAAAGTATGTGTTGAATGGGGTGGAGGAGGCCTGGAGGAAATTTAAGTTTAGTCTGCAGTGGTATAAAACATTAACAGTGGAAAATAAAACTATAGGTTAGATTTGGTAATTTATAAGAAAATGACATTTAATTTTATGTCAGAAAGAAATATTTCTTCTTATCACTTCTGTCAAGATTGATCTACAAAAATCTCTCATACTTTAACCTGACATTATATTTTTCAAGAGTATTTTTTGAAGCTGACTCAACTTTAAGCTATATAGTTTTAAACTGATAACCTGTATAAGCAGGCAGAGTTCGCTGATATTTCCTTTCATCTTAACCATAAGAGTGAAGGGCAAGAACACTCCAGAGAAGATGATTTTTAAAGTCGTATAATTGAACATTGAGTGTCTGTAAAAATTGTAGCCTTAGTAATTCATGGACTTATTTAATTTCTAAAAGTAGAATTTTAAGGTTATGTTTTAGTTCATTACTAAGCTTTAAGAAGAGCTTGCGGGGACATATGAAAAATAACATTGATGACAGATTATAATATAAAATTATATTTATTATAATAGTGTTAAGGACAGTAATTTTTCCATCTAAAAATACTTAGGCCCCTCAGGGTCCACTCTTTGAAGCCACTATACTAGGTGATGATAATCAAAACCAGGCTTGATCTCTGCTTTCACAGTATTGATGGCCTTGTGAGAGAAGTATTTTTAATTTAATTTTTATTTTACATTGGTGTATAGTTGGTTTACAATGTTGTGTTAATTTCAGGTATACAGCAAAGTGATTCAGTTATGCATATACACATATCCATTCTTTTCCAAATTATTTTCCCATATAGGTTATTAGAAAATATTGAATAGAGTTCCCTTTGCTATACAGTAGGTCCTTATTAATAAGAAGTATTACTTAAGTTTAATATTGTACTAGTGACAACTGTTACCAAGAAGTTCATGTCAATATTGGTGCCTTGCTGTGGGTACAGGACATAGACAGATAGTCCCAGCAAAGTTTCCTTGAGAAAGTGATGCTAGAGATGAGATTTGAAGGATGAGAAGGAACTAAATGAACATTCAAGGGAAAAGCAAAGAGCTTTCAAGGCATAGGGAACAGCATAGAGCGCTGAAAGTAGGTCAGGAGCCTGAGATAATAAAGGGAATTACAATGTCATCTGAGCCTGGATAATTCTTTTCAAAAAGATTGCAGAGTGTTAGGAGTTTGGGAGTGAAAAAGCTCTTTATGAGGTAATGCAATTTGCTGCACATTCTACAGCTTAAAATTGTAACTCTAAGTGCATAAAGCAATGATATATTCTATGTGCTAATTTTAAAAATGGCTCTCCCGCTGCCAATCAATTCCATTAAGTGTTTGCACTGATGTATCCAGGGTCTATATGTGATTCACTGAGCCAAATGATGAATGCTTTTGGAACAGAAGTACATGGATGGTTTTTGCCATCTAATGATATATGATGTCCATTGGAAGTCATAGAGTGTTAGCTAGAGAAGGGACTACAGGGGTCCAATAGATCAATCTTCTCTTCCTCAGTTAGAGAAACAAGCAGAGAAAAAAGCATTTTTCATGGTTTCATAGCAACTTGGTTACAGAGGTGATATCAAAATATAAACTTAATAATTTCTATCACTTTTACTCATCATAGGCAAATTGTAATTACAATGTTACCTATTTTGGATTACTCACAGAAGTAATACTTTTCCAGTTCCACACAGGCTCAAAAAGAACATCACATGTGTGAAAACAGTTTAACACAATTTAGTCTTGTTAAAGATATTGATGGCCAGCTGCCAGTACTAATGACACTGCATATTATCATGGCAGAGATCCAAACGGACAAAAGAGATTATGGATATAGGTTTCTGAAACGTAGAATAAATACTTCATACAAATGGAAATCCTTTAAAACTAGACTTGGCAGCATAAATTGGTTTCTTGCTACCAGTTACTGTGGGTAGACAAGGCTGATGAAAAGGTACAGAAAATGAATCATCTCTGTGAAAATATAGCTTTGAATCAACTTTGCTTCTTCTTAAAGGTCACATTCTTCCTTTGTACTCACACATACATCCACTCACACAAACATACAAAATTTTTTCATCATGCTTCTTTCAAGTTGGAGGCATGATGCCGATTTTGGGACACTCAAATTGAGCTGAAAACTATTCAGCCGTGTATCACAAATCTACCTTGTGTATTTTATTTTAAAATTTTTTCTTTAATATTTATTTCTTTTTCAAAAAATAGAAAAGCTAAAAGAAAACAAAATATTTTTATAATCATGTTTCAATTCTATAGCCATTGTTTTTTTTCCTTTTTTAATTGATGTATATAATCTATATTATGGATGCACAATATAGTGAAAGGTTATATTCTGTTTATGTGGTTATTATAAAACACTGGCTATAGCCCCCATGTTATACAATATATTCTTGTGGTTTATTTTATAACCAATAGTTTATACTTCTTAATTCCTTACCCCTGTATTGCCCTTCCCTCTTCCCACTAGTAATTACTAGTTTGCCCTCTATATCTCTAAGTCTGCTTCTTTCTGTTATGTTCACTAATTTGTTATATTTTTTAGATTCCACGTGTAAGGGATATCATGCAGTGTTTGTCTTTCTCTGGTGACGTATCTCATCTAGCATAATACCCTCCAAATGGACCCATTTTGCTGCAAATGGCAAACTTTCATTGTGTGTGTGTGTGTGTAAGATATGACACATCTTCTTTATCCATTCATCTGTGATGGACACTTAGTTTGCTTCCATATGTTGGAAATTGTATGCTGCTATGAACATTGGGGTGCAGGTATCTTTTCAACTTAGTGTTTTTTGGGTTTTGGGGTATATACCCTAGAATGGGATTGCCAGGTTATGTGATAGTTCTGTTTTTAGATTTTTAAGAATCCTCCATATTGTTTTCCACAGTAATTACGCAAATTTACATTCCCACCAACAATACAGGAGTGTTCCCTTTTCTCCACATCCTTGCCAACATTTGCTATGTGTGTCCTTTTTGATGATATCTCATTGTGGTTTTGATTTGTATTTTCCTGATCAGTGATGTTGAGCAACTTTTCATGTGTCTGTTAGTTACTTTCATTTCCTCTTTGGAAAAATATCTACTCAGTTCCTCTGCCAATTTTTTAATTGGGTTGGATGGGTTTTTGATATTGACTTGTATGAGTTGTTTATATATGTTGTGTATTAACCCCCTATCCGTGATACCATTTGCAAATATTTTATCCCATTCAGTAGGTTGACTTTTTGTTTTGTTGGTTGTTTCCTTTGGTGTGTGAAATCTTTTAAGTTTAATTAGGTACCATTTGTTTATTTTTTCTTTTATTTCCTTTGTTTTCAAAGATGAGTCTAAAAACATTGCTAATGATTTATGTCGAAAAGTGTTCGCCCTGTTTTGTTCTAGGAGTTTTATGCTATCTAGTCTTATATTTAGGTCTTTAATCTATTTTGAATATATTTTTATATAGTGTTAGAGAATGTTGAAATTGCATTTTTAACATGTAGCTGTCCAGTTTTGCCAGCTCCACTTATTACAGAGACTTTTTTCTCCATTGTACATTCTTGCCTCCTTTGTCAGAGGTTAATTGGCATACGTGTGCGGTTTTATTTCTGGGTTCTCTACTCTGCTCCGTTTGAAACTCAATGCTGTTCTTAGTAAGGTGGTATAGGGATGTCAAGTGTTTCATTATTTACTTTAGTAAAAGTTACAGATTACTTCAGTTCTGGCTTTGTTTGGTTTTTGTTTTGCTGCAGGGAAAGGGAAAGATCTCAAATAGTAAAATTAAAAATGATAGGAGAAGCCACTGGAAGATTTAACTGGCATAACAATCATTCACATGAATGAAACACTTGTATTTTCCTGCAATGCTCTTCATTGCAAATACAGTGTTTCAGAGGGTTCACCTTAATGCATCATTCCTCTGAGCTGGGTTTGAGAGACCCCTCTGTGTGAACTTCTCTCTCCTTCTCAGTCTCTCAGAGGACTCTGATTGATCACAGTGCTGCAATGGGGCTTTAAATTGATCCACTGAACTATAAGACCAGCAATTAATTTAAAACAGAGTTCTGCGTTTCATGCACAGTGCATATAAAGAAGCTTTCTTTCTCTCCCATTCTGTATTCCTCCTACTACTGTTTATATATATTGTCTCTTCTACTGTATGATAATAATATATCACTGTCTCCCTGGAGAACGGAAACCGTGCCTAATATATTTCCATTCCCACAGTACCAACTTATCAAGTTAACTTCAAAGAAATGTATGGTCTAAACTCCAAAAGTTGATCTAAAAACAAACTTTTAGAACAAACCATTTTTAGGTTGAGGGCCTCTTTAGTGTATGTGAGCACATGCACGCACACACACACACATATGCACACGTGGCATGATTAATATGGTAAATCTACATTCTACATAAATCCAAGTGTGTATGTGTACATTTGATTTTTACAAATAAAAACATATCATTTCTAAAATATCTATTTATACAGTTCATGCTGGCAAAGATATGAAGTAATTCATTTAGTTGATGCTTAGTAACTTGTTCATTTGAATTAAAATGTTATTTTGATTTTTACTTTAGCACTCATATTCTTAATTTCCTTGGGTTCCTCTTGGAAATACATTTATTCTTTCATCTGCAACATGCCGAATTGAAAGAAATAGACTACCAGATGTTTCTCCAGCAAAGATGGGTTTATTCAGGATCAACAGAGAATTGTAACTTGGGTTCTGTAACCATGACAAGCCACATGCCATGGAAGTACCAGCATGGCAAAGAAGGGAAAATGCTTTTAGAGATGGGGAAAAGGAAGTTGGGAGAGCTATAGTAAACAATCCATGGCTTTTCATTGGCTGAGTCCTTGCCAGGAAAAAAAATGAATCTTCTTCCTACTGGGCTCTGACAATATCTCTGTGTATGAGGGCTCCCCCTTCTGGTCACTTGACTATTTAATGGAGGTTTAGGTTTATTATTCTTTTCTTTTTTAATTTTTTATAGTTGATTTACAATGTTCTGTTAATTTCTGCTGTACAGCAAAGTCACCCAGTTTTATATATATATATTCTTTTTCTCATATTCATGTTCTATCACAAGTGATTGGATATAATTCCCTGTGCTATGCAGCAGGACCTCATTGCTTTATTATCTTACAAGCAACATGAAGGGGATAAACTTTAGAGCAGCAATAAGAGGATGTTTAGCTCAGAATAGGTGAAATGCAGATAGCAGCCTCTCCCAACAATAACTTAGTCTGCTCTTGTTCAAAGCTGGATTTATTAACTGAGAGGTCTGAAGGTATACAGCTTTGATTTGGATGTTGTGAGCAGATGGTAGTAGAAGTTGTAATTTTTACTAGAACCTGACTTTAATAATCTGGTTATCAATGGTTGTCTAGTCCTGGAAATAGTCCTTGAATGTAGATTCCATTTATGTGTTTCCCGAAATTTGTCTCAAATAAAAATTCCTAAATTAAAGGAATGTGGATATGTCTTCATTCATTATTTCATCCAAATTTATGGAGCACCAACTTTATCCAAACACTGTCTAAAACTCTGAGAACACAGGGTGAATGAGCTGTAGTTCTTCCTCTCAAGGAACTCTCTCTTAACTGCAGAACCTGTTTCTACAGGTTAAACTGTAAGTGATTGTGCACATATGTGTACACAAGTTGATGCGCATGTGCCTTATCTGTCTTATTTAATTTTGAGTGTTCTTGGAGTTCCCATAGTGGCTCAGTGTTTAACCAATCCAACTAGGAACCATGAGGTTGAGGGTTCAGTCCCTGGCCTTGCTCAGTGGGTTAAGGATCCGGCGTTGCTGTGAGCTTTGGTGTAGGTTGCAGACGTGGCTTGGATCCCGCATTGCTGTGGCTGTGGTGTAGGCTGGCGGCTACAGCTCCTGTTAGACCCCTAGCCTAGGAGCCTCCATATGCCACGGGTGCGGCCCTAGATAAGGCAAAAAGACAAAAAATAATAATAATAATTATGAGTGTTCTTGTAGCATTTTTTAATGCAAATATATTCTAGGGAAAAAGATTCTGCGAAGACCCCCCCCCCTCCACCCCATAACTACTCCAAGGCATCATAAGGAAGCAGTCTTGGAGAAAAGAAAGTACTTGTGTTTCAAAGCCATTGAAACCCCCAGTCTAACAGGTTTCAAGTCTCAACCTCTGGGCTCTGCCAACCACCTGACGGTAATTTAAAAAATCCTCTCAGAGTTCCCATCATGGCACAACGGAAACGTATCCGACTAGGAACCATGAGGTTGCAGGTTCGATCTCTGGCCTCACTCAGTGGGTTAAAGATCCGGCATTGCCATGAGCTGTGTGTAGGTTGCTGTGGCATTTCTGTGGCTGTGGTGTAGGCTGGAAGCTGTAGTTCTGATTAGACACCTAGCCTAGGAACCTCCATATTGTGCGGGTGCAGAACTAAAAAGAAAACAAAAACACTCTCAGTGGTGTGCCATAGATTTGAGATCACTTAAGTAATGTGTCTGGTACATGGTCAGCAGTTAATAGTTCCCTAGATTCTTTTGAATACAGTTGTAAATGAAATACTGTCAACATTTTGGAATGGGAGATCCAGCCTGCAATTATGGTCAAGAGCCCTATTCTGAAGACAATTTAATTCTGTAAACTCTGTTAGCTATTTATTCTAATTCTGGTCCTGTCATACTCTAGCATATTTGGTCCTGGGGAATCTTTCTGGGTCACTGTTTTACCATCAGTATTTAAAAAAAAGAGTAAATCCGTGTTAAGAATAGAATATTAAGACTAGTTCCTATACAACTATTTGTTGAAATCAAATACATTTGCTTTATTTTATTCTATAGAATTTACATTGACTAGATACAAACTTTTAAGATTTTTGAGGCATTATTAATTTTTCAATAATGAGATGATAACAATAATATCAAAACAAACTACTATTTTCCATGGAGGTTGTATCAATTTACATTCCTGCCAACAGTGTAAAAGGGTTCCCTTTTCTCTGTACCCTCTCTAGCATCTATTGTTTGTAGACTTTTTGATGATGGCCATTCTGGCTGTTGTAAAGTGATACCTCATAGTATGATTTGCATTTCTCTAATAATTAGCAATGGTGAATATCTTTTCATGTGTTTTCTTGGCCATCTGTATGTTTTCTTTGGATAAATGTCTGTTTCAAACTTCTGCCCACTTTTCGATTGGGTATTTTTTTTTATACTAAGCAGTTTGAGTTGTTTGTATATTTTGGAGATTAATCCTTTGCATATTTCATTTGCAAATATTTTCTCTAATTCTGTGGGCTGTCTTTTTTTTTTTTTCTTTTTAGGGCCACATCTGTGGCATATGGAATTTCCCAGGCTAGGGGTTGAATTGGAGCTGTAGCCTCTGGCCTACACCACAGCCACAGCAACATGGGATCCGAGCTGTGTCTGAGACCCACAACACAGCTCACAACAACACTGGATACTTAACCCACTGAGCAAGGCCAGGGATCAAACCCACATCCTCATGGATACTGGTCAGGTTTGTAACCCACTGAGCCACAATAGGAACTCCTGTGGGTTGTCTTCTCATTTTGTTTATGGTTTCCTTTGCTGTGCAAAAACTTTTATGTTTAATTTGGTCCAATTTGTTTATTTTTGTTTTTATTGTCATTATTCTAGGAGGTGGATCTGAGAAGATATTGCTACAGTTTATATCAGAGGGTATTTGGCCTATGTTTTCCTTTAAGAGTTTTATAGTATCTGATATTCAGGTCTCAAATCCATTTTGAGTTTATTTGTGTGTATGGTGTTAGTGTTCTAATTTCATTCTTTTACATGTAGCTATCCAGTTTTCCCAACACCACTTGCTGAAAAAAACTATCTTTTATCTATTGTGTATTCTTGCCTCCTTTGTCATAGATTAGTTGACCATAGGTCCATGGGTTACAATCTAAATGTCCTTTGACAGACAAATGGATAAAGAAGATGTGGTACATATATACATGGAATATTACTCAGCCATAAAAAAAGAATGAAGTAATGCCATTTGTAGCATGGATGGACCTAGAAATTATCACACTAAGTGAAGTTAGAAAGTGATATCAGAGGAGATTGGATTAAGATGGCGGAATAGAAGGACCGTAGCTCAACTTCTCTCCCAAAAAACAGCAAAATTACAACTAAATGCCAAGCAACCTTCAACCAAATGGACTCTAAACTTCCAAAAAAGATATTCTGCTCCAGAGGACAAAGAGGAGACCACATCAAGAGGTAGGAGGGGCAATTATGTGATAGAAGCAACCCCATACCTCCCGGGTGGGAAGCCCCACAGACTGGAAAGTAACTACATCACAGAGACTCAGCTACGGGACTGAGAGTTCTGAGCCTCACATCAAATCCCCACACCTGGGGATCAGGCACAGGGAGAAAGAGCCCCCGGAGCATCTGGCATTGAAGGCCAATGAGGCTTCTGTGCAGGAGCTCCACAGGACTGGGGGAAACACCCCATTCTTGAAAGCCACACACAGACTTTCACGTGCACTGGATCTCAGGGCAAAGCAGTCTCCAAAGGAATCCAGGTGGAACCTGACTGCAATTCTTGGAGGATCTCCTGGGAAAACAAGGGTGACTGTGCCTTGTTGTGGGGGAAGGACATTGGAGGTGAAGCTCTTGGGGACATTCAGCACCCTGCATCTCTCTGGAGGTGGCCATTTCTGGGAAAAGCTGGTCCCTCCCATCAGCGCTGAGAAGCACCAGGCCAAACAATAATTCAAGAGGGATCTCAGCCCCACCCATCAGTAAACAGGCTGCCTAAAGACCCCTCAGGCACACAGCCAGCCTCTAATCAGCTCCAGAGACAAAGCCCCACCCATCAGAGGGATAGGAATCAACCCCACCTACCAGTGAGCAGGCATCACTCCCTCCCATCAGGAAGCCTACAGCAAGCCCCCTCCATACCAACTTTAGCCACAGGGGAGGCAAACACCTGAACTAAGAGAGGCTACAACTCTATTGTCGGGAAAAAGGTCACCACACCAAAAACCTATAAAAATGAAAAGACAGAAAACTCTAACTCAGATAAGGGAGAAAGAGAAAAGCTCAGAAAAACAGCTCAATGATGAGGAGATTATCAGCTTTCCAGAAAGAGACTTTAGATTGTTGATGCTGAAGATGATGCAAAGCATTGGAAATAGACTGGAGGCAAAGACTGATAATTTACAGGAAACACCGAGCAAAGAAATACAAGATGTAAAAATTAAACGAGATGCAAAATACAATAACTGAAATAAAAAATTCATTAGAAGCAGCCAACAGTAGAATACAGGAGGCAGAAGAACAAATCAGTGAGGTGGAGGACAGATTATTGGAAGTCACTAATGCGGAAGAGAAAAGAGATAAAAGATTGAAAGGAAATGAGAAGAGTCTCAGAGAACTCTGGGATAATGTTAAACACACCAACATCCATATTATAGGGGTGCCAGAGGGAGGAGAGAGAGAAGGGGACAGAAAAAATATTCGAGGAGCTTATAGCCGAAAACTTCCCTAATATGGGAAAGGAACCACTCACTCAAATCCAGGAAGTGCAACGAGTACCACATAAAATAAACCTAAGGAGGAACACCCCGAGACACATATTAATCAAAATGACCAAAATTAAAGACCAAGAGAAAATTTTGAAAGCAGCTAGGGAAAAGAAACAAATGACATACAAAGGAACCCCAATAAGGTTATCAGCAGATTTTTCAGCTGAAACTCTGCAGGCCAGAAGGGAGTGGCATGATATACTTAATGTGATGAAAGGGAAAAACTTCCAACCAAGATTGCTTTACCCAGCAAGGCTCTCATTCAGATTTGAAGGAGAGATCAAAACCTTTACAGATAAGCAAAAGCTAAGAGAGTTCTGCAACACTAAACCAGCTTTACAACAAATCTTAAAGGAACTTCTCTGGTCAGAAAAGAAATGGCCACAACCAGAAACAGAAACACCACAAATGACAAGGCTCACCAGGAAAGGCATATGTACAGTAATGATACTAAATCATCCATGCACAATTATGCTACCAAAATCAGAAATCATGAGAAGAGAGCACAAATGCAGGTGACTGGAGTCACACGTGCAATTAAGAAACCAACAGGTTAAAACAATCTCATTTGTATATAGACTCCTATATCAAAACTTCAGGGTAAAAAAAAAAAAACGAGCAACAAAAACCCCAAACAGTTAATACAATGGCAATAAGAACATATATATCAGCAATTACCTTAAATGTTAATGGACTGAATGCCCCAACCAAAAGACATAGACTAGCCAAATGGATACAAAAACAAGACCCATATATATGCTGTCTTCAAGAGACCCACTTCACTTCTACAGACACATACAAATTGAAAATGAGAGGATAGAAGAAAATATTGCATGCAAACGGGCATCAAAAGAAAGCCGGAGTAGCAATACTCCTATCAGACAAAATAGGCTTTAAGATGAAGAACATTTTAAGAGACGAGCAAGGGCACTTCATAATGACCAAAGGATAAATCCAAGAAGAAGATGTAATAATTTTAAATATCTATGCACCCAACATAGGATCACCACAAAATATAAGGCAACTGCTAACAACCTTAAAAGGAGAAATCAACAATAACACCATCAGAGTGGGGGACTTTAACACCCCACTTACAGCAATGGACAGGTCATCCAGTCAGAAAATCAATAAGGAAACACAGGCCCTGAATGAAGCATTAGATCAGATGGACTTAATAGATTATTTATATGACATTCCATCAAAAGCAACAGAATACACATTCTTCACAAATGCGCATGGAATATTCTCTAAGATTGATCACATCCTGGGCTACAAATCAAGCCTCAGTACTCTAAGAAAACTGAAATCATATCAAACATCTTCTCTGGCCACAATGCTATGCTACTGGAAATCAATAACAAGAAAAAAAAAATGGTAAAAATTACAAACACGTGGAGACTAAACAAGATGCTACTAAACAACCAATGGATCACTGAAGAAATCAAAGAGGAAATTAAAAAATACCTAGAAGCAAATGACAACAAAGACACGACACTCCAAAACCTCTGGGATGCAGCAAAAGCAGCGCTAAGAGGAAAGTATATAGCAATACAAGCCTACCTCAAGAAACAAGAAAAAGCTCACATAAACAACCTAACCTTACATCTAAAGCAGCTAGAGAGGGAAGAAGCCAGGTCATGGAAACAACTTAAATGCCCATCGACAGAGGAGTGGATAGGGAAGATATTGTACATACACACAATGGAATATTACTCAGCCATTAAAAGGAACGGAATAACAACATTTATAGCAACATGGATGAACCTAGAAATTATCATGCAAAGTGAAACCAGTCAGACAATTAGACAGCAACACCCAATGCTACCGCTTACATATGGAAACTAAAGAGACACAATGAACTTCTTTGAAGAACAAACAATGACTCACAGATTTTGGAAAACCTTGGTTTTTCAAATAAGACAATCTGGGGGTGGGGGATGCACTGTGGGTTTGGGACACAAAATGTATCACATCGACTTGTGATAATCTTTGTACACCTATAATTGAAATAAAACTCATTGTTATGAAAAAATAAAATAATAAAAAAAATAAAGTGAAAAAAAAGAAACCAACAACTTAATACAATCTCAGTTATATATAGACTCCTATATCAAAATTTCAGGGTAACCACAAACCAAAAATCTACAATTGATACACAAACAAATCAGAAAAATCAACTCAAATACAACATTAAAGATAGCCATCTTGTGAGAGGAGACAACAAGAGAATAAGGCAAGAAAAAAAGAGCACAAAAACCCAAACAGTTAATACAATGGCAATAAGAACTTATATATCAATTATTATCTTAAATATTAATGGACTGAATGCCCCAACCAAAAGACATAGACTAGCCAAATGGATACAAAAACAAGACCCATATATATGCTGTCTTCAAGAGACCCACTTCACTTCTAGAGACACATACAAATTGAAAGTGAGAGGATGGAAGAAAATATTCCATGCAAGCGGGCATCAAAAGAAAGCCGGAGTAGCAATACTCCTATCAGACAAAATAGACTTTAAGATGAAGAACATTTTAAGAGACAAGGAAGCACACTACATAATGATCAAAGGATCAATCCAAGGAGAAGATATAACCATTTTAAATACTATGCACCCAACATAGGATCACCACAATACATAAGGCAACTGCTAACAACCTTAAAAGGAGAAATCAACAATAACACCATCAGAGTGGGGGACTTTAACACCCCACTCACCGCAATGGAGAGATCATCCAAACAGAAACTCAGTTAGGAAACACAGGTCCTGAATGAAGCATTAGAGCAGATGGACTTAACAGATATTTATAGGACATTCCATCCAAAAGCAACAGAATACACATTCTTCTCAAGTGCACATGGAACATTCTCTAAGATTGATCACATCCTGGGTTACAAATCAAGCCTCAGTAACTTTAAGAAAATTGAAATCATTTCAAGCATCTTCTCTGACCACAATGCTATACGACTGGAAATCAACAAGAAAAAAATGGCCAAAAATACAAATACGTGGAGACTAAACAACATGCTACTAAATAACCAATGGATCACTAAAGAAATCAAACAGGAAATTAAAAAATACCTAGAAGCAAATGACAACAAAGACACGACATCCCAAAATCTCTGGGATGCAGCAAAAGCAGTTCTAAGAGGAAAGTTTATATCAGTACAAGCCTACCTCAGGAAACAAGAAAAAGCTCAAATCAACAACCTAACATCTAAAGCAGCTAGAGAGGGAAGAACTGAGAAGACCTAAAGTTAGTAGAAGAAAAGAAATCACAAAGATCAGAGCAGAAATCAACAAAATAGAAACTGACTTGTGATGATTTATGTACACTTATAAATGAAATAAAATCCATTAAGAACAAAAAAAAAGAAACAAAGAAAACCATAGAAAAGATCAATGAAACTAAAAGCTGGTTCTTTGAAAAGATCAACAAAATTGATAAACCCTTAGCCAGACTTATCAAGAAAAAAAGACAGAGGACACAAATCAATAAAAGTAGAAATGAAAAAGAAGTCACAACAGACATCACAGAAATACAAAGGATCATAAGAGACTACTATATGCAACTATATGGCAATAAAATGGAAAACCTAGAAGAAATGGGCAAATTCTTAGAAAAGTACAATCTCCCAAGACTAAACCAAGACAAAATACAAAATATGAATAGACCAATCACAAGTTCTGAAATTGAAACTGTGATTAAAACACTTCCAACAAACAAAAGTCCAGGACCAGATGGTTTCACAGGTGAATTCTATCAAACATTTAGAGAAGAGCTAACGCCTATCCTTCTGAAACTCTTCCAAAAAATTGCAGAAGAAAGGACACTCCCAAACTCATTCTATGAGGCAATTATCATCCTAATACCAAAACCAGACAAAGACACCACAAAAAAAAAATTACAGGCCAATCTCACTGATGAACATAGATGCAGAAATTCTCAACTAAATACTAGCCAACTGAATCCAACAGTACATTAAAAGGATTGTACACCACGATCAAGTGGAATTTATCCCAGGGGTGCAAGGGTTCTTCAATATCCGCAAATCAATCAGTGTGATACACCACGTTAACGAACTGAAGAATAAAAACCATATGATCCTCTCCACAGATGCAGAAAAATCCTTTAACAAAATCCAACACCCATTTCTGATAAAAACCCTTCAGAAAGTGGGCATAGGGGGAACCTACCTCAACGTAATCAAGGCCATCTATGACAAACCCAGAGCTCACATCATTCTCAATGGTGAAAAGCTGAAAGAATTCCCACTGAGAGCAGGAACAAGACAGGGATGTCCACTCTCACCACTACTATTCAACATAGTTCTGGAAGTCCTAGCCACAGCAATCAGAGAAGAAAAAGAAATAAAAGGAATCCAAATTGGGAAGGAAGAAGTAAAACTATCACTTTTTGCAGATGACATGATACTATACCTAGAGTATCCTAAAGACTCTACCAGAAAACTGTTAGAGCTCATCAATGAATTTGGCAAAGTTGCAGGATACAAAATTAATACACAGAAATCAACTGCATTTCTATACACCAACAATGAAAGATCAGAAAGAGAAATTAGGGAAGCAATCCCATTTATCATCACATCAAAAAGAATCAAATACTTAGGAATAAACCTACCTAAAGAGACAAAAGACCTGTACTCTGAAAACTATAATATGGTGATAAAGAAATCAAGGATGACTTGAACAGGTGGAAAGACATACCATGCTCTTGGATTGGAAGAGTCAATACTATCAAAATGACTATACTACCCAAGGCAATCTACACATTCAATGCAATCCCTATCAAATTACCAATGACCTTTTTCAAAGAACTAGAACAAAACAGTTTAAAGTTTGTCTGGAAACACAAAAAAAACCAGAATAGCCAAAGACATCCTGGAAAAGGAAAATGGAGCTGGAGGAATCAGGCTCCCTGACTTCAGACTCTACTACAAAGCTACAGTCATCAAAACCGTATGGTACTGGCACAAAGACAGAAATATAGATCAGTAGAACAGGATAGAAAGCCCTGAATTAATTCCACGTATCTATAGTCAACTAATCTATGACAAAGGAGCCAAGAATATACATTGGACAAAATACAGCCTCTTCAATAAGTGGTGCTGGGAAAACTGGACAGCTACATGTAAAAAAATGAAACTAGAACATTTCCTAACACCATACACAAAAACAAACTCAAAATGGATTAAAGATCTAGATAGAAGACCAGATACTATCAAACTCTTAGAGGAAAACATAGGCCAAACTCTCTCTGACATAAATGATAGCAACATCTTCTCAGATCCATGTGTCAGAGTAAGGACAATAAAAAGAGAAATAAACACATGGGACTTCATTAAACTTCAAAGTTTCTGCACAGCAAAGGAAACTCTAAGCAAAATGAAAAGACAACCCACAGAATGGGAGAAAATATTTGCAAATGATTCAACTGACAAGGGATTAATCTCCAAAATTTACAAACAGCTCCTACAGCTCAACACCAAAGAAACAAACAACCCCATCCAAAAATGGGCAGAGGATCTAGGCAGACAATTTTCCAAAGAAGACATGCAGATGACAAATAAACACATGAAAAGATATTCAACATCGCTCCTCATTAGAGAAATGCAAATCAAAACCACTATGAGGTACCACCTTACACCGGCCAGAATGGCCATCATCAAAAAGTCTACAAACAATAAGTGCTGGAGAGGGTGTGGAGAAAAAGGATCCCTATTACACTGTTGGTGGGAATGCAAATTGGTGCAGCCACTGTGGAAAACAGTATGGAGATTCCTC
>PVHT021183528.1:18468603-18483321 GCA_004024745.2 Catagonus wagneri | reverse complement strand
AATTACCATTTGATCCAGCAATCCCACTCCTGGGCATCTATCCAGCAGAAACCATGACTCGAAAAGACACATGTACTCCAGTGTTCATTGCAGCACTCTATGCAATAGCCAGGTCATGGAAACAACCTAAATGCCCATTGACAGAGGAGTGGATAGGGAAGATATGGTACATACACACAATGGAATGTTACTCAGCCATTAAAAGGAATGAATTACCAACATTTATAGCAACATGGATGGACCTAGAAATTATCATGCGAAGTGAAACCAGTCAGACAATTAGACAGCAACACCCAATGCTACTGTTTACATGTGGAAACTAAAAAGAGACAATGAACCTCTTTGCAGAACAGGCAATGATTCACAGATTTTGGAAAACCTTGGTTTTTCAAATAAGACAATCTGGGGGTGGGGGGGATGCACTGTGGGTTTGGGATACAAAATCTGTAAAATTGACTTGTGATGATTTATGTACACCTATGATTGAAATAAAATCCATTAAGAAAAAAAAGAAAGTGATATCATATGATATCACTTATATGTGGAATCTATAAAAAGGATTAAATAAGTAAATAATACAAATGAACTTATTTGCAGAACATAATTAGACCCACATACTTTGAAAACAAACTTATGGTTACCAAAAGGGACAGGCAGGCATGCGGGATGGACTGGGGGTTTGGGATTGGCATACACACACTGAGGAAAATGGAATGACTTGCCAATAGGGACTTGCTGTATAGCACAGAGAACTATACCCAATATTCTGTGACATTCTATGTGGGAAAAAATTCTGAAAGAGAATGGATGTGTGTACATGCATAACTGAATCACCTTGTTGTGCAGCAAAAAATTATCACAACTTTGTAAATCAACTATACTTCAATAAACTTTAAAAAAATTAAAAAACCACTGACTAGATTATCTCTAGTCATATCTTTGACATCTCTCTTAGTAATAAATTACTAAGTGGACAAAAAGACTTTGTAGAAGTAATTTTACTTTCATTCTTGCTTTGGGTACTGTTCTTTATTTACTATTTTTGTTGCTAAATGACTTCAAGCTTAAATTTTTAAAAAGATTTGTAAAAGCACAGATTTTCCGTGTTTATAGATGATTTATTTCAAGCATCACATTTCATTGCTAGGGTAATAAAATTCTGGGTAATTAACTCCCTTAGTTGCTTTTCTGGAAGCTCTTGGTGCCCATCCCTCCAGCCTCCTATGAGAGCCAAATAAATGGACATCCAAGGGACCTGCGTTTGCCCATAGGTACTTCCAATTCAACCTATGCAAAACTTAGTTTATCATCTTTTCATAAAATCTGATTCTACCCTTCCACTTTCTATCCTGGCTAAAGGCAGCACCATTTAACCAGTCAGCCCAGCAACAATCCTGGAATTCATGCTAGGATTGCCAGATTTAGCAAATAAAAATTTTGGACTCCCAGTTCAATTTTATATTCAGATAAACAATGAATAATTTTACAGTATAAGTATGATTATTTATTGTTAGTTTGAAATCCTAGGAAGTCCATTTCTGCTTCCTTCATCTGTTCACACATAAGATCCTGAAAAATCTCTTTTAATACTCTTAGATACAGCCCCCAGCCCTCATTTCCAACCTCATTATAAAATTATAGGGAAGAATACCAGTACCAAGGACAAAGTGGAACTGAAATTCATAAATTATAAACAAATTGTGCATATAAAAATTTTGACTTTAACATCTATAATGTAGTTCTAAAATACTCGCAAATATCCCATGCCTGAGTTTTAAAAGAAGGTGGTCGATTACATAGTGGAATTTTTGGTAAATTCTATAATATTATATGAAGGAACATAATTTTATTTATAGATTGTGAATATACCCATATAATAATTCAATATAAATGATCTAATTTTGTCACGTTCTCATAAATATTCTGAGTAGTCATTGTCTTCTTCAGATAGGATTATGTGACTCGTTCTCAGGGGCTCAAGGGTGGCAGAGTCCAGAATGAACAGGTCTTCTGCAACCTAAGCCAATGCTCTTCCAAACATGTGCTTGGAAGTTGTCCATTTTTTTAAATTCTGAGTTTGTTTACTGGTCCACCATAACTTTTTTATGAAAGGTATTTTTATCTCTATTTTTTTAAATCTATTTTATAATTATATAGTCTTTTTTTTTTGCCTTTTTTGTCATTTTAGGGCCACACCTGTGGCATGTGGAGGTTCCCAGGCAAGGAGTCTAATCGGAGCTACAGCTGCCGGCCTACACCATAGCTACAGCAACGCAGGATCTCAGCTGCGTCTGCAACCTACACCACACCTCACGGCAACACCGGATCCTTAACCCACTGAGCAAGGCCAGGGATTGAACCCACAACCTCATGGTTCCTAGTTGGATTTGTTTCTGCTGCGCCACAACAGGAACTCCTTATAATTGTATAGTCTTAAGTACACACACATAAAATCTTTAATTTCTAGGCTGGAAAATGCCATAAATGTGGGTAAGAGAAACTATTTATCTGTGTTGTTTTCCATTTATTAGCTGACTGTCTCCCAGGAATGACAGTATAGGATTTAGAATGAAGAAGAATGGAATTTAAACCCCAGTTTTTCTACTTCCTGGATATTTGGCACTATATAAGTTAGCTGACCTTTCTAATTCTCAGTTATTTATAAGGTGGGGGAAAACGACCTGTTGCTTTTGCTTACTCCGTACCCGTCGATGTTGGTTTACATTCCTTTTACCATCTCTTAAATGTTTAGAAGCAGATGATTTATTCATGCGAGTAAAACTTTGCTCTCTAGGTTTAGCCTGTTTGTTTTTAATATCTCATTAGAACTGTCTTTTAAAAGAGCGTATTGTCACTGATATCTGGTTATTTTGAACTCAAAGAGCTAACAATACTATGTAGGCACTGATAGATTGATCTGAAAGTTTCACTACACTTTATTATGGTATATATTTAAAATGTCACTTTAGGGAGTTCCTGTCGTGGCTCAGCAGTAATGAACCTGACTAGTATACATGACAACTCAGGTTCGATCCCTGGCCTTGCTCAGTGGGTTAAGGATCTGGCCTTGCCCTGAACTGTGGTGTGGGTCGAAGACACAGCTTAGATCTGGCGTTGCTGTTCCTGTGGCCTGAGCCAGCAGCTGTAGCTCCAATTCAACCTCCAGCCTGGGAACTTCTTATGCCACAGGTGTGACCCTAAAAAGACAAAGTAAAATAAAATAAAAATCACTTTTGTGAATCAATTACACACATTAAATTACATTTATAACTTTACTGGAAAATTTGTGCAGATCCATGCTGTGGGCTCATCACAGGCTAGGAAAGCCCATTCTATTTGAATAATTACCTTCATGAATAGAATTAATTATTCTTGCTGCATTTATGCTAGATGAATCTTTGCAAACTGGGATTCTGTGTATCAAAAGGTAAGTGAAGCACAAATGTTGATTTACTTATCAGGCTAGGGAAAGAAATGCCTCAAAGGATAAAGGCTTCCACATAAATATGTTTTCTAGGTAATTAAATCCTATGTAATATTTGCACTTCTGTAATTATGAGTGAGGGTAGGAATCTTTTTTTAAAATGCTATGACAGGTTCAATACATACAGAAAAAGTTTAAACTACCTACTAGACAGCTCAAATTAGGTACATTACCAGTTTACCCAGTAACACATTACTAATTACTTGAAGCTCCATGCATCCTCTTTCTCCATCATCCCTCACTCTCTTTTCACAATCCAGAATCTGGAGTTTATCATGCCAGTTGTTCTTTCTTAAATAGATTTTTACTATGGGAGTTCCCATTGTGGCTCAGTGGATTTTGAACTCAACCAGTATCCATGAGGATGTGGGTTCGATCACTGGCCTCGCTTAGTGGGTTCAGTATCCAGCATTACCATAAGCTGTGGTGTAGGTCACAGACATAGCTCAGATCCTGCGTGGCTGTGGAATTGGCCAGCAGCTGCAGCTCTGATTTGATCCCTAGCCTGGAAATTTCTAGATGCTGCATGTGCGGCCATTAAAAAAACAAAAAAAGATTTTCACTATATATGTTTGCATTCCTAAGTGATACATGCAACGTATAGTTACATATTTTTTAACTTTCTATAGACAGCATGATAGTTTCTTTCCTCTTATGCTGTTTTTTTTTTCACGCTCAGTATTACTTTAGTAAGATCCAACTATCCTGATACATGAATCTCTAGTTCATTTATTTTCACTGCTATTATGTTTGTCATTATTCAGCTGGATAATTAGGTCATTTTTAATTTTTTTCAATCACAAAAATTACCACCATGAGCACACTTTATTTATCTCTTTGTACACAGGTATGAATTTTGTTCATCTATATATATATATAAGTGGAATTTCTGGGGCATGAATTATACATATCTTCAGCTTTACAAGACATTGCAAAACTGCTCACCAATATGATTATATCAATTTACACTAATCAGAAAAGTATAAGAATTCCCTTGGCTTCACATCCTTTCTAATCCATGATTTTATATGACTTTTATGTGTGTAGTAGGATCAATTAGTGGCTTCATTTGCATTTCTTAGATTACTAATGACTTTAAAACACTTTTATTTGTTTTTCAGATATTTGCATATTTCTCTTCTAAAACTGGCTTTTTCCCCCCAAATTACGCTTTGTGATGGTTAATTTTTTGTGATAACTTGAGTAGGCTAAGGGATGCCCAGATATCTGGTAAACGTTATTTCTGTGTGTGCCTGTCAGTGTGTTTGTGGAAGAGATTAACTTTTGATTTGTTGAAGTGCATAAAGCAGATGGCCCTCCTGAACGTACGTGTGGGGGGGGGCAGCTTACAATCTACTGAGGGTCCAAATGGAACAAAAAGGCAGAGGAAGAGTGGGTTCAACTCCTCTTGAGCTGAGACTCTTCTCCTGCCCTCAGGCATCCATGATCCTGATTCTTGGGGTCTGGGACTCAGATGAGGACTTATACCATCAGGCCCTGGTTCTCAGGCCTTTGGATTTGGAGTGAATTAACACAACTGGTTTTCCTGGTTCTCCATTCTTCTGATGGCATATAGATTTCTTGGTCTCCATAACCATGTGAGCCAATTCCTATAATAAATCTCCTCTCACATATATATCTATATTCATATATCCTATTGTTTCTGTTTCTCTAGAGAATCAACCCTGACTAATACAATTTTCTATTTTTTTTCTTTTTATTGATTTGTAGGAGCCCTTTATGTATTCTGGATTTATCTCTATTTATCAGCTATCTGTTTATTGAAATTGTTGATTATACTCTGTATTATATGCAAAGAAAATTTAAATTTTATATGATTATATTAATGTTTTCTTTCTATGAATTCTGCTTTTTGTATCTTCACTATAAAAAATTGACTACTGACAGCATAAATTTTGTGGGATTTTTTTTTGCTTTTTTTTAGGGCCGCACCTGCAGCATAGGGAAGTTCCCAGGCTAAGGGCTGAATCGGAGCTGAAGCTGCCAGCCACAGCAACGCAGGATCTGAGCTGTGTCTGGAACCTATACTACAGCTCATGGCAATGCCAAATTCTTAACCCATTGAGTGAGGCCAGGGATTGATCCTGCATCCTCATGGATACTGGACAGATTCATAAACTGCTGAGCCACAGCAGGAACTACCATTTTTTTGTTTTTTTTTAATTGAAATGTAGTTGATTTACAATGTTTCAGGTATAGAGCAAAGTAATTCAGTTATACATATGTGTGTGTGTGTATATATATATATTTCAGAAAATATTTATTAAAAATACAGTCCCCTGTTCTATACAGTAGGCCTTTGTTGTTTATTTTATCTATAGTAGTGTATATCTGTTGATCCCAATTTCCTTATTTAGCCTTCCTCTCACCTTTCCCCTTTGGTAGTCACTGGTTTGTTTCCTATGTCTCTGAGTCTGTTTCTGTTTTGTAAATAAATTCGTTTGTATCAATTTTTAAATTTCACATATAAGAGGTATCATATGACGTTTGTCTTTTTCTGTCAGACTTACTTCACTTAGTATGATAATATCTGGATCCATCCATGTTGCTGCAAATGACATTATTTCATCCTTTTTTATGACTGAGTAGCATTCCATCATATATATGTACCACATCTTCTTTATCCACTCATCTGTTGATGAAGAATTAGGTTGCTTCCATGTCTTGGTTATTGTAAACAGTGCTGCTATGAACACTGGGGTGCATGTATCATTTCAACTTACAGTTTCCATCTTTTCTGGATATATGTCCAAGATGGGGATTGCCGAATCATATGGTAACTCTATTTTGAGTTTTTGAAGGAAACACCATACTGTTCTCCATAGTGGCTGCACTAATTTACATTTCCACCAACAGTGTAGGAGGGTTTCCTTTTCTTCACACCCTCTCCAGAATTTATTATTTGCAGACTTTTTGATGATGGCCATTCTGACCAGTGTGAGGTAGCATACCTCACTGTAGTTTTGATTTGCATTCCTCTAATAGTTAGCAATTTTAAGCATACTTTCTTTCATGTGCCTGTTAGCCATCTCTACGTCTTTGGAAAAATATCTAGTTAGGACTTCTGCTATTTTTTGATGGGGTTGTTTGGTTTTTTGACATTGAGCTATACAAGCTGTTTATATATTTTTGGATATTAATCCCTTGTCAGTTGCTTCATTTGCAAATATTTTCTCCCATTCTATAAGCCATCTTTCATTTTGTTTATGGTTTCCTTTGCTGTGCAAAAGCTTTAACATTTAATTAGATTCCATGTGTTTATTTTTTGCTTTTGTTTCTTGTGTTTTCTTTTAAGAATTAAAAAGATTGCTTTTTGTATTTAGATCTTAATCCGATAGGAATGAATTTTTGGTACATTGTGAGGTAGGGTTCCATCTTTTTTTTTTTTTTCCCATATGGTTACCCAGTTATCCAAGTATCATTTACTAAATAATCCACTTTTTCATCACTAATCTTTGATGCTGTATCTCTCACACCAAGCCTCCATAGAGATGTGGGCCTGTTTGTTTCTAGGCCTTCACTTCTGTATTGTTGGTCTATTTGTTCAAATATAATACAACATTATCTCAGCTTTTCATGGTAGGAGCAAGCCTCTGACCTTATTCCTTCTCTTCAAAATTCCTTGGAGCTAGGATAAAAATGGGTTTATGTCATTAGTCTTAATTTTATACACAGTTCAAAAGAAAGCAAAGGAAAATGTGCATTACTTGATAAAATATAGTGAGTACTTAGGTATTTTTAACAAATATGTGCATTTTTAAAAGAACTCTTGGGAAATATTTTTGTCAAGAATTTTAACCGCTGAAACAAGCTCAAAAAAATTAAGTGATTTAGCCAAGAGCACACAGCCATCATCCTAAAGACTCAGATCTAAATGTAGGTCTTTCTGAAACTGGACTTATAATTTTCCTAGAGGCTAATGTGTGTGAGCCTGGTGATGGTAGCTATTTTTTTAATGGCTGTGTTTCTTTTCACTTAATTGTATTAGAGCTATTTTCTGGATGGTTGAGTCTGTTAGAAGGTTGCCAGGGTTAAAGATATCACATTACAGTCTGATGGACAAAAACTGGGTTGGCTGCCCAGTTACAAGGTTTCCCTTAGCCTCTGAATCCATGCTACGACCCACAGTGAGACAAGCAGATCCCATGTCTAGGAAAGTGAAAATGTTCTTAGACCCCAGCCATTGTTATAAAATTGATTTTTCACATGCTGAAGTCGTAACCTGAGTACCTCAGAATCTGACTGCATTTGGAGATTGGGTCTTTTTTTATGATTTTTATTTTTTCCATTATAGCTGGTTTACAGTGTTCTGTCAATTTCTACTGTATAGCAAAGTGACACAGTCACACATGTATATACATTCTTTTTCTCACATTTTCCTCCATCATGTTCCATAATAAGTGACCAGATATAGTGCTCTGTGCTATACAGCAGGATCTCATTGCTTATCCACTCCAAATGCAATAGTTTGCATCTATTAACCCCAGATTCCCAGTCCACCCCACTCCTTCTCCCTCCCCCTTGGCAACCACAAGTCTTTTCTCCAAGTCCATGAGTTTCTTTTCTCTAGAAAGGTTCATTTATGCTGTATATTATATTCCAGATATAAGTGATATCATATGGTCTCATACTAAGTAAAAATAAGTCAGAATGAGAAAGACAAATGCCATATGAGATTGGGTCTTTTAAATAGGTGACTAAAATTAGGCTGCTACAGTGGGCCCTAATCCAGCTGATTGGTACCCTGATAAGAGAGAATTGGGGCACACAGAGTTACCAGAAGTGGAAGCCCGCAGAGGAAAGACCAGGCCAGTTCACAGTGAGGAAGCAGCCATCTGCAAGCCATGGAGAGAGACTTCAGAAGGAACCAATCCTGTTGACATCTTGATCCTTGGCTTCTAGCCTCCAGAACTGTGAGGAATACATTTCTGCTGTTTAAGCCAGTTTGTTGTAATTTCTTATGGCAATTCTAGCAAACTGAGATAGCCATGAATTGTTTTTGTTACAGTAGAGACCCTTATTACGACCCACAGTGGGAGAGCAGATCCCATGTCTAGGAATGTGAAAATGTTCTTAGAGTTTCACTGAAAGAACAAGCAATTGGAGGTAACTTGTTTGGTAGGGAGGTTGAAAGAGAAAATACATCAAGTTCTTCCTCTGAGAGCCCTGAGCATCTCTTGATTTCTGTCCTTGCCAAGGGTTAGTTCTGCAGCTATTCTGTGAATTCCATTCTGATCTTTCCCCTTTGCTCACTGGTTAGTCAGAATCCATTTCTTCCAACTTAACTGAAGAAATATGCTAAATATCAAAGCCCCAGTTAACCCCATTGTGACTTAGTGGGTTAAAAATCCAAGAATGTTCACAAGAATGCGTTGGATCCCTGGCCTCCCTCAGTGGGTTAAGGAGTTGACATTGCAGCAAGCTGCAGAAAAAAGAAAAAGAAAAGAAAAAAAAGAAATATGCTGAATATACCCAAGCAAAATTTAATTAAGATGATGTGAATGGGAAAATGTTTTGTTAAATAACTCTTCTTAAGATGGACTTGATTCAGCCTTGAATGCCAGGCTAGCCACTAGTGACCCAGTGGGTAGCTTCTTTTTTGAGGAGTGTAGGGAATGATATTAGTCCATGAGAAAGATGGTGTGTTTATTATCTGTCGGCTCTGTGACTCCTCTACTTTTCCTTTCTCCCTTTTCCTCCTTGGAGTGTTGGTAAGCACTTGAACCAGGCCTAGGAACCTAAGTTTGCATGCTTCTGCAGTGAGGAGTTATGCAAAGGACTACAATATTGTTTTTATTAATTTGAACCAGAACCCTTTCTTTGCCTATGCATATCTTGTATCTTTCAAATATTTGACTGTAACTGAATTTCACAGATGCATTATGTATAAAGGCCCGTGCTTCCTCCAAAAAACATAATTCGTTGTTGACATATGTGGACATTTAGATAGATATTTCTAGACTGAGTCATTTTTACTAAAATACTAGGCATCATTTATAAAACTGGAACAAACACTAAATATTACTTCTTTTGATTTTCTTCCTTTACAAGACCTACAGTTACTTATCAAATTTCTTTAAAATGTGAATGTGTAAACATTATTTTAGAATTATTTTTTCTTCTTTTGCGACCATACCTGTGGCATATGGAAGTTCCCGGGCTAGGAACCGAATCTGAGCTGTAGCTGCAACTTGCGCCACAGCTGCAGCAATGCCAAATCCTTAACCCCACTGTGCCACACTGGGAACTCCTAGAATTACTTTTTTTTTTCCCAATAAGCTCATGGGGGGAATTTTAACAAACACTAAAGTTTTATTTTTAAATAAGTACATATAAGATCAAGGGTTGGGAGAGGGAGGGATGAATAGATGAAGCACAGAGCATACAGAGGAAGTTTAGGGCAGTGAAATTACTTTGTGTGATACTATAAAGGTGGATACATGTTATTATACATTTGTCCAGACCCACAGAATGTTCAACACCAAATGTGAACCCTAAGGTAAACTATGGACTTTGTTTGAAAAAAAAAAAAAATACCTATGCCTTGGCTAAGATGTATTTTTTAAATTTTCCTTTGATATTAGCTGACCAAGATGGCCTTAATGCTCCTTTCATTTCACTAAATTCTGAACAAGTTTCTTCTTGACTTGCCCTCTTTTCTTAGAGCACTTATTTAGGAAATGTGTAGTCATAAATTCTTTCTCTGCTCCCTTTGAAATGAATAAATCGTAAAAGCCTCTTGCCAGGGAATGTCTTTCTCAGGGACCCGGGAACAATTATTTTGAAATGTCATCTTGCCATGCTCTTAGTGGTAAAACCATGAAGATAGGAGAAAATCTACTTTTCCATTGTTCCCAGGATCTCCCACTTTTTCTCTAATCATCTTATCCTTCACTGGAATCCATGCCTGTAGTCACACCTCTGGGTCTTGTCATCAGGAGTAATTGCTCCACTTCCAAAATCACTAATTCAATCACCTTGCCCCCTAACCACACCCTCTCTTTCCAGCTTCCCAAACAACCCTATTGTAATCATCCTCCATCCTCTTTGAGCCATCAGACCATTGACCTAATTCCCCCCATTCTGCTGCTACCTACCTTGATCATTTTCCTTTTCCTCTACTTAGAAACCATGACCTACAATTGCAACATTATTCCTATTGAAACCTCAAATGCCTAGTCCTTTTGTTTTTTGTTTTTTCTTCATCCAATGCTGGATGAACTTAGCTCTTCATTTTCTTAGCTCTGTGTTTCTGGAGAAGGTCACATAAAAGGGAATATATGGTTTTTCTGTTCAGGTTCCAGTGTTTTCTAATGGACTTTTCACACTCTTTTTTAATTTCAATTTTTATTTTTTCCATTATAGTTTGTTTACAGTGCTCTGTCAATTTTCTACTACACAGCAAAGTGACCCATATACATACATTCTTTTCCTCACATTATCCTCGATCAAGTTCCATCATAACTTGACTAGATATAGTTCCCTGTGCTGTACAGCAGGACCTCATTGCTTATCCACCCACTACAAATGCAATAGTTTATATCTATTAACCCCAGGCTCCCAGTCCATCCCATTCCCTCCCCCTCCCTCACACCCCTGACAATCCAACTAAATTGCTATTTAATGTATTCTCAGATTTCCAAAATGACTTCCAAGCTTTCTTTACTTTCTTGAGTAAACTCCATAACCCATCCTATTCCTCGTTCTTAGCAATCTCATCTAACTTTACTTTTCAGAGTAAATAGAAGACATCAGATAGAAACTCCTTTATTCTCCCCATCTAATATACATACCTACTTAACATTTGCATTCACTCTTTCTCATTCCCTTCTACTGTGTAATGTGAATTTAAGTATGAAGTCAAACCCTTGAATATTTTTAAGTAGCTTTATAATATATAAAAAGTTTCATGTGTACACTTTGATGAGTTTAGGCATGTGTATACACCCATGAAACTATTGCCACAATCAAGGCAAAAAGCATTTCTGTCACCTCCGAAAGTATCCTTGTGCCATGTTTGTGTGTGCATGTGTGTCTGCATGTGTTGTAATGACAACATGAGATCTGCCCTCTTAACACATTTAACTGCACAATGAAGTATTTTCAGCTCCAAGTGCAGGGATGTACCACAGATCTCTAGTATTTATTCATCTTGCATAACTGAAACATCATACCCACTGAGCAACAACTCTGTGTTTCTTCCTCTCTCCAGTCCTTGGCAATTGTCATTCTAGTCTTAGCTTCTATGAGTTTATTTTGCATACTTCCTGTAAGTGGGATCATGCAGTATTTGTTCTGTCTGGCTTATTTCACTTAACATAATTCTCTCCAGGGTCATCCATGTTGTCACATATGGCAGGATTTCCTTCTTTTCGAAGGCTGGATCATATTCCATTGCATTCATTTATCACACTGTCTCTATCCATTTTCTATCAATAGACACCTAGGTTGTTTCCATATCTTAGCTACTGCGATTAATGTTGCAGTGAACATTGGAGTACAAATATCTCTTTGAGATCCTTATTTCAATTCCCTGAGTAAATATCCAGAAATGGATGTGGAACAATGCATATCGATAAATACTCAGAAATGAGATTTTTGAGTTATATGGTATTTCTATTTTTAATTTTTTGAGGAACCTCCATACTGTTTCTATAGTGACTGTGCATTTTACATTCCCACTAATAGTATAAAAGATTTCCAATTTCACATTTTGACAACACATTATATTTTGGGTTTTTTTTTTTTTGATAATGACCATCTTAACAGAAGTGATGTCTCATTGTGATTTTGATTTGTGCATCCCTGATGATTAGTGATATTGAACAAATTTTCATATACTGATTGGCCATTTATATATCTTCTTTGGAGAAATTTCTATTCAAGTCCTTTGCCCATTTTTTTAATTTTTTTAATTTTTTGACTATTCAGCTATAGAAGTTCCTTTATATTTTTGATGGTAATCTTTTATCAGATATATAATTTGCAAATATTTTCTTTCATTCCACGGGTTGCGTTTTTATCCTATTGATCTGTTTCTTTTGCTGTGCAGAGGTTTTTCATTTGCTATAGTCCTAGTTGTTTTTACTTCTGTTGTGGACCCTTTACAATAAACATAAATTAACTGGCATCCTGGAAAGCTGGAACCAATATGATTTCCTCTGCTCTTTCACCTTCCCTCTGCTACCACTGAATATGTACTGTGGCCTTTGGCAATATTAAGTACAGAGCTCCAGGAAATGGATTTTCCTGGGATCTTAAAAGGGTTGAGTCAAGCTGAGGTAGCCTTAAGTGAACTACTGACACTTTGAACTCATTAAAAGTGAGGTTTATGAGAGACTTAATATTGAACTAGTACCACCAAGACCTGAGGAAATCAGTTTCTTGGAGAGACAATTTAGGATATAGCTGCTCAAAGAACCCCACACATGGAAGGCAAAAATCATCTCTGCTGAGATTGAACAGGGTAAGAAATTAAGGAAGATACTCATTTCTTTAAACTCACAAGGGCAAGATAATTTAAGTTCAGACTTTATATATTCATAGCTTTAGACTTTAATTCACAAATAGATTAACCTTCAGATTTTAATTTTTTCCATGGGAATTTGATAGACTGGGATTCATACTCAAATCTGGAGCATCTTTAGTTTGCTGGCTCTTATTACATGAGGTATCTTTATATAGCATTTTATCTCATTGCAGAAATTCTAACAAGCACTGGGCAGTGTGGCCAGAAATATAATTTGAGATAATAAATAGAACAGAGACAATCTAGACTTGGGGGGAAATCCCCTGAACTGATTGAATTGATTGACACTCCAGAGCATTGTGGGAGTAGAATCTACCCTCCTAACCAGTGGTCAGCAATGGGACAGGGGTTGGTGTGGGGAGTGTGGCCTCATGAAGGTGGGACGCCTGCTCTGATTGGCTCCTGACCTTGTCCAGTAAGATGACCCATATTGTTGCATAATTGCAAGTGTTATGGTTAAACTCAATGGTAAACCAAAAGCCGGGTGGGGAGGCATATACTCATCCCTTGCCTTGATTCTGGGTGAAGCAGTCATGTCTACAGTACCTTTATAGCTTTCCTCTACCTCTGACTCGCTCCTCTCCAGATGAAATGGAGTCAATTATTATCACTGGGACAAGGAATCTGGCTTTGCTCTTTTCTGCCTTCCCCTTAAAATCTGCTGGAGGAGAGCATGTGTTTTGGTCTGCCATTTGCCCGCCCTGTAAGCTTAGCTTAGAACACTGTGGTTGACCAGTGTTGCCCCATGGCTGGACAGATAAACATGGGATTCAGTATCAGTGTATCAGTAAACTCACCATTGTCTGCGATATCTCCAACTCAGTTTTAACCCACAACCATGTGGATGTGTTAACCTGCATATTTCTGACTCGCTTGATTAATCACCTCTTTCCTGGCTTATTGCTGCTTCCCTTCTTCCCTCCTCTATGTATTCTCAAGACATTATCATGAGCAGTTCTTTTAATATGTCAGATCAAGTCACTTCCCTGCTTCACACACTCTGATGGCTGCATATCTTGAATAGAGTAAAAGCCAAGTTCTATCAGGACTGTATAACTCTCACCTCTGTGACTTCATCTCCCAAGCCTATTTCCACAAATATGTTCCTTCTTTGCCATCTCTGTCCAGCTTTACTGCCTCTTTCCTGTTGCTTAAACACACACCAGGCATCCTCGTAACTCAAGGCATCTGCACTCTCTGATCCATCTTCCTGGAACATTCTTCCTCCAAGACGTTCATGTGGTCAGCTGCCTCACCTCCTTGGGGTGTAGGCTCAGAGATTACCTCAGCGAAGCCTTCTCTGACTGTCTTATTTAAAATTATGCCCCCTTCTGTCATATATACCCTATCCCCCCTACTTCTCTTTATTTTGCTTATAGCCTCTATCACTCTCTGGCAGTCTATATCTTTTAATTATTTACTGTTTATCTTTTAAAAGTAGACAGTAAACTCTGTGAAGGCATGGTGTATATTTTTTAATTAAAGTATAGTTGATTTACAATGTTGTGCCAATTTCTGCTGTACAGCAGTGATTCAGCTTTATATATATATAAATATATTTTTTACTTTATATATATATAAATACATATATATATTTTTTACTCCCACAATTATATACATAATATATATAAATATTATATAAATATATAAATATAATATATATATTTTACTATATATATAAATA
>PVHT021183528.1:18384303-18467603 GCA_004024745.2 Catagonus wagneri | reverse complement strand
TTTTTTACTCCCACAATTATATACATAATATATATAAATATTATATAAATATATAAATATAATATATATATTTTACTATATATATAAATATATATTTTTACTTTATATATATATAAATATATATATATTTTTTACTCCCACAATTATATATATAATATATATAAATATACACATATATTTCTTTTTTATATTCTTTTCCATCATGGTCTGTCCCAGGATATTGGATCTAGTTCCCTGTGCTATACAGTAAGACCTTGTTGTTTATTCATTCTAAATGTAGTAGTTTGTACCTACTAACCTCAGACTCCCAGTCCATCCCTCTCCCCTCCCCCTCAGCAACCACAAGTCAGTTCTCTATGTCTGTAAGTCTGTTTCTGTTTTGTAGATAGATTCACTTGTGCCATATTTTAGATTCCACGTATCACATATAAGTGATATCATATGATATTGGTCTTTCTCTTTCCGACTTAACTTCACTTAGTATGATAATCTCTAGTTGCATCCATGTTGCTGCGAATGGCATTATTTTGTTCTTTTTATGGCTGAGTAGTATTCCATAGTACATATGTATTGTATTTTCTTAATCCATTCATCTGTCAATGGACATTTAGATTGTTTCCATGTCTTGGCTATTGTGAATAGTGCTGTAGTGAAATGGCAGGTGCCTGTATCTTTTTGAATTATAGTTTTGTCCAGATATATTCCCAGGAGTGGGGATTGATGGATCATATGGTAATTCCATTTTTTAATTTTCTGAGGAATATCCATACTGTTTTCCATAGTGGTTGCACCAACTTACATTCCCACCAAGAGTATAAGAGTGTTCCTTTTTCTCCACACACAGGAGGTATTTTTGTTCACTGCTGTGCCTCTAACATATATGTAGATAGTCCAAACATTTAAAAAAAAATCAGCACTGTACAATAATGCTTTCCCTAAAAGCAGCCCTGAGGCACTGAGTGGCTCTGAAGACTTTTATGAATCTTTCAAGTGATAGAAGAAAATGATCAGAAAATGCTCAGCGGCATGATATGCACGTTTATGGATCCTAATTCCTTGAAAATTGACAATCCGCATTGGATTTGTACCATAAATCTTAGTCAGGAAATTCAGTTTACCAGGATACTATACATGCATTCAAAATTATTTACCAAGTGTCTACTAAATGCCAAACTCTTAGGTAAGGCACAGTGATACAGAAGTGGGTGGACTTCTGTGAAGGGTGAGCAGTTTGTAAATAAGAAAGTTTATATTTAGAAATTAAAAAAAAGAAAATCTGCTGTATTTTATTTATTATCTCATCCTCTGTTTTGGAGACTGGTATTCTTGTGTGCCTGTGAAACAGACTCTTGCATTTAGGAAAAGCATGTGTTAAACTTCATTCTCTTTCTTAAGAGCATCACCTCCTAGTAGAGAATATTCTCAAATAAAAAATGACTCTTTTTAAATAGGCAATATCTTCTACATATTTACATGTGGCCTCTACAACATGTTTTTTTCCCTTTTTTATATCCACTTACTTCCTATATCCAACATCATTCCCTCTTTCTTAAAAAAAAATGTAGCAGAATTTCTTTGCTATGGAACAGAGACCTCAATTTAATATAGGTCATGTTGCTTAGAGCATGAAACTGGTGTGCTGATGGGAAAACTTATCTGACAAGCTTCTTCCCAGTTTGGGGTTTATCATATCATCATAATTACATTCATTTCCTTTGTTAGATCAATTTGGGTTTACATTGTCCCTCTTTATTATCAGCCTCTGGAGGTATTGACTTCACCTGTGATAGAATATAACTGAAAAAAATTATAGCTAATATTTTTGTCTTGGCTAAAGGGAATGTTTTTAAATTGATGGTTTCTTCTTCTATGTATAACTAATAAAGCATGCCAAACAGTACTGAATTTAGAATATAAAAAGTATTTGTTAGAGATCAACAGATGAAGAATTATTACATTGTTTGAAGTGATGAAGTGACAGGTGAACACTACCAAAAATCTGGTTTGATTTCTTAAAAACTATAGTCAATTCAAATTCATAATACGAGTGATCTGATCGATTATTAGTGATGATCTTTTACACAGGGAATTCTTTTAACCTGGGGATTATTGTAGACACAAGAGAAACATTTTGAGATACTAACAAGAACTCTGGATTAGGAGTTGGGAGATAAAAAACCAAAAAGCAGTTTCATAGTCCCAAGTCTTTTGATCTCTGTGCCTTAGTTTCCTCTTTTGAAAAACAGAGATGTTTCTTCCCATGAATCTTGTAAGGATTTTGAGAGAATATAATAAGAGAGAACTTTGAACATTACAAGAATCATATCTGGGCAAAATGCTTTAAAAATCATGAGAAGTGGAGTTCCCATTGTGGCTCAGCAGTAACAAACCCAACTAGGATCCATGAGGATGCAGGTTCAATCGTTGGCCTTGCTCAGAGGGTTAAGGATCCAGCATTGCCATGATCACAGATACGTCTCAGATCTGACATTGCTGTGGCTGTGGTGTAGGCCAGCAGCTGCAGTTCCAATTTAATCCCTAGCCTGGGAACTTCCTCATGCTGTGGGTGTGGCCCTATAAAGAAAAAAAAAATGTTAGAAGTGGTATTTGTGCAAATATATTCTTTATCATACTTGTGATTTCATTACTCTTAGGCAAATGTTAACATTAGAAGAGTCTAAAATTTTGCAGAATCATAAAAAGGCAAGATTCACTGAAATCATGAGTCAAACAATATATTTGTAGTTAAACAGCATAAATGGTGCCTGATAACAATGGATTTTTGGATTTTTATAGGATTGAAATATGCTGCCTCATTACTGATTGCAAATTAGGAACTGAAAGTAATTGTGCTTTCATTTCTCAAGTAGAAATATCTCTTCTGGCCATGTATCTGTGAACACTTAGTGCATTTTGTTCTTCTAATTTCTCCAAGGAAGTCCTCAGCTTATAAATGGATTAGGTTCCAAAAGTACATTTTACGTAAGTTTTTGGGAACAAAGAAAACCCAGAGAACATCTTTCAACTAAAAGGAAAAAACCCTTCATGCCTGGGGATTTTCCAGCTTCTTGCTTTTGCTCATGCTTTCCTACCTGACTAGAATGAGTTTGAATTCTACTTATTCATCAAAACCCAAGACTGCAAGTCCTCTGAGAACAGGGAATATATCATATTCATTTATGGGAACTGAAGTGTCCCTGGTTTTCCAGCTCATTGGAGCCACCCTTTCCTTTAATGTACAAATACAATAGCAAGACTTCCCCACTACCTGCACGCCCCACCCCCCAGCAAGACCATGAGATCCAGCTCTGTTACTCATAGTGTCCTGGGGGAAGTGCCCTGCCTTTGGTCCCAGTTGTGGTCTGTCCTTCTCTGGTCTGCCACCGCAGATTGCTATGTAAGTTTCCCTTAAGCACTGGCCCAGTGCCACCGGTTACCCAACAGGAGGCTGTGGAGAATGAGCAAATGTCAGTGCCCATAATGCTGCAGAAGAGGAGTATTTAAATTCAGTGTCAGACTGCATGTTTCTAGAGGCTATTTGCCACCCCCTTCACAGGGTGTTTACTGCCATCTCTTCTTGTCCATTTTCTATTGCATTGGCCTCTGAGACCACTTTCCTTTTCACAATGGGAATCTCCATCAGTTCTGCCATTGTTCTCAAAGCCCAAGCCCAATGCCCCCTTCTTCCTTTTTTAGGCACATTGATAAATAAACCAATAAGAAAAAAAAAATGTCAGTTGACATAATCTATCAAAAATCTGCTGCCATCTCTATCCCCACTAATTTACACAATGGAGAGAGCCCTTAGTTAGCATCTCTAATGAAGGCTCTGGATTACTTTACCAGTGTTTAGGGCTGCCTTAAAACTGCAGAAAGCTTGACTCATAGCTGCAAAACTGCAAGTACTCCTTGAGTGGTTCCAGAGAACAAAGAGGAAGTTGGCTTTTCACCTGAGAAATCAACTGCTTTCTAACAGTTTAGAAATAGTAATTTTGTCTTGTTTTTAATGATCAAAAGTTCAGAAATCTCTGCTACATTTTATCACCATCATGGACCCAGTTGATATTATGCATAGGAGGAATGTTTGCTAATGAATAATTGGATGAGTAAGCAATAACTGGTGTTCATCAAGTTCAAGCATTTCCTGGAGCTCTCTTGCAGCACAGCAGGCATTGTTAGTGCAGCATCTGGGGTTGCTATTGTGTTCATTCTGCTCCTGGCTGGGAACATCTACATCCCCCAGGTGCAGCCAAAAAAAAAAAAAAATCAAGCCTTTCCTAATCATCCTTGTCATCCTTGTTGGAAGGAGCTTCACTGCTACTAACATTAGCGTCTTATATATATCTTTTTAATTTGTTTTATAACTTTCCAACTTGCACTATGGTTTTTTGTGTCCATTATCATGTTCCCTTCTCTAATGTAAGTGCATTGAGAAGACTGAATGTTTTCATTTTTATGTATTTCATCCATATTCCATAACTTGCCACATATTCTATATGTTTTAGTGATTATGTTCCCAGGTAGACCTGTTTATTTGTACCTCATTCTGTCCATCCAACCATTTCTTAGAGTTGCATAACAAGACAAGTGTTCTGTATGTTGCTTAAGGATACAAGCATTGGAAGAGCAGCTTCTCTGTATAAAGGAAAATAATAAATACATCTATATCTAAGGTCGTCATTCAGAATTGAATGAGTGGATGCATGCAAAATGCTTAGCACATAGCTGGATCCAAATCAGTCGTAAGAGAACGTAGGCTGTGATTGTTGTTGTTATTAATTCAAGAAAAAGAAAAGCGGAAAGTGTCTGTTGGTTGGGACCTATTGGGTGATGAAGACAAAAAAAAAAAAAAAAGTGTTTTTTTTGTTTGTTTGTTTACTTGCTTTTTAGGGCCACACTGGAGGCATATGGTAGTTCCCAGGCTAGGGGTCAAACCAGAGTTGTAGCTGCTGGCCTACGCCACAGCCACAGCAACGCCAGATCTTTAACCCACCAAGCGAGGCCAGGAATCAAACGCGCATCCTCATGGATCCTAGTCGGGCTCATTAATGACTGAGCCATGAAGGGAACTCCAAAAGAGTGTTTTTAGCCCACAGGGGTGCAAATCTAGTGGGAGAAACAGACAAGTAAAGAGAAATTCATTGAGGGTGAAGTGTGCCTCTGCTTGTATGCAGAGTAAACTAGGAGAGCACAGAGGTGAGGCTCTTAACCCAGCCTGGGAAGAAGAGCCTGGGGTCAGAGAGGTTCCCTTGAAGAGTGATTCCTAAGCTATATAGTCAAATTGAAACTGAAACATAGTTACCTGTAATAATCAGTGAAAAATACTTATTTAGTATGAATAATTGAGCAAAACAGGGAAAAATGGTGAAATTGAATAAAAAGTCATCTTTCAATACAGATTCAAAGTTGGCAGTTGTAGAGGTAATAATTATACATACCATTCTTGGTGTTTTATGTCATTAGGAGAAAAATTTGGAGTTCCAGTGTGATGCAGAACCCCAGGAAGCGGCTTATATGAATAAAGGGCAAAGTTGGGTTTGGTCAGAATCCACACCCATAATGTGCATTCATGGCCAGACACCCTTAGGCTTCCTAGAACAGGAACTGAAAACCAGTTTCTTGAAGGTGGCCTGCAGCAGAGAGAACTCAGGAATGGAAGCTGTGGCCTTCTGTGTATATGGCCACCCTGATTTAGGGGGCAGACAGACTTGGGGTAGGAAAGAAACCCTTTATAAATGGACAGACCCTAGGTTTCTTGGTTGAGGAACCATATAGAACTGGCAGAGCCCAGCTTGCAGGTGACAAGATTTTATAATTGAGGGAGGGACAGACAAGGATAGATAAATTTGGTCAAAAATTCCTGATTTACCTGTTAGGCAAAGGATAAAAGATAAATACGTCTCTATAGGCACTCATAGTTAATACTCCATATTTAATAGGTAGAGAATTAAGTTCATTTTCTTCCTTTTCTTTTCCTTAATCAGCCTTTCTTCCTGCTATCTTTTGTTTGGATATGTCACAGCCATTAATATACTTGTGGTCCATATAATATCTCTGCATCTTTTGTCAACATTGGTTCCTCTATTTTCCTCATCTTTTTGACCAGTCTGTCACAAAGTCTTGATGATTGTGCCACTTAGAAGTTTGTCAAGTTTGTCCTCCAGCCCACCACGCGGGTACAGGCTCCGATTACTATGAGCATCACAATAGCTTTCTTGCAATGTAACACTCCATGATTTCAGTTTCTTCTCTGTATATTCTTTTATACAGGGCCAGGTGGTACATACCTTAGGCTTTATGGCCCTATAGTCTCTGTCATTACCACTCAACCTCATAACATGATAGCAGACACAAGGACAATATGTAAACAAATGGTCATGGCTGTGTTCCAGTAAGCCTTTAATTACAGACATTGAAATTAAATCATGGCTGCATTCCAGTAAGCCTTTAATTACAGACATTGAGATTAAATTTCATGCAACGTGAAATATTATTCTCTTTTCCACTTTTATCGTTTGTTTTTTGTCTTTTTAGAGCTGCACCCACGGAATGTGGAGATTCCCAGACAAGGGGTCATATCCGAGTTGTAGTTGCCGACTTACACCACAGCCACAGCAACATGGGATCCAAGCCACATCTGTGACCTACACCACAGCTCACGGCAATACTTGATCCTTAACCGACTGAACAAGGCCAGGGATCCTCATGGATACTAGTTGGGTTCGTTAACCACTAAGCCACGATGGGAACTCCTCCTTTCCACTTTGAAAACCCCTTTAAAGAGCATATAAACTATACTTTGCTCACAGGTTGCAGAGAAACGGGTGGTGGGTCAAATTCGACCTGCAGATTGTTGTGTAATGTTTTGTACTATCATAAATGATCTTTCCACGACTGCAGAAAGAATAAAAAGTGAATTGCTCGTCAGAGTACACTAGCCCCTTCACTGAATAAGTGTCTACAACCTATATTTCTATTCTCATCTCCAGCCTTTTCCCCCGACTCGGATGTTCTCTGTGTTTCCATCACACTGCATTGACATTTATTATTCTGAAAATACTTGAAGGACTTCAAGCCCTTCTTCATGTTATTCTATCTGTCAGAAAAACTCTTCTCCTCCATAATTTGTCTAATTAGCAGACATTGTAAAGGACACACATCAGATGTCACATCTTCATTATTGTTTTCCCTGAGTCTGCAACTCAGCAGAATTCACGTCTCTTTCATTTGTATTCCCATTGTTCTTCATACACATATTTTTTCCATAGAGAGTATCACATTGTTAAAGTTTCTATTTTTAAAATTTACTTAGCTGTATTCATTTTGGTCATGAACTTCTTAGTATATGAGAATGTCCAGTAAGTCTTTACTGAACAAATGGATAACTTTACCTGTTGTTCTGAAGTTGACATTACCGCCCTTATTTTATTTCTCAGACAATACATGAAGAAAATAATGATTTGCATAATCACAAGATCTGTCAATAACCAAATTCCAATGAAGATCTCAAATTATTCTGTCTTCTTTCCTAAATCAGTGACCTTTATTATAGTTGCTTTGTTTTTTCCTGAGGATTTACTCCTATTCTTGCCTCATTTTTCTTGAAAAATGTTCCTCTAGCTCAAGTATCTGGTATGTATAATATCAATCTTACACAGAAAATCAAGAATGCTCTGATACTGTGGTTTCAGGGCTCCTGGAAACAACCCCCAATTTTTTTTTTATCTGCTGGTTGGTGTCTTACATTTGATATTGGCATATTCATTATTTTAACTAGAGTAATTTTTCAAAATTTGTCCTAATAAAAGGAAGCTATATCCAAGAGAAGTAATGCATTCGACTTCTATTAGTCACGCACACTTTAGTGTGAACTAGAGAGAAAAAAGTGTTTTTTTAGGGGCTTTTGAACACATAAAAATCCTAAATTCTTCTGTGGTTGGACACAGGCCATTTTCTTGAAAAGAAACATACTCTGTCATATCATGCTGAGAACATATCTACAGAGTAATAAATTATAATAGTCTCTGTCTTCAGCATTCAGTGTTCCTGAATATTAACTGTCTCAGGGGGAGTTCCTGTTGTGGATCAGTGGTAACAAACCTGACTAGTATCCATGAGGATGCTGGTTCAATCGAGGGGAAAAAAAGCTTCAGTGTAAATTTGCATGTAATGTTTCTTCATTTAACAGAATGTTGAAACTGTAATAAGGTGAACTCTATAATGCCTTTTTTTTTCTTTTAAGCTCTGCACCTGGTTCCCAGGCTAGGGATCATATTGGAGCTACAGCTGCCAGCCTATAGCACAGCCACAGCAGTGTGGGATCGGAGCTGCATCTGTAATCTACACCTCAGCTCACAGCAACACTGGATCCTTAACCCACTGAGCAAGGCCAGGGATCGAACCTGCAACCTCATGGTTCCTAGTTGGATTCGTTAACCACTGAGCCACGATGGGTACTCCCTATAATGCTTTTTTTATGAAAAGAGTTCCTCTATCAAATTTCCCTGGTCGGAGTTCCCGTTGTGGCTCAGTGGTTAACGAATCCGACTAGGAACTATGAGGTTGCGGGTTCGATCCCTGGCCTTGCTCAGTGGGTTAAGGATCCACGTTGCCGTGAGCTGTGGTGTAGGTCGCAGACGCGGCTCGGATCCCACATTGCTGTGGCTGTGGCGTAGGCCAGGAGCTACAGCTCTGATTAGACCCCTAGCCTGGGAACCTCCATATGCCGCGGGTGCGGCCCTAGGAAAAGGCAAAAAAAAAAAAAAAATCTCCCTGGTCACTCTGGAAATAATCATCAATTGTCCTAGGAGCTGCTATATTCAGTCTTAGTCTTTTTATCAATAATCGTGGCATGTTTGACCTGAAGTGATGGATAGAAATATATCTGCTTTCAAAAGGAAGAGTTGGGGGGGGCAAAAGTAAGAATGCCTTTGTTTACCTCCTTGATACTTCAGAGTTTTATAGCTGATATTTCTCAGCCACTAGACCCAGTAATGTGTTTTGCAATTACTCAAATATGAACACATGATAATACTATTCTTTAAAGCAGATATATTGTTTAAAACTTTATGTATTTACTAGTGCAGCGCTCTTAAAAATGCCCTTTAGTGTTGTTCCTGCTTCTTTCATGATACAACATATCTCATTGGTTATATCTGCAGTCTCTGGAGTCAGTCTGCCTGGGTTAATACCATTGGCATTTACTAGCTTTGTGATCAGAGCTAGGTTTCCTAACCTTTCTCTTATTTACCCATAAAATAGAGTAATAATAGTATGTCATGGGGTTGTTGTAAGGACAACTCAATAAAAGTACTTAAACCATGACTGGTAACAAGAAAAGCTTAAATAATTATTACTACTACTACTGTTATTATTGATTTCTGCTTATTATTTTCCCCTTTACAAGCTCTTTTAGTAAGCTGCTATATATAACACCTAACCAGCTGGTAAAAAGTGTGAAAAATACATAAAGACATTTATTTAATATTGTAGAAATAACAATCTCATGTTTGTCTTATTGCAATTCTAAATTTTCAGCTTGTGTTTTTCCTAGCCATCAGGTTATGCTATTTCTAGATCATTACTTCTGCCTTGTTTTTTCTGTTTTTTTTCTTGTACTTCCCAATCCATTTAAATTTCTATTAATATATTATTGCCTATAAATAGACTTATACCTTCATATTTCTATGTATTCCATAAATACTGCTCATCTTGAATCAATGAATATTAGGCATGAGAAAGAACACCATGAAATGTCATGGGTGAGAGAAGTTGAGGCTTACTTAAAAAGAAACAAATGAAATTGGAATAATCCAGTTAAATAAGTTAATTGTCATATGAAGGAAAAGAAGAAAGTTTATAGAACTGAACTCTAAACTGAGTTTATAGAATGTCTGAAGTTTTCAGACATTATTTCTTTGAATATCTTTCAGCTCTTTTCCTTCTCCCCACTTGCTGCATTTTCAATGACATGAGTGTTAGATGTTTTCTTAGAACCCATCGAGTCCCTGAAGTTGTTAATTTTTTTCTCAGTGTGTTTTCTCTGTTGTTCAGATTGGATATTTCATCTTGTCATTCATGTTCACTAATTATTTCTGCTGTCTTCTCCATTCTCTTCTTGAACCCATCCAATGTGTTTTTAAATTTTCAGGTCATATTTTTCAATTCTTAAATTTCCCATTTGAATCTTCTTTATATTCTCTATTTCTTTACTGAGACTCTTTTTTTTTACTTGTTTCAAGTGTATTAGAAAAATGCTTCAAAAAGCAATACCAAACAGTTGCTTTGTAAGTTTTGTCAGGTAATTCTAATATCTCCTTCATCCTGGTGTTAGCATTTGTTGATTCATTCAAGTTGTGGTTTTCCTGGTTCTCAGTGTGACAAGTCATATTTCAATTGAAATTTAGACATTTGTGGTACTTTGGTATGGAAATCTGGATCTTTATTTACATCTTCTGTTTTATCTGTCTTCCTTTAACACCCCCTCCAGCAGGGGATGGGGAGCAATGTCTTACTGCCTCATTACTGTCAGGTGGCGGTGACCACCTGGGGGAGTAGGGTCTCTTCATTACTTCTGGACAAGGCCAGGAGTTCTGGCTCCTCACTAGGCTTCAGCTAATATCACCCTGGCTGGAAGGTGTTCTTTGTTACCAGAGTAGGGGTGGAGAGGGACTGGCGTCATTTGTGCTGGGTGGTGATGAGTCTCGACTCTCCACTGGCTTCTTGACAACAAATGTCCAGCAGCAGGAAGGAGGTTGCCTTATTACTCACCACACCTGGGTGCTGTGGAGGTGTGAAGGGTGATTGTCTAAAAGTTTTCTTTCTTGCTAGGCTGCCTCTTTCCCAGTACATTGCCTTGCAAGAACAGGCTTTTGTTAGGATTTTTTTTTTTTTAATGACCACACCTACTGCATACGGACATTGCTGAGCCAGAAATTGAATCCAAGCCATAGCTGCGGGCCTGAGCTTCAGCTGTGGCAATGCTGGATCCTTTAATCCACTGTGCCAGGCCACGGATTTTACCCACAACTTTGCAGCAACCCAAGCTGCCACAGTTGGATTCCTAACCCACTGCACTGTGCCACAGCAGGAACTCCTATTGGGACTTAAGTGTCCAATCTCGTTCATGTTCCTGGGTTGCATCTCCAGCTCCAAATCTAGGTTATATGGGACCAAAAAGCAGAAAGCTCACCACTGTGTCATTTCTTGGGAACCAGATTCCTAGTTGGTCTGACTTTTTCTTTCCACTTGTGTTCGTCTTACACTTGTTGTGTGTGTGTGTGTGTGTGTGTATAAAACATATAAAACATCACACACACATCTGTATAACACGTCTGTAGATCATATATATAACACATCTGTATGTTGCACACGTCTATACACATCACACATTTATATAGCACACACATATATGTAACATTATATGTATAATGTCCAGAGTTTTTGGTTGTCCTTAATGGAAGGAATAGGGAATTTCTACTCCATGTTTTCAAAAGTAGACATCAGACATCTCAGAATTCTAACTAATGTGAAACACTTCTGAGTCTTTGAGGTTCTAGAAATTTCCAGAAAAAATAGACCAAATTGCTCAAATTTAGTAAAATTATTTTTCTTCCAACCTGTGATATAGATCCATCATATGACAGAGTTAAGAAAACAGCTTCCAAATTTCTCATATAACAAGTTGATACTATCTTAAGAAGAGTAATTTTTATTACTTTAAAAGTATTTCATAAGATGGGCTGATAATGTTTCACATCTCAGCTGGATGTAAAGTGTGTCTTTTGAAATAGTCTATATGTCAGTGGGGTTGACTCAGTTATTTTAAAAGTGAATTTAAATTTAGGTGCCTGTTCTGTTTTTTTTTGTTTTAACCAAAGGGAACATAGCAATGTGTGATGAAAATAACCGGATGGATTCTTTTGACCTTCTACCAGTAGCCCAATAATAAACTAAGACAAAATTTCCATAAAAATAAACCAATGAACCTAATACAACATGTAATCTATAATGAAGACAGGGCAAGGCAAGATTTCTGCATATTTCACATCACAGTATTTTTTCATCTTAAGTTCAAATATATGCACAAGTAGTTACTAAGTATTTATCAAGCAAACACAAATTATCTACAATTCTGTTAGAGGTTACATAATACTAGGTAAGCATTTGTCATATCTATTCCACGTAGCCTTTAGGTCATATTTTAATGTGTCTGTGGCATGTAGAGAGCTGTCTCTAGCTATGGAATAATTGTCTAGTTATAGTGCTAAGTGAGCCAATCTCCCATTTGGATGGAGTATCAAAACAACACTGTAGAAAATTAAGGCAGACTGTTCTATATACCAGGTTTTGAGGAGTCATGCAAGTGTACCTTTGGGAGGTTTTGATGATATGAGTAGTTATACCAAATTCCTCACGGTCACAGCTCTTTTGGGCATCCCAGTGAGGATGTTAGAAATTAATCCTGTGGCTAAAAAATTCAGTGGATCAAACTGAATTGCTGTGTATGTGTCTCACAATGTAAAAGAAAAAGAAGGGAGAAAAAGAGACTACCTTCCTGGCTAAATTCCCTGACAGTCTTATCAACAAGTTGTTGAATTTTTTTAAAACCAGTCCCTTACCAGCTATTTAGATGTGGTCCATGAGTTTTGGTGCATTGTTTCCACGTCTTCTTTTAAAAGCAAAATAAAGTTAGTCCCTTCTGGCCACTGTTAACTTCCACTGAGAGGCTATAAAAGTGCTAGCAACTACAGACACTTATTTAATGTGCACTGATGAAATACCAAAGAATAGCAAGCCCTTATTTTATGAGGCTTTCATTGATGATATGTATCTCCCCCAAACGTACAGTTTATGTTCAGATCAAGAGCTTTTGTGTAATGTGGATTTATTGCTAATCTATACAATGAAAAAAAAAAACCCACTAGAAAATGGATTGAGGAAGTCAGCTGAGAATAATATATTTATGGTTTCTGTTTTAATTACTATTCAGTATACTGAAGTACATTGTTCACATTGAGGAAAAGTAGATTGGTAAAGGGAATGAATCAAAAGGCATCTGTAATAATAACACAACATTGCAAATCAACTATACATCAATAAAAAATTTAAAAGACATTTATATGTCTCAAATGTTTATCATTGGTAGATATAATCAAATAATCTGTTTAAAATCATGATTTCATGAAACATACTGCTTTTTTAGACTCCATTTTTATTTTTTAGTTGAGATATAACTGACATATAACGTATTTATTTTAGGTATACAACTTAATGATTGACATAAATATATATTGCTCTCTGTTAAAAATTATATGATTCATGAGACAGATTGCTTTTTAGTCCCCATTTTTATTTCTTAGTTGAGATATAATTGACATAACATTGTATTCATTTTAGATGTACAACTTAATGATTGACATAAATACATACTGCAAAATGTTTACCACAGTAAGCTAAGTTTACATCCATCACCATATGACAGTTACAAATTGTTTTTTCTTGTGATGAGAATTTTGAAGATGTACTCTCTTAGCAGCAACTCTGCTTTTAAACAAAAGTATCAAATTAGTATTTTTTCCTATGAAAAGAGAGTGATTTAAACTGCCAATGCAGAAATATTTGGGGAGGTTCTGGTTTCTAATTGCCTTTATAATAAATATACTTTAAACACCCTCCACTGTAGTAAGTCTTCAGGATTTGCAGGTGGGTTGCTAAGTCATGTGAAATAAAATCTTTTGAACTAAAAAGATACAATATTTGAGAAAACCCAGGAGCTGGAATATTGTCACACCATGGAAGCAAGCCACTAGGTTAGCGTCATACTTGTGTGTTGTATTATTTAAAAGTTATTCAATTTTCTGCTTGATGAGATTAACTCTGTTTATGATGAATTAAGCATCATCCATTCCACTTAAGTTGTGTAGGATGCTCACTAGCCTTCCCTTGTGATTTGGAAACACTTGTTTTGTCTTGGGCAAACTGGAATTTCTATTGCTAATGGGCACTCAGATCCTCCATAAACATTAAACTACCCGTCATTACTCACTGCCTTCCTCAGGAATAGACTTTTATGTCTTTTTCTTTTGTTTTTGTTTTTTGCTGTCACTAGCAACCACAGAGTCAAGTCCCAATCTTTGTGGAAAACGTTCTAGAGTTTGTTATCCTTAAGAGTATGTCAAGCCATCATTTTAAAGAGATAATTTTGTACTTGAAAGTACTAAATCTCTGACCTTTTCAAATTTTTCCTCTGTCTTCTGAGTAAGATTATGATCATGTATCTCCCAGCTTTCTTTTTTTTCTTCTTGGCCAAGCACTCTGGTCCCTGATGTTATTTGATTTTTTTGTAATCTTTCTGTTATTCTAAATACATTACTTGTATATCTTACAAAAGTTTTCCCCTATAGATAATAATCAATTGTGTATCACTATGCAACAAATAATTTGATAATATTATGTTTCAAATGTTGCAATAACTTTCTTTTCATTAAAATAATTTGGTGCTCACTTACCAAATGCCAGAGTACAGAGGAGACTTATAAAGAGATAAACAAGAGTACATATCTCTGTACCCATGAGATGCTGCGACGGGGGAAGAGGTCACATGAATAACTTTAACATGACTTAGGGAAAGCAGTAAAAGACAATTGATCGGTGCAGTGGAAGTAAAAAGAGGGAATAATTCACTCTGCAGGAATTGGGAAAATTTCATAGAAACAATGCTATTTAATTTAACATCCCAAATAGTGAGAAAATAAAGAGAAAGGGACAGCCTGAGAAAAAGAAGTAGCAGGTGCAAAATCAGAGCAGGTTGAAAGTAAATAATTTCTTGGATAATAGAAAATTGTGTCATAAGAGTAAATCCTGGAGTGTGCATGTTTGAGTCATGGTATTGACATACAACTCATGGCTGTGGATCTTAGTGTGACACGAAATGTAGAGAACAGAGCTGGCGATCTATTTTTTTCCCATTGAATAATTTGGCATTATACCAGATTAAATGAAATTATGTGCATAGTTTTAATCATAACAGAATGAATATTACCAGACCCTAGAAATCCTCAATCTGCATTTACCATCCTCTATCTGGAGTTAACCAGAATATTAACCTAAATGCTACAGTTAACCTAAATATTGTGTTCGTCTCCCACATGCATACCCCTAAACTTCTGTATTGCTTTTGCTTATGTTTGAAGTTCTATAAATAGAATTATTCTAATGTGCAGGCTTTTGTGACTTGCTTTAATTGATAATGTTTTTGACATTCTCATGTAAGGATATACTGTAAGCAGTAACATTATCTTGTAAGGATATAGTTTTGTTTTATAATTTTACAGTTGAGCATTTGGGTTATTTCAGTTTTTATGAACAGTGCTTCTATGCATAATCTTCTTACGTATGTGCAAGAGATTAGAGTATATGATAGAGCTGACTGGAGGAAGGGGAGTAGGCATACTTTCGATTTTGCTGGGAAACTTTTTTTCTAAGTGGTTAAATCAATTCATACTCCCACCAGCAGTGGTGAGGATTTATGTTGTTCCTTATGCAAATAATACTTGGCAGGAATTAGCCTAAATTTTTTGCTAATGTGGTAAGTGTGAAATGGAATCTTTGTGGTTGTGTTTCCCTGATTAATGAGATTGAATGTCTTTTCATAGGGTTATTGGTCATTGGTGGTCTTCTCTGCAAATGTTGGCCAATTTTCTTTATTATTTCCTGCGAAGTTACCTTTTTCTTGTGGATATGCAGTTCTTTATGTTTTCTGAATACAAATCTTTTGCCCATTTTATGCACTGAAAAAATTCCCTCACTTCTCGTATTTCACTTTTTCACCTTCCATATTATCATGTTTTTTTTTTTTAAGTTGGTTTGACTGGTTCTGCTTTGTAATAGGTGATGTATGTTGGTCTTATATTTTAAGGTCCTTTTTACAATTTAGACTTTATTCTGATGCTAATATGGAATCATCAGGAGAAACTGAATCCAGAGATAGAAGACCAGTTAAAAAGCAATTGCAAAAATGCAGATTGTGAAAGCTTGAAAGTAAACAGCTGCAATACGGTTTAATCTCTACTTTTAACAGAAGGACCAAGTTGCAGTGTTATTTCAGAGGTGGAATTGGCAGTCACAGATATGTGGGAATGAGAGTGCCCATAGAATTTAGGGAATTGTTTCCTTTGTTAACAGTGCCATTAAATATAGGCATTATTTTGAGACGACTGAATTAGAGGATTTTCTAAGCTTGTAGAATTAGGTATCTAGCACTCAAGAGTGGTTTGTGTAAGACTTGATTTATCAGTCTAGGAATTATTAATTTATAGGAAGTAACTAAAGCTATGGGAAATCACTTAGGAAGTATTCAGAGTCTTGGAAGCCCTAATTTCCTACAAGAACAGGGACAATGTCTGTCTTATTCTGTTTTGTTGCCAGTATCCAGTGAAATACATGATACATTGTAGGTGCTCAGTGAATACATGTTGAACTAATGTGTACCTTGAGCCATTGTTTAAGAGCATGAGAAATTGGGAGTAGAGAGCCCAGGAGCAACATACCAGCTCCAGAGAACAACAACAACAAAAAAAAAAGTGTCAGAGTGTGAATGAAGACTTCATCAGGTGACACAGTGCAAGGGTAGTTTCCTCTGTCCAGTTGGAATAGATGTTGGAGTTCAATGAGTTGAGGAATGATGGGAATGAGAAAGTAGGCATAGGAAGGACAACTTATGTGACATGGTGATCCGAGTATTGTGGCATCAGATTGTGAGAAGGGCATATAGGTGCATTAGTTCAGTTCTGCCTGGGTTAGTCCTCATAAAAGAGAGTAATTGCTAAGTATAGACCTTGTGCAAAAGAATGGATTAGAGGGTGGATGGAAAAATATTAATAGAATAGAAGGGGACTGGGTACTAAAAAAGTAGGAAACAAAGCAATAAAAATCTGAGGAGGATTTCATGAGCTGACATGGGGAAGGCTTTTCTGTAACAGAAACTGGAGGTGGCTATTTGTACGTGTGATGAGGAAAGGTTTAGTGACCAGTTTGCTGACAGATGCATGTTGTTTTAAGGGGCCACTGCAAAACTTCTAAGTGTGTGCTTAAAGTACTTTTATGAGCTGTGGATTCTATTTGTGAAAGGTAGGTGTTGGCTTAAGGCTGTTCTAAATTAGAAGACATTCAAGTGTATGTATAACTCTCCCAGACTTCAGACAATATTACAAAGCTACAGTAATCAACATAGTGTGGTACTGCTACCAAAACAGACATGCAGACCAATGGAACAGAATAGAGAACCTAGAAACAAACCCCAACACCTATGGTCAATTAATCTTTGACAAAGGAGGCAAAATGGGAAAAAGACAGTCTTTTCATCAAATGGTTCTGGGAAAACTGGACAGCCACATGTGAATCAATGAAATTGGAAAACATCTTCATATCATGCACAAAAATGAACTCAAAATGGCTTAAAGACATAAACGTAAGACAAGACACCATCAAACTCCTAGAAGAGAATATTGGCAAAACATTCTGATATTAATCTTACAAATGTTTTCTTAGGTCAATCTCCCAAGGCAACAGAATGAAAAAGCAAAAATAAACCAATGGGACCTAAACAAACTTATAAGCTTTTGCACAGCAAAGGAAACCATTTTTAAAAAAAGAAAGGACAACCTGTGGAATGGGAGAAAATAGTTGCAAATGATGTACAACACGGGCTTAATCTCCAAAATATACAGACAATTCATACAACTCAATGACAAAAAAAAAAAAAATCCAATTGAAAATTGGCAGAAGGCCCAAAAACAAATTTCTCCAAAGAAGTCCTATGGATGGCTAGCAGGCAAATGAAAAGATGCTCAACATCACTAATTGTTAGAAAAATGCAAATCAAAACTACAATGAAGTACCACCTCACACCAGTCAGAATGGCCATCATTAATAAGTCTACAAATAGCAAATGCTGGATAGGGTATGGAGAAAAGAGAACCTTCCTATATTGTTGGAATATAAATTGGTACAACCACTATGGAAAATAGCATAGAGGGTCTTCAGAAAACCAAAAATAGAATTACCATATGATCCAGCAATCCCATTTCTGGCCATATATCTGGGAGAAACTATAATTCAAAAAGATACATACATTCCAATGTTCATTGCAGCACTATTTACAGAAGCCAAGACATGAAAAAAAAGCTAAATGTCCATTGACAGATGAATGGATTAAGAAGATGTGATACATTGAGTTCCTGTTGTGGCTCAATGGTTAATAAACCTGACTATCATACATGAGGATGTAGGTTCAATCCCTGGCCTTGCTCAGTGGGTTAAGGATCTGGCATTGCTGTGAGTTGTGGTGTAGGTTGCAGATGCAGCTTGGACCTGGCGTTGCTGTGGCTCTGGTGTAGGCCAGCAGCTATAGCTCCAATTCAGTCCCTAGCCTGGGAACCTCCATATGCCACCAGTGCAGCACTAAAAGACAAAAAAAAAAAAAAAGATGTGGTACATATACACAATGGAATACTACTCAGCCATAAAAAAGAACAAAATAATGCCATTTCCAGCAATATGGATGGAACTAGAGACTCTCATGCTAATTGAAGTAAGTCAAAAGGAGAAAGACAAATACCATATGATATTATTTATATGTGGAATCTAAAATATGGCATCTAAAATATGGCACAAATGAACCTATCTACGAAACAGAAACAGACTTAGAGAAATGGAGAACAAACTTGTGATTGCCAAGGGGGAGGAGGAAGTGAGAGGGATGGACTGGGACTTTGGGGTTAGTAGATGCAAATTAATACATTTAGAATGGATATACAACGAGGTCCCACTGTATAGCACAGGAACTATATCCAATCTCTTGAGACAGACCACAATGGAAGATAATGTAAGAAAAGGAATGTATATGTATGTACAACTGAGTCACTTTGTTGTTCAGCAGAAATTGGCACAACATTATAAATCAACTATAACAGGTAGTCTTGTGGGCAGATACATTTCAGAAATACCAGATTAAATAAAAAAATAAACCATTTTCTGAATGAATGAATGCTTTACATATATTTTTTTTTTAAAAAAGAAGACATTCAAGTGTAATGACCAAGATGAAGGATTTTGGTAAGGATTAAAATGCACAGTTTAGAACTGGTTTATCATTTTTCAAATAAAAAAATCTTTCAGTATCCTCCTCTGAATTTAATTCTGTTTGAGAAGGATGGGCCAGCAAGTTTCAGGGAAGGTCCTAGGGCTCAAAAAATTTGAATGAGTTGCTCCAGGGTTCTGATGCTGGGGGGGAAAAGTCAGCTACAGGTCAATGCAGATTTGCTTTGGCACTTACATAAGACTTAGCAGGCAAATGCCCCAGGATTGACCTTACTTCTTAGTCTTAACTGTTAAGCCAGGGCTAATTTTATAATTCACTGTGTAAAGATTTTTTAGTAAGGAGATTGCAGAATACCTTCTAGAATTATTTCCTGAACAAGTTCTTTTCTGTGTGGGTTTTTTTTTAAACTATAAATGCTGCCTTATTCTCTTTCTAGTGCTTGTTGTTAAGCTTTTTGTGGTCTTTTTCTAATCTAGAATTGGAGAAACAAGACTCACAGTTGTACAAATTCTGCAAAGAAAATATACCTCAGATCTTGGCCATCATCTGTCAATATCTAGGAGGGGTATCTGCTCTTTTTAGATACTATACTGGGTTCTCATTCTTAGTGGAACCCTGGAATATTTGGAAATAGAATATTTAGTTGTTGCAAATGTAACAAGTTATGATGAGATCATAGAGTAGGGAGAGTCCTCAATCCACTGTGACTGATGCCCTTAAAAGAAGAGGGGAAGGGACATGGAGAGAGATGTACAGTCATGTAGTGATGGAGGCAGAGATGAGTTTTGTGTCTACAGGTGAAGGAATCCCAAGAATGGCCAGCAGTTGCTGGGGCCTAGGAAAGAGGCATAGAACTGATTCTCTCCTAGAGCCTCAGAGAGAGCATAGCCCTGCTGATGCCTTGATTTTAGACCTCTAGCCTTGAGATCAGTAAGGGAATAGATTACTATGGTTTTTGATCCACCTAGTTTGTGGTACTTTGATACAGCAGCCCTAAGAACTACTACAGATGTCTCTGGCTTCTTCAAACAATTCAGAACTAAAAGCTCCTTGATCCATCACAGATGTCTCTAGACATTCAAGAGAGATGTAAAAACAGAATTAGGAAGTGTTGTGTTAAAAGACCAACAGGATGTAAGAGGAACATTTTAAAAGAAATTCAAAACAAAAGAATTTTTTCTATTATTTATAAAACTTTTAATTAATTTAAGCTAAGATATTTGGGTCTCTTCTGCTATATGTTATGTCCACAAGGCCTAGAATGATATTCCACATTGTCAATGCTCAGTATTTTTGATGTTAAGAACAGCAAATTACAGAAAAACTACATACAATAAAATGCATAGTGCTAAAGTCCACTAACATGACATGCTAACACAGTCATACATATGTGGTCTTTTTATATCTGTTATAAACAATATTATGTATAATCACATTGAGATGTTAGCAGGAAATTATTTGGATAGAATGCAAACAGGTTATTAACATAGCATTTGATAGTGCTTTTGGCTCCAAGTATGTATTCATTTCTCTGTGTGTTTGGGGACATGCTGAGAATGAAGCTTTAGTAAGGGGAGGGACAAAAGTGAATTAAAACCTTAAACACACGGTTTTGAAAAATGATCAAGGGGAACATAATCACAATCTGCTTAAATTAATAAGGTAATTTTAGATTGCTACCAAGAAACTGGAAAGTTAAATAAATCAGGGTCTTTACCTGTTCTTCAGGATTTATTGACTCATTGGAGGGGGATTCGAGAAAGCTGACTGGAGTTGATAGAGCTTGGCTGACCCATCGAACCTGGTGCAAGGGCAAGAGTTGGCAATTTCCTGAGTGGGGTACTGTATTAATAATTTCCTAGGACTGCTATGACAAAATACCACAGCCTGGGTGGTCCAGACAGGAGAAGGTGATCAAGGAGACTGGTAGCTGGAAGTTAGAGAGTAAGGTATTAGCAGGGTTGGTTTCCTCTGAAGTATCTCTCTTTGCCTTGCAGATGGCCATCCTCTTGTTGCCTATTCACCTGGTCTTTTTTCTGTGCACACAGGCCCATGGTTTGTGTTGTGGGGTGTGTGTATGTATGCTTGTGTGGCCTTAATTTTCTCTATTTATAAGGATACCAGTCAAAATGGATCACTGCCCACCTTAATGGCCTCATCTCAATTCAATCGCCTTTTTTAAAGGTCTTCTCTCCAAATATAGTCATATTCTGGGGTACTGGTGGTGCAGGCTTCAACATATGAATTCTGAGGAGGGGAAGATAATTCATCCCACAATAAATATCTAGGAAGGGGTGTGATCAAGATGACTGAGAAGTATTTCTGGGTCCAATAATTGGGAAGAATGGAAGTTTGAAGAGGAAGGCTATCATAGACAATTACTGAGAATGTCATTTGAACACATCAACGTACTGAGTGTTCCTGAGTTGATACTCAGAATGGAAAAGTCTTTACCATTGGATTATCCAAAGGTAAATTTGTTGCATGTTTCCACCTAAATGAAACAGCAGAACAGTAACTGAACACTTGATATGAGTTCAGAGCCACTAATATTTACTTCGGAAAGAATTTCATTTCTTTATAACATTTTCAACCTTTACTCCTTTCTCTGATTTCTTACCAGGATTATTTTGTTTATCTGTACAAATGCTCAGTAAAAGCAATGTAAGGATGTTATGTTTCTTATCCCTATCTGGAAGTAAGCATGCACAGTGTCAGCCCATAAAAAACAAATACTAATAAAGCTTCTGAGAAGCAGAATAATCTAGACAAAGTGCCAGCCCAAGGGTTGTGAAATGTGGATACTACTGTTTTCTTCATTAAATGCGTGTCGTGATACTGATCCTGGACACTTTGTTTTTCCCCATTCCTGAGAAACAAAGGGAATCTCCTAAATAAGATTTCAGCATGAGAGTAAATATATTCCCATATTGATTGACCCATCAAGATTAGGCTGTAATAGAATGAATGTCACCTGAGGGCATCAGCAGCAACACGGCAAAGATGATTGGGGGCAGGGGGAGTTTCACAACTCCAGCTAGGTAAGAGAAGTCTTAAAAATATTGTGCATCTAGAAAATAGGAGACCTTTTCCAGAAGGATGATACTAGCTCATGTTTATGGAGTGTGTCAGACATTGTTTTAAGTTCTTTGCAAGTGTGAAACTCTTATTTCTACTAATAGAAAGGAATAATAAGGGAACAGAATCAGAGAAGAGTCAATTTCCAGAATCGCACACCTAGTAAATGATAAAACTGGAACTTAAACATGGGCAGTTATAAGCTGTACTCTCAACCTGATGTTAGTTCTCTTTCTCCTGGGGACCCCCCTACCCTATCTGCTCACAGTTTCAAAGGTTAGATTCATAGTGACAGTGAAGGACCTCATTAGACTGATGGGGGAAGTCACTGTTCCTTATTTGACTCCTATAGCATCACCACAGAGTGTCCTTGGTCTTGGGCTAGTGCCTGACTCCATGCCCAGAGAGGCAAGTTCTCCAGATCAAAGCACTGCCAACCAGCTCACACTGACCTCCCTTCAAGGAAATCCCAGAGCTCAAAGTGAAAGGCACACATGCTGAGCAGTATCCCAGCTCAAGTCAGACTATTTCTGTGCGTGTTCTTCCAAAGTTTAGTTTATGTAATGGCACCAAATTATTATTTAAAAATAAAATGTATTCAGCTATGTTAACAAAACTGACAAAGTACAGTAGTCAAGGCCCCATGAGCTTTTACTGGCATTTTAACTTCCACATACCATATTCACTTTGTTGTAAGTATTCCTTTTTAATAATTTGTGGAACTAAAACTAAAAGTATGTGACACATTTAGATAAGCCAATACATTTTAGTCAGCATTTGCTTTCTTATTTTATTGTGTTGTACTGGCTTATTAAAGAAGGGAATATGACTTCATTTCTTGCCAGGTGATAGGAAGAAAATAATTTCCTTTCAATACAGAAATATGAATACCCAGGATTTGTGGGAAGATTTTTAATAACTAAAAATGACAGAAGACTGCCTGGGAAAATTCATTTAGCTTTTGGAAATAAACAACATCCTTAGATGTGATCTTGGGAACAGAAAAAAAAAAAAAGGGCTTTGTCCCCCGCTTACTGGTTGGAAAGACCAAGTGCATAATGCAAAATGAAACTGATTGGTTTGTAAAGAATCTTAACTGCTATTGTTTTTCAGAACTTCCTTCATGTGAGGTGTTGTATAATCTCTTTAAATAGTCATCTAATCTTCACCCTGCAAAGTACATATGTATTATTATCTCTACACATAGAAAGGAAATTAAAAATTTTTAGCTCATAAAGCTGGTAAGAAGCAAAGATAGGGTTTAAACCCTGGTCCATTTGCATCCAAACTCAGTATTTATATGACCCTACTACATTACTATCTAAATTATACATTTATCAAATCTTTGGGCTTCACCCTAAAATCATATCAAAAACCTCAAAAATCAAATTACAAATTTAGAGTAGAAAAATTCAGTATGAAGGGAATTTTGCAGTAGCGAGCATTTGAAAAGAACCTATCACAGATAAGGACATTGTCTCTAAACACTGCAGGCAGTTATAATAGAGAGTCATCATATTCAAGGAGAGAATAAAGGCAAACCCAGTATTTAACACGAATGGGATAAGGTGATATGAGTAAATAAGTTCTACCAAACATAACTGGCAAAAAGAAATCTTGAGAAATAAAAATAGAGCAGGAAGAATCAGGCTCCCTGACTTCAGACTATAATACAAAGTTAGAGTCATCAAAACAAAATGATGAAGATTGGATTAAGATGGCAGAATAGAAGTACTGGAGCTCAACTTCTCTCCCAAAAACAGGAAAGCTACAACCAAATGCTGAGCAACCTTCAACCAAATGGACTAGAAACTTTCAAAAAAGATACTCTACTCCAGAAGACAAAGAGGAGACCACATCAAGAGGTAGGAGGGGTGATTACACCATAGAAGCAACCCTGTAAGTCCCAGGTGTGAAGCCCCACAGACTGGAAAGTAACTGTATCACAGAGACTCACCTACAGGACTGAGAGTTCTGAGCCCCAGGTCAAATCCCCATGCCTGGGGATCTGGCACACGGAGAAAGAGCCTCCAGAGCATCTGGCATTGAAGGCCAATGAGGCTTCTGTGCAGGAGCTCCACAAGACTGGGGGAAAGAGGAGACCCCATTCTTGAAAGGCACACACAGACTTTCACATGCACTGGGTACCAGGACAAAGCAAAGTCTCCATAGGAATCTGGGTGGAACCTGACTGCAATTCTTGGAGGATCTCCTAGGAAAACAAGGGTGACTGTGGCTTGTTGTGGGGAAAGGACATTAAAGGCAAAGCTCTCGGGAGCATTCATCAGCCTGCATTTCTCTGGAGGTGGCCATTTCTGGGAAAAGCTGGTCCCTCCCATTAGTGCTGAGAAGCCCCAGGCCAAACAACAATTCAGGTGGGATCACAGCCCCACCCATCAGTAAACAGGCTGCCTAAAGACCCCTCAGGCACACAGCCAGCCTCTAATCTCATCCAGAGACAAAGCCACACCCATCAGAGGGATAGGAATCAACCCCACCTACCAGTGGGCAGGCATCACTCCCTCCCATCAGGAAGACTACAGCAAGCCCCCTCCATACCAGCTTTAGCCACAGCGGAGTCAAACACCAGAAATAACAGAGGCTACAACTCCGTTGTCTACAAAAAGGTCACCACACCAAAAACCTATAAAAATGAAAAGACAGAAAACTCTAACTCAGATAAGGGAGAAAGAGAAAAGCCAGAAAAACAGCTCAGTGATGAGGAGATTATCAGCCTCCCAGAAAGACACTTTAGACTGTTGATACTGAAGATGATGCAAGGAATTAGAAATAGACTGGAGGCAAAGATGATAATTTACAGGAAACACTGAGCAAAGAAATACAAGCTGTAAAAATTAAGCAAGAAGAGATGCAAAATACAATAACTGAAATAAAAAATTCATTAGAAGCAGCGAACAATAGAATACAGGAGGCAGAAGAATGAATCAGCAAGGTGGAGGACAGATTAGTGGAAATCACTAACACAGAAGAGAAAAAAGATAAAAGATTGAAAGGAAATGAGCAGAGTCTCAGAGAACTCCGGGATAATGTTAAATGCATCAACATCTGTATTATAAGGGTGCCAGAGGAAGAGGAGAGAGAAAACGGGGACAGAAAAGATATTCAAAGAGATAATAGCTGAAAACTTCCCTAACATGAGAAAGGAACCACTCACTCAAATCCAGGAAGTGCAACGAGTACCATGTAAAGCAAACCCAAGGTACAGGACAGCTAGATGGCAGAGGAGTAAGAGGTCGCGCTCACCCTCTCCCACAAATACATCAAAAACACATCTAAATATAAAACAACTTGGACAAAACATCATCTGAATGCTGATTAATTCAAACCTCCAAAACTGCAAGAAACTCTTGAAACAACTGGGTAGAACAACAGAAGAAAAAAAAAAAGAAGAGAGAGAGAGAGAAGAGGAATCAGGATGGCATCCATCACCCCAGGGAGGGAGCTGTGAAAAAAGAAAAGGAACCCACATCCGGGGAAGCCACCTAACCAACGATCAATGGAGCCAGAGGGACCTCAAAGCCTGAGAAAAATACAGCAGCTGGACTGAGAATGGAAAAGTGGAGTTAGAGACTCACACAACCTGAATACCAGCACAGACACCACAGCCTGAGGCGCTGGGCAGTGCCTGGGAGCTGAGACATAGGCTTCTGAGGTTAGCTCCTGGGAGAGGGCTGAGGTCAGTGGCGGTTGCAGAGATAGGCTAGGGAACAGTGCATGGGAGGGAGGGTGATACTCTATGGACTGTGGAGTGTAAAGCCAGAACAGAAGGAACCGGGGAAGTCTGGTACCACAAGGGAGGCAAGCCTCCATTTTTGGGGAGGAGGAGAGGAGGATGGGCTGATCGCCATAGGAAGCACCCTGAACTACTACAGAGTGTGGGGCAGTGGAGCCTGTGCCACAGAGACAGCAGCGGCAGTGGAGCAGAGCCAGTGGAGGCAGCAGTGGTGGTAGCGGGGGTGGATCCCATGCCTTGGAGCCCGTGGAGTCAGCATTGAGGGTCAGGTGGAGCACTGTGCCAGGTTGTGGAGCCAGGAGCCTGCACCAACCAGCACCAGCAGTGGGGGTGGGGCCCTGTGCCAGTCCATGGAGCTAGGACCCTGAGAAAGCCCACAGAGTTAGCATCTCTAGTGGGCAGAGCCCTAGGTGATGACACAGAGCTAGCATTGGCAGAGGGGCAGAGCCAGAAGCATCCCCACAGAGACAGCCTCTGCAGGGAGGTGGAGCACCGCACCAGCCACCAGAGCCAGGAACCCATGCCAACCCATGAGCAAGCATCAGCGGAGGGGCAGAACCAACGCCAGCCTGCTCAACCAGCCTCTGACAGGTATCCACTGTGGTTCCAATCACCTTAAAGAGGACTTTGTAATCAAACACTAGCTTTTGTGGCTCTTACTCCCCTGGGAAATCATACTTCCTGCTGCTGCTACTGCCAAATTCTCTGGGCACCTGGTAGATCTGCCTAGAGCTCATGACCATTTCCCAGGGCCTGGCAATGAGCTGTAGCCTGCGCCACCTTCCTTCAATTGAGAGCCCAGAGACTAGGCACCAACTTTTGACCTTAGCCATTTCTTCATTCTCCCAGAGAACACTCAGAGTACCACTGAGATAACAGCCTGCTCACTCCAAAGAAAGAGACACCAAATATTCAAACTCCCACACCAAAAATAAATAGTAACCCCACCAAATAAATACAAAGGAGTGCTCCTGCCTAGAAGTAGCCTTACAAGACTACACTGTGGCTTCCCCAAACTCACAGAAAAAGAAAACCACAAACAAGATGAAGAAGCTAAAAAACCATTCCCAGTTAAAAGAACAGGACAAGTCATCTAAAGCAGCCAACAATGAAACAGACCTCTGCAGTCTGTCAGAAATTGAGTTCAGAAGGGAGGTAATGAAAATACTTGAAGAATTCAGGCTGAATATGCAGGAATTGAGAGTAGATGCAAACAGCAATGCAGATTCCCTTAGAAAGGAACTAGAAAACATGAGGAGCCAAGAAAAGCTAGAAAACTCATTTGCAGAGATGCAAACTGAGCTAAAGGCAATAAAGAGCAGTTTGAATAATGCAGAGGAAAGAGTGATATAGAAGCTAGAATAATGGAAATCATGCAATCAGGACAGCAGACAGAAAATCAAATGAAAAAACATGAACGCAATATAAGAGATCTATGGGATAATATAAAGAGTCCCAATTTATGCATAATAGGAATTGCAGAAGGAGTAGAAAAAGAAAAGGGCATTGAAAAAATATTTGAAGAAATTATGTCTGAAAACTTTCCAAATCTGAAAGAATCTGACATCAAGATACAGGATGCACAGAGGGACCCAAACAAGCTGAACCCAAACAGACACACACCAAGGCATATTATATTTAAAATGGCAAGAATTAAAGAGAGGATCCTAAAGGCAGCAAGAGAAAAGCAAAGTGTTAATTATAAGGGATCCCCCATAAGGCTGTCAGCTCATTTCTCTACAGAAACATTACAGGCTAGAAGGGAATGGCAAGATATATTTAAAGTGCTGAAAGGAAAAGGTCTGCAACCTAGAATACTCTACCCAGCAAGAATATCATTTAAAATAGAAGGGGACATAAAGAATTTCCCCAACAAACAAAAGCTAAAAGGGTACAGAAATACTAAACCCTTTCTAAAAGAAATACTGAAAAGGTTCCTATAAAAAAAAAAGAAAGAATGAATGAAAAGTAAAGAGTAAGAATTACAATGGAGGAAGCCACAGTTAGAAAGCAATCATTCAAATAAGCCCACATGCAGATCTAAACATGAAGATGCTAAAATAAATAAATCAGTTAAAATAAATTACAAAAAAAAAAGACAACAACCTCATACATTGTGGGGAGGGAAAGTAGGAAAATGTAGACTAATTCTTTTTTTTTGTTTTTTTAACTTTAAAAAAACTTTTTCCTTTATTCTTTTTTTTAATTTTCTTAATGATGTGTTTAAGCCTATATGGTTATCAGGCCACAGCAAGCAGATATAAGAAAGTGTTAACATACTTAAAAAACAGGGCAACCATAAACCAAAATGGGACATCTAAAAATAATTGGAAGCCATCCATCCAAAAAAAGAAAAGAGAAACATAGAATCAACTGTAAATAAGATCTAAAATGGCAATAAATACATATCTATCAATAATCACCTTAAATGTCAATGGTCTGAATGCTCCAATCAAAAGACACAGAGTGGCAGAATGGATAAATAAGCAAAAACCTACAATCTGCTGCCTACAAGAAACTCACCTTAGAGCAAAGGACACAGATTGAAAGTGAGGGGATGGGGAAAAACATTTTATACCAATGGACAAGAAAGGAAAGCAGGAGCAGTGATACTCATATCAGACAAAATAGATTTTAAGGTGAAAGCCATAAAGAAGGACAAAAAATGGTTAAAGGATCCATTCAAGAAAAGGATATTACAATTGTCAATATATATGCCCCTCATATAGGAGAACCCAAGTACCTACAACAAGTACTATCAGACATAAAAGGAGAAATAGATGGCAATACAACAATTGTAGGAGACTAACACTCCACTCACATCAATGGACAGATCCTCTAGGCAGAAAATCAGTAAGGCAACAGAGATCCTAAATGACACAATAGAAAAGTTAGACCTAACTGATGTTTTCAGGACATTACATTCAAAAAAAATCAGAATATACATTCTTCTCAAGTGCACATGGAAAATTCTCAAGGATAGATCACATACTGGTGGGACACAGAGCTAACCTGAACAAATTTAAGAGTATAGAAATTATCTCAAGTATCTTCTCTGACCACAAGGGCATGAAACTAGAAATCAACCACAGGAAAGGAAATGAGAAAAAACATACTACATGGAGGCTAAACAACATGCTACTAAAAAACGAATGGGTCAATGAGGAAATCAAGAAAGAAAAAAATACCTTGAGACAAATGAGGATGAAGACACAACAGCCCCAAATCTATGGGATACTGCAGAGGCAGTGCTCAGAGGGAAGTTCATAGCATTACAGGCCTTCCTCAAAAAAGAAGAAAAATCTCAAATCAACAACCTAACCCACCACCTAAATGAATTAGAAAAAGAACAAAAACACCCAAAGGCAGCGGAAGGAAGGAAATCATTAAGATCAGAGAGGAAATCAATAAAATAGAGACTCAAAAAACAATAGAAAAAAATCAATAAATCCAAGAGCTGGTTCTTTGAAAAGGTAAACAAGATTGACAAACCTCTGGCTAGACTCACCAAGAAGAGGAAAGAAAAAGCCCAAATAAACAAAATAAGAAATGAAAAAGGAGAAATCACAACAGATATTACAGAAATACAAAAAAAGAGAATACTATAAACAATTGTATGCCAATAAATTTGATAACCTAGAAGAAATGGACTTTTTAGAGACTTCCCTCCCAAAACTGAATTAAGAAGAAATAAATCAGCTGAACAGACCAATCACTAGAAATGAAATTGAGTACGTCATCAAAACACTCCCTAAAAATAAAAGTCCAGGACCAGATGACTTCACAGGTGAATTCTACCAAACATACAAAGAGGAACTCATACCAATCCTCCTTAAGCTTTTCCAAAGGGTTGAAGAAGAAGGAACACTCCGAAAGACATTCTATGATGCCAACATCACCTTACTTCCAAAACCAGACAAAGACACCACAAAAAAAGAAACTATAGGCCAATATCTTTGATAAATATAGATGCAAAAATTCTCAACAAAATTTTAGCCAACCGAATCCAACAGCATATCAAAAAGATCATATACCATGACCAGGTGGGATTCATCCCAGGTGCACAAGGATGGTTCAACGTACATAAATCAATCAACGTCATACACCACATTAACAAAAGAAAAGTCAAAAACCACATGATTATCTTAATAGATGCAGAAAAAGCATCTGACAAAGTCCAACATCCATTCATGATCACAACTCTTAGCAAAGTGGGAGTACGGGGAGCATTCCTTAACATAATAAAGGCCATATATGAAAAACCCACGGCAAATATAATACTCAATGGAGAAAAGCTGAAAGCCTTCCCACTAAAATCTGGAACAAGACAAGGATGCCCACTCTCGCCACTCTTATTCAACATAGTATTAGAAGTCCTAGCTACAGCAATCAAAGAGAAGAAATAAAAGGCATTCAAATAGGAAGAGAAGAGGTAAAACTGTCACTGTATGCAGATGACATGATACTATATATAGAAAACCCCAAAGACTCAAGCCCAAAATTACTTTATCAACAAATTCAGCAAAGTAGCAGGATATAAGGTTAACCTTCAGAAATTTCTGTATACTAATGATGAAGTATTAGAAAAAGAATAACAAAATAGTTTACCTTTTAAAATAGCACCCCAAAAAATCAAATACCTGGGAATAAACTTGACTAAGGAGGTGAAAGACTTATATGCAGAGAACTACAAAATATTAGTCAAGGAGATCAAAGAAGATACAAAGAAGTGGAAAGATATTCCATGCTTATGGGCTGGAAAAATTAATATTGTAAAAATGGCGATACTACCCAAAGAAATCTACAGATTCAATGCAATCCCTATCAAATTACCCATGACATTCTTCACAGAACTAGAACAAAAAATCCAAAAATTTATATGAACTACAAAAGACCCAGAATTGCCAAAGCAATCCTGAGGAACAAACACCAAGCAGGAGGCATAACTCTCCCAGACTTCAGGCAATATTACAGGGCCACAGTAATCAAGACAGTGTGGTACTGCTACCAAAACAGACATATGGACCAATGGAACAGAATAGAGACCCCAGAAATAAACCCAGACACCTACAGTCAATTAATCGTTGACAAAGGAGGCAAGATCTTAAAATGGGAAAAAGACAGTCTTTTCAGTAAGCATTGTTGGGAAACTTGGACAGCTGCATGCAAATCAAGGAAACTAGAACACACTCTCACACAATGCACAAAAATAAACTCTAAATGGCTTAAAGACTTAAATATAAGACAGGACACCATTAAACTCCTAGAAGAAAACATTGGCAAGACATTCTCCAATATCAACCTTACAAATGTTTTCTCAGGTCAGTCTCCCAAAGCAACAGAAATCAAAGCAAGGATAAACCAATGGGACATAATCAAGCTGACAATCTTTTGTACTGCAAAGGAAACCAAAAAGAAAACTAAAAGACAACTTACAGAATGGGAGAATATTGTTTCAAATGATGCAACTGACAAGGGCTTAATCTCTAAAATATACACACAACTGATGCAGTTCAACCACAAAAAAAGCCAACAACCCCATTGAAAAATGGGCAAAGGACCTGAATAGACATTTCTCCAAAGAAGATATACAGATGGCCAACAAGCACATGAAAAAATGCTCAAAATCACTGATGATTAGAGAAATGCAAATCAAAACTACCATGAGATACCACCTCACACAAGTCAGAATGGCCATCATTAACAAGTCCACAAACCACAATTGCTGGAGGGTGTGTGGAAAAAATGGAACCCTCCTTCCTGCACTGTTGGTGGGAATGTAAGCTGATACAACCACTATGTAAAACAGTATGGAGGTACCTTAGAAAACTATACATAGAACTACCATATGACCCAACAATCCCACTTATGGGCATATATCCTAACAAAAATTTCCTTGAAAAAGACACTTGCACACGCATGTTCACTGCAGCACTATTCACAATAGCCAAGACATGGAAACAACCCAAATGTCCATTGACAGATAATTGGATTAGAAACATGTGGTATACATACACAATGGAACACTATTCAGCCATAAAACAGATTAAAATAATGTCATTTGTGACAACATGATTGGAATTAGAGACCCTCATACTGAGTGAAGCAAGTCAGAAGGAGAAAGACAGATGTCATATGATATCTCTTATAACTAGAGTCTAATATACTGCACAAATGAACCTCTCAACAGATAAGAAAATCACGAACTTGGGGAGGAGACTTGTGGTTGCCAAGAGTGTGGGGAAGGGGGTACGACGGAATGGGGTTAACTAGTGCTTCTGTGATGGAAAAGCAAGGAGATCCAGCTGTATAGTACAGGGAACTATGTCTAATCACATGTGAGAAATCCATATATGTACATGTAACTGGGACACCACGCAGTGCAGAAGGAAAATTTGACAGAAATCTGAAAACCAGCTATAATGCAAAAGTAAAAAAATAAAATAAACCCAAGAAGGAACACCCCGAGACACATATTAATCAAAATGACCAAAATTAAAGACAAAGATAAAATACTGAAAGCAGCTATGGAAAAGAAACAAGTGACATACAAGGGAACCCCAATAAGGTTATCAGCAGATTTCTCACCTGAAACTCTGCAGGCCACAAGAGAGTGGCATGATATACTTAATGTGATGAAAGGAAAAAACTTCCAACCAAGATAACTTTACCCTGCATGGCTCTCATTCAGATTTGAAGGAGAGATCAAAACCCTTACAGATAAGCAAAGGCTAAGAGATTTCTGCAACACTAAACCAGCTTTACAACAAGTACTAAAGGAACTTCTCAAGGTAGAAAAGGAAAGGCCACAACCAGAAACAAAAACACCACAAATGACAAGGCTCACCAGGAAAGGCATATATACAGCAAAGATACTAAATCATCCATGCACAATTATGCTACCAAAATCAGAAATCGTGAGAAGAGACCGCAAATGCAGGACAGTGCAGATACACATGCAATTAAGAAACCAATATCTTAAAACAGTCTCGTTTATATATAGACTCCTATATCAAAACTTCAGGGTAACTGCAAACCAAAAATCTACAATCGATACACAAACAAGAAAAAATTCAACTCAAATACAACATTAAAGATAGTCATCTTGTGAGAGGAGACAAGAAGGGAATAAGGGAAGAAAAAAGAGAAATGAAAACTCAAAACAGTTAATAAAATGACAATAAGAACATACATATCAATAATTACCTTAAATGTTAATGGACTGAATGCCCCAACCAAAAGGCATAGACTAGTTGAATGGATACAAAAACAAGACCCATATATATGCTGTCTTCAAGAGACCCACTTCACTTCCAGGAACACATACAAATTCAAAGTGAGAGTATGGAAGAAAATATTCCATGCAAACAGGAATCAAAAGAAAGCAAGAGTAGCAATACTCATATCAGATAAAAAAGACTTTAAAATGAAGAACATTTTAAGAGACGAGCAAGGGCACTTCATAATGATCAAAGGATAAATCCAAGAAGAAGATGTAATAATTTTAAATATCTATGCACCCAACATAGGATCACCACAATATATAAGGCAACTGCTAACAACCTTAAAAGGAGAAATCAACAATAACACCATCAGAATGGGGGACTTTAACACCCCACTTAGAGCAATGGATAGATCATCCAGACAGAAAATCAATAAGGCAACACAGGCCCTGAACAAAGCATTAGATCAGATGGACTTAACAGATATTTATAGAACCTTCCATCCAAAAGCAACAGAATTCTCATTCCTCTCAAGTGCACACAGAACATTCTCTAAGATTGATCACATCCTGGGTTACAAATCAAGCCTCGATAACTTTAAGAAAATTGAAATCAGATCAAGCATCTTTTCTGACCACAATGCTATATGACTGGAAATCAACAAGAAAAAAATGGCAAAAAATACAAACACATGGAGCCTAAACAACATGCTACTAAACAACCAATGGATCACTGAAGAAATCAAAGAAGAAATTTAAAAATACCTAGAGGCAAAGGACAACAAAGTTACGACACTCCAAAACCTCTAGGATGCAGCAAAAGCAGTTCTAAGAGGAAAGTTTATAGCAATACAAGCCTACCTCAGGAAACAAGAAAAAGCTCAACGAAGAAACCTAACTTTACATCTAAAGCAGCTAGAGAGGGAACAGACAAGACCTAAAGTTAGTAGAAGAAAAGAAATCATAAAGATCAGAGCAGAAATCAATGAAATAGAAATGAAAAAAACACATAGAAAAGACCAATGAAACTAAAAGCTGGTTCTTCGAAAAGATCAACAAAATTGATAAACCCTTAGCCAGACTTACCAAGAAAAAAAGAGAGGACACAAATCAATAAAATTAGAAATGAAAAAGGAGAAGTAACAACAGACATCACAGAAATACAAAGGATCGTAAGAGACTACTATATGCAACTTTATGGCAATAAAATGGAAAACCTAGAAGAAATGGACACATTCTTAGAAAAGTACAATCTTCAAAGACTAAACCAAGATGAAATAGAAAAGATGAAAAGACCAATCACAAGTTCTGAAATTGAAACTGTGATTACAAAACTTCCAGCAAACAAAAGTCCAGGACCAGATGGCTTCACAGGTGAATTCTATCAAACATTAAGAGAAGAGCTAACACCTATCCTTCTGAAACTATTCCAAAAAAACTGCAGAAGAAGGGACACTCCATCACCCTGATACCAAAACCAGACAAAGATACCACAAAAAAAGAAAATTACAGGCCAATCTCACTGATGAACATAGATGCAAAAATCCTCAACAAAATACTAGCCAAACAAATCCAACAATACATTAAAAGGATTGTACATCACGATCAAGTGGGATTTATCGCAGGGATGCAAGGATTCTTCAATATCCGCAAATCAATCAGTGTGATACACCACGTTAACAAACTGGAGAATAAAAACCTTATGATCCTCTCCATAGATGCAGAAAAAGCCTTTAACAAAATCCAACACCCGTTTCTGATAAAAACCCTTCAGAAAGTGGGCATAGGGGGAACCTACCTCAACATAATAAAGGCCATCTATGACAAACCCAGAGCTCACATCATTCTCAATGGTGAAAAGCTGAAAGAATTCCCACTGAGATCAGGAACAAGACAGGGATGTCCACTCTCGCCACTGCTGTTCAACATAGTTTTGGAAGTCCTAGCCACAACAATCAGAAAAGTAAAAGAAATAAAGGGAATCCAAAGTGGAAAGGAAGAAGTAAAACTATACTATTTGCAGATGACATGATACTATACCTAGAGAATCCTAAAGACTCAACCCGAAAACTGTTAGAGCTCATCAATGAATTTGGCAAAGTCGCAGGATACAAAATTAATACACAGTAATCAACTGCATTTCTATATACTAACAATGAAAGATCAGAAAGAGAAGTTAGGGAAGTAATTCCGTTTACCATCACATCAAATAGAATCAAATACTTAGGAATAAACCTGCCTAAAGAGACAAAAGACCTGTACTCTGAAAACTGTAAGACTCTGATGAAAGAAATCAAGGATGACTTAAACAAGTGGAAAGACACACCATGCTCTTGGATTGGAAGAGTCAAAATTATCAAAATGACTGTACTGGGCAATCTACAGATTCAATGCAATCCCTATCAAATTACCAAGGACATTTTTCACAGAACTAGAAAAAAATATTTTAAAGTTCATTTGGAAGCACAAAAGACCCAGAATAGCCAAAGACATCCTGAGGAACAAAAATGGAGCTGGAGGAATCAGGCTTCCTGACTTCAGACTCTACTACAAAGCTACAGTCATCAAAACCGTATGGTACTGGCACAAAGACAGAAATAGAGATCAGTAGAACAGGACAGAAACCCCAGAATTAAACCCATACACCTATAGTCAACTAATCTATGACAAAGGAGGCAAGAATATACAGTGGAGAAAAGACAGCCTCTTCAATAAGTGGTGCTGAGAAAACTGGACAGCAACATTTTAAAAAAATGACATTAGAACACTTCCTAATACCATTCACAAAAACAAACTCAAAATGGATTAAAGACCTAGATATAAGACCAGATACTATAAAACTCTTAGAGGAAAACATAGGTCAAACACTCTCTGACATAAATGACAGCAATATCTTCTTGGATCCACCTGTTAGAGTAATGACAATAAAAAGAAAAATAAACAACTGGGACTTAATTAAACTTCAAAGTTTCTGCACAGCAAAGGAAACCCTAAACAAAACAAAAAGGCAACCCACAGAATGGGAGAAAATATTTGCAAATGAATCGACTGACAAGGGTTTAATCTCCAAAATTTACAAACACCTCCTACAGCTCAAAAAAACAAACAACCCCATCCAAAACTGGGCAGAAGATCTAAACAGACAATTCTCTAAAGAAGACATACAGATGGCCCAAAAACACATGAAAAGATGTCCAACATCACTCATTATAAGAGAAATACAAATCAAAACCACTATGAGAGGAGTTTCCGTCGTGGCTCAGTGCTTAACGAATCTGACTAGGAACCATGAGGTTGTGGGTTTAATCCCTGGCATCACTCAGTGGGTTAAGGATCCAGCATTGCTGTGAGCTGTGGTGTAGCTTGCCGACACAGCTTGGATCCTGTGTTGCTGTGGCTGTGGTGTTGGCCAGGAGCTACAGCTCTGATTAGACCCTTAGCCTGGGAACCTCCACATGCTGCAGGTGCAGCCCTAAAATGACAAAAGACAGAAAAAAAAAAAAAAACCACTATGAGGTACCACCTTACACCCACCAGAATGGCCATCATCAAAAAGTCTACAAACAATGAGTGCTGGAGAGGGTGTGGAGAAAAAGAACCCTATTACATTGTTGATGGGAATATAAATTGGTGCAAACACTGTGGAAAGCAGTATGGAGATTCCTCAGAAAACTAAAAATAGAATTGCCATTTGATCCAGCAATCCCACTCCTGGGCCTCTATCCAGAGGAAACCATGACTCAAAAAGACATATGACCTCCAGTGTTCACTGCAGCACTCTATACAATAGCCAAGTCATGGAAAAAACTTAAATGCCCATCGACAGAGGAGTGGATAGGGAAGATGTGGTACATATACACAATGGAATATTATTCAGCCATTAAAAGGAATGAAATAACAGCATTTATAGCAACATGGATAGACCTAGAAATTATCGTGTGAAGTGAAGCCAGTCAGACAACGAGACACCAACATCAAATGCTACCACTTACATGTGGAATCTAAGAAAAGGACACAATGAACTTCTTTGCAGAACAGATACTGACTCACAGACTTTGGAAAACTTATGGTTTCCAAATGATACAAGTTGAGGGGTGAGGGGGATGCACTGAGGGTTTGGGATGGAAATGCTGTAAGATCTGGTTGTGATGATTTTTGTACACCTATAATTGTAATAATATTCATTAATTAAAAACTTTTTAAGTAAATATAGAACTACCATATGATCCAGCAATCCCACTACTGGGCATATATCCAGAAAAGATGAAAACTGTAATTCAAAAGGATACATGCACCCCAGTGTTCATTGCAGCCCTATTTATAATAGCCAAGATAAGCAAGCAATATAAATGTCCACCATCTGAGGAATGAATAAAGACAATGTAGTAAATATATACAAGTATCGCCACTTGTAGCAACATAGGTGGACCCTAAGATTATCATATTAAGTGAAGTAAGTCAGAAAAACAAACATCATATGATATCGCTAATGTGTAATCTAACAAAAATGATACAAAAGAGCTTTTTCACAAAATAGAAATAGACGCAAAGATTTCAAAACCAAACTTATGGTTACCAAAGGGGAAATAATGGGGGGAGGGATAAATTGCGAGGTTGGAATTGGCATATGCACACTAGTATACACAAAATGGTAAGTAACAAGGACCTACTGCATAGTACGGGGAAATCTACTCGGTACTCTGTGGTGGCCCATATGGGAAAAGAATCTGAAAAAGAATGGATATATGGCAAATTTGATATGCAGCCCATTTTCCTTTTGCTCTCCCATGTGTGTGAAACTTATCTTAATAATTGTTTTGAAATACTAGGCAGCATTATAATATAAAAGAATAAGGATTTCTTTATAAAATATTTGATGAGATATTGCTATAAGAATAACTCTGAGAAATATTGTTCACTGAAAAAGCAGCATTCAGAACAATGTGTCTAATAAGCTATCTCTTAAGACAAAAGTTGGGGCCCAGAGGGAGTACAGTATATACATAGTTGTCTGACAGAGAAACTCTGGATAAAAGAGTGAATAATTAATAGGGAGAAGGTATCTCCAGGCACAGAAGACAGAATTTGGAAGATTTTTCACTGTATGGGTTTTAATGCTTTTAGGATTATTACTGATTCAAATCACAGACTACAATTTAAATTTTAAATAATTTGGAGTTCCCATTGTGGTGCAGTGGTTAACGAATCTGACTAGGAACCATGAAGTTGCGGGTTCAATCCCTGGCCTTGCTCAGTGGGTTAAGGATCTGGCGTTGCCCTGAGCTGTGATGTAGGTCACAGACGCAGCTCGGATCCCGCGTTGCTGTGGCTGTGGCGAAGGCGGCAGCTCCAGCTCCTGTTAGACCCCTAGCCTGGGAACCTCCATAACTTTCTATGGGTGCAGCCATAGAAGGATAAAAAGACATGAAATAAAAAATAAATAAATTTTAAATAATTTTAAAATAAATTATTACTAATTTTAATAAATTTTAGACAAACAAAAAAATGGATATATGTATATGTATAACTGATTCACTTTGCTGTACACCTGAAACTAACAAAACATTCTAAGCCAACTATACTCCAATAAAATGTTTAAAATTAATAAAAATAAAAAATAAAACCATAACTGGCAAAAATGTACAAGGAGGAAGGATTCATGTGGTCTGAACTGAGTAAGAAAGACAGACCTAGGGCCAAAGGAGGACTTACATGTGACTGGAATACTGCAGTGGATGAGGGTCAAACTCAGAGGGTCTTAACCTGCAAACACGGGGACAAAGAAAACTTTGAGGAGCATGGAAAGGCCCTGAAATTGTATGTGAATTGTATGTGCATCTGAGTATTTTCCTAGAAAGGTGCCCATAGTTGTTAGCAGATTTTTAACTCCGTCCATAACTCAGAAGAGGTTAAGCATCACTGTGATGGAAGTGGGAGAGCGAGAGGAAGTGGGGGAGAGAGAAATTAGGAATTTGAGATTAACACATACCTGCTACTATATATAAAACAGGTAAACAACAAGGACCTACTCTATAGCACAAGGAATTATGTTCAATATCTTGTAATGGCCTATAATGGGAAAGAGTCTGAAAAAGATATAAACATATACAGTATATACATATGAAAATATATCAGTATATATTAGTGTGTATATATACATATATATATATATAAAAAACTGAATAAGTTTTCTGTACACCTTAAACTAACACGTTGTAAACAAAAAAGGGGAAGAAAGAATCACTGTAGTGGGAAAACGGGCATGGGAGGGAAACTTCTAGCTGTGGCAAGGTAAACATGGACATGCAAAAGGTGTGTTATTGAACAGTCAGTCCTGCCAGAGTTGGAGGCTCCCTCCTGCAGAGAAATACATGGAGGTAGACTGAACCCCGGTCTTAGCAAAACCCGGGTTCCAAATCAAGGCCTTTGGAAATAGTTCTTAGGTCAGGTTTTTGGAGTTCATTCCATGAGATCTATGCTCAGGGACAATGCATTTTGTAGTGGTTATCCCCAAAAGGAGAGAAGATTATTGCATACATAATCTAATTTAATAGGAAGGCTCCAAAGCATAACTTTGTTTAAATGTTTCAAATGTTCAAAGTTTTCATAGCAACGACAAATAACATATGTTTACATTTCTATTAGATACTTCTCATTTGGTCACTGAAACAATTTTGTAAGTAGAGCAGATACCCTAATTTTTTGGCTGGAGGAAGTAAGACATAATTCAGTTTAAGGCATAGTGTTGTACTGAAAACATAGCCAAAAAGGAAAGATTAGCATATAAAAGATGCAGTTGAGTATGAAGTGCATCAACTTTCTGTGCAACAATGTTTAAAATAACTTGGTATCATATAAGATATCTCCTTTAGAAAAATCAGAAAATTAATATCAGCAAATGAGAATATAGAAATTACCCACAATCCTACTACCCAGAGGTATCCACCATTTGGTCTTTTGGCCTATTCCTTTCCACACTTATTTTTAAGTACAGGTACATTTTTAAGTATATGTATACAAGTATCTTTGTATACATGTATACTTTAAAATAAGAAATATTATAATATATGCCATTTGGTAACTTGCCTCTCCCACTCAAAGATATGTCATTTCCATAACAAGAAATATATTTCTCTACCTCATTTTAACAATTATATAGCAAACACTGTAGAGATAAACTATCATTCCTTGAACACATCTAGTGTTTTGATTGTTCCTGACTTCATCAGTGCTTCGTAAAGTGATCCTTGGGGGGGAAAAAAATCTTGGTAATAAAAATAGGTAGGTGCTAGAAGAAAATTGCAGAACGTTCTTGACGGTTCTCAGAATTTCATGTGTCTGTTTTCTAGGTCTACAAAGGAAATAACAAACTGGATGGCGTAAAACAACAAAAGTTTATTCTCTCAGGGTTCTGGAGACTAGACATCTGAGGTTGAGGTATTGACCGTGCTCCCCCTGGTGGTTCTACGGCAGGATCTCTGCCCCTCTCCTCACTTCTGGTGTTTGTCAGCCACCTTTGGCTTGCAGCTTTATCACTCTAATCCCTGCCTCTGTCCTCACAAAGCTTTCTCTTCACGTGGCATTTTTTCTGTGTGTCTCTGTGTCCAAATTTCCTTCTTACAAAGACACCAGTCGTTGGATTTCTTGTCTACTCTAATCCAGGATGATCACATCTTAACTTGATCACATCTGCAATAGACCCTATTTCTAATAAAGGCCCATTCACAGGTACTAGGGATTAGGGCTTCAATACATTTGGACAGATGGGAGCAGGGAACACAATTTAAGCCACAAAACACACCAACTTTGAAATGAAGGGGCACTCTAGTCACCACCAGGATGTCATCTTCTGGACCTATTCGGCAACAAAGGATATCTGAAACCCCTATGGCAGATAAAAGCTCCGAAATGTCCCTCGAATGTGGGGGGAGTGTGGGGGGTGCTCAGAAACTGGGCCAGGGCTGAGTGCACAAGAGGCAAAGAGGCAAGATCAGTGGGCTGGATATTAGGGAAGTGGTTACAGGGAAACTGCAGCTGACCCAGCTGTCCTCGTTATTCATCCTCTCTGCACACACAAATCCCATCCATCCTATAAAGTCTAGTCCCATAATCTCACCCCTTATAGCTCATCTAACACTATCTCTTACTCTAAATTCCTGTATGTATTCCATCTATCCTAAATCATTTTAATGTTTAATTATAACTTGCATTGTCAGATTTTTTTTTTGTCTTATCTCTTCACCAAACCTACAAGGTACTTGAGATTAGATGCTGCACCTAAGATTTCTTTGCTCTCCCCTAACAACAATCATCAGAGTGCTGAATGTTTAGGAAAAATCATAAATAAAATCCTTATTGAGCAAAAACAATTCTGGATTTGACCTGAGAGAGGGTAACATAGCCACAGCTTGAGGACCAGAGATGGTGATGTGGAATCCTCAACCCTGAACTTGGAAGAAATCCAAGTTGCCTCTCCATCTTTAGCTTACTGCCAATCTTCAAATTTGTTCTCAGCATGTAACCTTTGTCTGACATTTCTCTTTCCCAAGGAGGGTTTCAATCACACACCTCGAGGTTTTAATATGGAACTGAACCCAAAAAAAAAAAAAAAATACAAAAGGTTGCGTTGAGAACCAGCATCTTTGTGGTCCAAGCCCAGCCTGTGATTTTGCACTCAATCCGCACCTAGTTGGAAAAGCTCTGAGCACATCAGATTTATCTTCCTAGTCTGCCCAAATGGCCACCCCTGAAAGCTTGACTTCCCTGTGAATGAATAGGCCAGCTGAGATGCAGTGCGTCTTGAATACAGCCCAGATTGCTGGTGGGGACCTGCCTAAACTAATTTACAGGCACCATCTGACTCCATAACCATGCCTTTCAGCCAACAAGGGCTCACAGTACTTGTAAGACCTAAACTGCTTTTTTAATAGAATTATAGGAGTGGTAACAAAAAGCTGAGGATTTGGAGAATTGAGGTACTTTTACTTTGCAGTTGCTGTATCAGATTTTCCTTATTGAATTCTAATTTTATGCCATGAATGAAGAAATTATTTCCTTTGGGAGAACTATGTAAGAGAGATACCTTTTTACAAATCCTGTGCTTTTTTTAAAGAAGCATCATTTTCATCTTTCTATCGAATGGGCATAAGGAGAGAAATCATATTTTGAATAATTAGAGCAAACAGTTTTCTAAAGCTGGCATATGAAAAACCTGTTGACTATAATTAAACATTGAGGGGAAATCTTAAACAAATTTGCCTATGAAAAGTATACATCTGGAGTTCCCATCGTGGCTCAGTGGTTAACGAATTCGACTAAAAACCATGAGGTTGCGGGTTCGATCCCTGACCTTGCTCAGTGGGTTAAGGATCCGGCATTGCCGTGAGCTGTGATGTAGGTTGCAGACGCAGCTCAGATCCCACGTTGCTGTGGCTGTGGCGAAGGCTGGCAGCTACAGATCCTGTTAGACCCCTAGCTCCTGTTAGACCCTCCATATGCCGCAGGTATGGCCCTAGATAAGGCAAAAAAAAGACAAAAGAAAAAAAAAGTACACATCTTCCAAGTGGATGTACAATAGAGGATATTTTGGAATATGAGCATTAATTCATGTGTTTTTATTTCATTTTAACTGAAATCTTCAGCTCATAATGTTCTTGATTTGAGGGTTCTGTTGTTCAAATTACATGAGAAATAGATCCCTATTTAGTATTACATATGACCACACTACACATATTGCTAATTATGGTTGTTTTGTGCAATAAACAGTTGACACAATTAAAGAAGCCCACTAAAAAAACTAGACAGCCACATGTAAATCAATGAAGTTAGAACAATCCCTCACATTATGCACAAAAATAAACACAAAATGGCTTAAAGACTTAAGTATAAGACATCACACCATAATACTCCTAGAAGAGAATATAGGCAAAGCATTCTCTGACACAAATAGTGTCAATGTTTTCTTAAGTTATTCTATCAAGGCAATAAAAATAAATATGACCTAATCAAACTTATAAGCTTTTTCACAGCAAAGGAAACCATTTTAAAAAATGAAAAGACAACCTATGGAATGGGAGAAAATATTTGCAGTGTAACCAAAAAGGGGTTAATTTCCAAAATATTCAAACAGCTCATACAACTCAATAGCAACAACCACGAAAAAAATCAAAAAATGGGCAGAAAACCTAACTAGACATTTCTCCAAAGACATACAGATGGTCAACAGTCGCATGAAAAGCTATTCAGCACCACTAAGTATTAGAGAAATGCAAATCAAACTACAGTGAGGTACCACCTCACACTGGTCAGAACAACCACCATCAAAAAGTCCACAAATAGGGCGTTCTCTGGTGGCTCAATAGGTTAAGGATCTGGCTTTGTCTCTGCTATGGTGCAGTTTTCTCCGTTGGTCTGGGAACTTATAACTTCTGTATGCTACAGGTGCAGCCAAAAATAATAAATGCTGGAGAGGGTATGAAGAAAAGGGAGTCCTCCCACACTGTTTGTGGGAATCTAAACTGATACAACCACTATGGAAAACAGTATGGAAATTCCTGAAAAAAAAAAACTAAAAGTAGCATTGCTATATGACCCAGCAATCTCTCTTCTGGACATACATTGGAAGAAAACTCTCACTTGAAAAATCCATTCACCCCAGTGTTCAGAGCAGCACTATTTACAATAGCCCAGGTATGGAAGAAACATAAATATACATTAACATATGAGAATAAAGAAGACATGATACATATATACAATGGAATATTACTCAGCCATAGAAAAGAATGAAATAATGCCATTTGCAGCAACATGGGTGGACCTAGGGATTATCATATGAAGTGAAGAATGTCAGGCAGAGAAAAATATTATCATTTGTGGAATCTAAAAACTACAAAAATGACCTTATTTACAAAACAGAAATAGACTCACAAAACAAATATATGGTTACCAAAGAGGGGATATAAATTAGGAGTTTGGGATTAGCAGATACGGACTGTTATATATAAAATAAATAACAACAACCTACTGTATACTACAGGGAACTGTATTCAATAATCTTATAATAATCTATAATGGAAAATAATCTGAAAAGAATAAATATATATTATAACTGAATCAATTTGCCATACCCCAGAAATTAACAGAACATAGTAAATCAACTATACTTCAATTTAAAAAAAGAAGCCCACTAGACACAGTATTTATCTGCAATCACTAATGTATAATGTAAACAATATTTCTGTTTAAGATGTTGCCAGATGAAGTGAATGGTACTTTATGTGATGTTTAATAGACTTGGAAATTAATAGTCACCTTGTTTCAGGGTTATTCTTTTCTAATACAGTTCACTTATTATTTAAGTAGAAAGAGACTGAATCACTTTGAAAGAGTCATCAAACATGAACCAGCAATAACATTCAGAACTTTGTAATCCTTCAATAAGTCCAGCAGTATTGTTAAAGCCATATTGGCTACTCATTGGCCAATGATCTGAAGAGCACCTGTAAGTTAGTCTTAACCTTTCTCTTTGAAATACTTTCTGGAGATTAAAACTTTAGTAAATGTGTGTGTTTTTTATTTCATCAACTCCAATGTAAGTCAAATAGGTTATTCAATAATTTTACTTCTCCTGTCTGATCCATAAATATAATTAACATAGCACATACTGAAAGTTGAAAGAATTATAAATAAAGTGTGCCTGGCTTCATGGTATATGCTGGGACTTGGTGAACTAGACGGAAAATGTGAAGAACTGGATCTGGGGAACTGAGACCAGGGAATTTGAGCCAGTTTTAGGAATGACCCCCCTTGTGAGTTACCATTAGTACAAACTAGAAAATCTGCAGAGGAAAGGTGAACTTGGATTTAATTTAGCAGGATGCATAGGAATCTAATCAACTATGTGGCTGAAAGAGTTCCCATGTAGTGATAAAACATAAGGAAAAGGGTCATAAACAATATGATTCCAACAGGATCTATTTTGAACCTAATTCTAGTATATATCTAGGAAGACAGAATTAGGGGAAACACTCTATCCATGAAAATGGTTAGCAAAGCTGAACAGAGGCAAAAGTGGGAGGGTTTCAGAATAGGAATCCAACCCAAAAGGGAGGAGTAACTGCAGTACAGAATGAGACCGTGAGCAGAACTTCTGTCAAGGATGACCAATGAGGTCACGCTGGTGAAGTGAAAGGCTAATCTAAATGTCCATCAACAGATGAATGGATGAAGATGGAATACTAATTAGCTGTAGATGGAATTTTGCCATTTGTAGCAATATGGATGAACTTGGAGGGCATTATGCTAAGAGGAATAAGCCAGAGAAAGAAATATTGTGTGATGTCACTTGTATGTGGAATCTAAAAAACACAACAAACTAGTGATTATGACAAAAGTAGAAGCAGACTCACAGATATAGAGAACAAACTAGTGGTTACTTCTGGGAAGAGGACAGAGAGGAGGGGCAATATAGGGCCAAAGAGGTACAAACTAGTATGCATAAAATAAGCTAAGAAGCAAGAATGTACAATGGAGAAAAGGCAATATCTTCAGTAAATGATGTTGGGAAAACTGGACAGCTACATGTAAAAGAATGAAACTGGAATATTCTATAACACCACACATGAAAATAAGGATTAAGGACTTAAATATAAGATTAGATACTATAAACCTCTTAGAAGAAAAAATAGAACACTCTTGGACATAAATAGCAGCAATATCTTTTTTGATCCACCTCCCAGAGTAGTGAAAATAAAAACAAAACAAAACAAAAAAAAAAAACAGATGGGACCTAATTAAACTTAAAAGTTTTGTGCATCAAAGGAAACCATAAACAAAATGAAATGACAATTGACAGAATGGGAGAAACTATTTGCAAAAAAAGCAACTGACAAGGGATTAATCTCCAAAATATACAAACATCTCATGGACGTCAATATAAAAAAAAATAATAATAACCCAATCAAAAATGGGCAGAAGACCTAAGTCTTTCTCCAAAAGACATAAAGATGGCCCAAAAAGCACATGAAAAGATGCTCAACATCACTAATTATTAGAGAAATGAAAATCAAAACTACAACGAGGTGCCACCTCAACCAGTCAGAATGGCCATTGTCAAAAAGTCTACAAACAATAAATGCTGGAGAGGGTGTGGAGTAAAGAAAATTTTCCTACACTGTTGGTGGGAATGCAAATTGGTACAACCACTGGAAAACAGTATGAAGTCTCCTTAAAAACTAAAAGTACCATATGTTCCAGCAATCCCACTCCTGGGCATTTATCCAGAGAAAACCATAATTCAAAAAGAAACATGCATCCCTATGTTCATTGCAGCCTTGTTTACAATAGCCGAGACATAGAGCAACCTAAATGTCCACGGACAGAGGAATGGATAAAGAAGATTCAGTACATATGTACAATGGAATTGTACTCAGCCATACAAAAGAATGAAATAACACCATTTGCAGCAACATGGATAGACCTAAAGATTATCGTACTAAGTGAAATAAATCAGACAGTAAAAAACAAACATCATATGATATCCCCTATATGTGAAATCTAAGAAAAAAAGATACAAATGAATTTATTTGTAAAGTATAAACAAACTCAGAGACAAAGAAAACATGTGGTTACCAAAGGGGAAATGTGAAGAGGTGGTAAATTAGAAGTTTGGAATTAATATATACAGACAACTACATATCAAATAATCAACTAGGATCTATTGTATAGCACAGAGGACTCAGTATTCTGTAATAACCTATGTGGGGAAAGAATCTGAAAATGCGTGTATGTACATGTGTAACTGAATCACTTTGCTGTTACCTGAAACTAACACAACATTGTAAATCAACTATACTCCAATATAAAATAAAAAATAAATATAAAATGCATAGCCAATTCCATTATGAAGAGAAAGGAATGTGAGAGTGTATACCAACCTATGCAACAAATGAAACAAAAATTATTTGATTGATCCTTAGAATCTTAAGAGTTGGCTCATCATGTGTCAATTTATTATTTATATTCAGCCTACTCTCAAAGAGAATGCTCTCATGTATTTGTATTTATATACTTATATGGAAAGGTCTCCATTGTGTCCAAATATATTTACTTGCTATACAGAAAATAAAATATATGGAATAGTGTACTTGACAGCCTACCATATGAGTAAAAAATAGGTGGAAATAAAATACATCTGTAGGTATTTATTCATATATATATATGAAATACAAATTTAAAATAAATCTATCTTCTTTCATAGGCCTTAAAAAAAAAAAAACTCTGGGAGTCCCTGTACTGTCTTACTCCTCCTTTGGGTACTTTTATTCCCACCTTTTTTTCCTGTAAACCTATTCCTATAAATGGCATTCCATAACCTTCATAGCGGTTCTGCTTCCCTAATTGACTCTGACAGATAAACTGGGCCAGGCAGGGTTAGCAATCCTAAAGCATATATCAAGTAAGTTTCAATATAGTGGCCTGAGTATTCAATTACATAGGAATCTGGGAAAAAAGACCCAGTAAATAGAGAAACAAAGAGACAAGAAAGAACAAGGAACAGAGGATCAAGCAGATAAGCAAAAATTCCATCTGAAAGAGAAAATTATAGGGGAGGAGGAAACCAATGGAAAATAGCTCTAACACATACTTTGCTTGGACCCACATGATAAACACTACTTAGGAAAGTCAGGGTGAAACAAATTTTCTTCCTGCCTCTTCTTTTTCAATTTTAATGTATTTATTTATGCCAATATTGGTCATTCAGACTAATCTAAATAGTATTCAATCTCTGGTCTATAAGAGGCTTATAATATTTTTATTAAATTTTTTTGTTTTTATTAAAGTATAGTTGATTTACAGCATTGTGTCAATTTCTGCTGACACAGTGACCCAGTCATACATGTATAAACATTCTTTTTCACTGTCTTCCATCATGTTCTAACCCAAGAGATTGGATATAGTTACCTGTGCTATATAGCAGGACCTCACTGCTTATCCATTCTAAATGTAATAGTTTGCATCTCCCCATTTCTTATATAAACACCTGACTCAACCTGAAATTATTCTATTTTATCACAATTTAATACAGTATTTCAATCAGAGACTTCAGTAATTTAGTCCAAGATTGTAGGTTTCTCGTGATCTAATTTCGTATCGAGTTTAAACTCCGAAAATCCAAGGTTACTCCCTTTGGTATCCACTAACCTATTTAGAATGACATCGATAACAGTAATCAAATATTTATTGGATCCTTGCTCTGTGCCATGCCCTGTGTTAAATGCCTTACATGTATCATCTCAGTTAAGCCTCACAACAATCTATGAAACGCAAACATTATTATGCTGATTTAATAAGTTAAAAAACTGAGGTTTGGTGAGGTAAAACAATCCATCCAAAATGATGCAGTCAGTAAGTCACAGAGCCTAGATTTACGGAAAAATCACATAAGACTCCTGCGTCTAAGAAATTAATTGCTAAGCACTGCTGCTTTTTACTCCCAGGAAAAAAAAAAATCACAGTTGCACAAAATCTTGCTTACATTAACAAAAGCTTCAAAGGTCCTCATTTGCTAATTGACATTATAAAAGAATGGTTAATTTAACCCATCAACTTCCATAAATAACAGCAGTACCAGCAAGGTTTTGAACGCAGATAAATAGCAAGAAATGAGAAACTTGGAATTCTACTAGTGTCTATGGTAGATAAACTCAAAAAAAATAGCCACCATCAATGCCTTCCTCCCAGGTATGTATGGGCCACTCCCACATTGAGAAGATGAGTTGATTCCACTTCCCCTGTGAGGAGGCCTCCCCTATAATCAGTGCTCTCAGCCCTGGCCTTAGGATGATGGGCACCCTCCCACTTAAACATCTTCTTGGAGTGTGGCCGCCATGCTCTGATAAAACCAAACCACAAGGAAAAGCAGCAAGGTGATCTTGTCAACAACCAGCACCAACTAGCAGTCATGTGAGTGACCCACCTTGACATTCCAGCCCAGAGACTCTGGGACTCCAAGGCCAGAAAACATCATGGGCAGAGCCCAGCCCATGCAGTCTTGAGAAATAATTAAATGGCTACTGTTTTAAGCCACTGAGCCATTATTTATGTTTCTTTGCCAAAAAAAAAAAAAAAAACAGAAACAGGGTTTAAAGATGGGCCTTTTCCCTTTCAGTGCTATTGGTTAGGAATAAATCTATATTATGTTAGCTACCAGACATCTAAGTGGAAAAGTTCAAAAGTAGCTATAAAACCAAATAATTTGATTTTTTTTGTCCCACATAAATGAAAGGCCATTTCATCTGTGAATTAAGATGGACTACTAGAGAACATGTAAATTAGACCTAAACATGCTCCTTGGATTCTTTTCCAATACTCAAAATTTGTACTTTATAGAAATAAATATTTTGCTGCATTATGGCAAAGAGTCACATATCCAGTTCTTCTCAAAACTGTCCTAAGTTATGAAAACAAAATTTTAAAATTAGGAGATCTAAGGTTCAGCCCCATTTATAACACTTAGTTCTCAAACTATCTTCAAGGCCTTGTTCCTCTTCACCCTGGTTGTCACAGAAGTGTCACAATAAAACTTCTTTGCAGCACATGCATCCTAGAATACAAATCAGGGTCATCAAGACTGGCACACAGGTTTTTATCTAAGCAACTGAAGACCAATAAATTACAAGGAATTAAAGATAATAATCCTAAATTTATTTCAATAATGAATATCTAAGTAGTCAGCAATCAATAAATTTTAAAATTAATCTTAAAACAGGACTTTGCTCAATTAAGTGAGACAAAGCAAATACAGTCTGTAATAGCAAAATATACATGCCCCAAATCAGCTTGTTCCTCTCTAGGATATTAGATTGGGAGTCCCAGACCTGCCATTTATTGAGAATAAAACCAGACCACAGATGTGAGCGGATATGCAAAAGACTGATGAGTCTGTAATTTAGAAGCAAGAACATCATTTTTTCCTTTAATTTTACCTTTAATATGCTTTTTATTAAAGCATATTAAATTTGCATATTCAAAATTACTCTGTGTTCCATGACACCACAGAAAATGATGTCTAAAATCAAGTTAAATGTCAGATAAAAGCTATTTTGGAAATCAAAATTTGCTATAGTTGTTTACAATACTCAGATTTGAGTAATCAACCATTCATGAAATTTCTTCACTAACTCTTCGTTTATTTAGCCAACATACCACTAAGCCATGAGACGGTGAGATTTCAGAAATAAGACAGAGTCTCCAACTAAAGCAGATCTGAGTTTGGCATGACCAAGTGTTTATAGAGAAGGACTCCCCAGATGTGGCAAAAGGGCAGCAGTGGGCAGATAAAGTTGGGAAGTCTTCATGGAGGAACAATTGTTTTAGTTTGATCTTACAGGTGATCTGAGACTTATAATGTTTTGACTTGGGACTTTTCAAGTTTACAATAGTGTGAAAGTGATATGCATTTAGTGGAAGCCATTTTTTTTGTCATGCCCACAGCATGCAGTTCTCGGGCCAGGGATCGAACCCAAGCCACTGATGTGACCTGGGCCACAGCAGTGACAGTGCTAGATCCTTAACTGCTAGACCACCAGCAAAATCCTAGAAATCGTACTTTAAAATCTGAATTTCAGTATTTTCCTGGCCACTTTCATGATGCTCCTAGTCAGCCACACGATCAAAAGAGTCAACAACTGGTACACTGACAACCATTCCAAAATTTAATAAGCCCCCTGAGATATTCAACACTTTATAATAAAAATAGGCTTTGTATTCGATGACTTGCCCAACTGTAGGCTAATGGAAGTGTTCTGAGGACATTTAAAGTAGGCTTGAGCTTGGAGAGACAGCAGTGATTGATGTCTTGGAGTGAGATCTTAATTCTCTGCTCAGGAATTGAACCTGGGCGGCCTGGATGAAAACCAGGAGTCCTAGCCACTAGATCAGCTAGAGGCTAAAAGCAGAATTGCCCTGATTCTTGCCCCCTGTTGAAAGCAAGCATGTTTCAAGGAGGCAAAGATTGTGAAAGCAGGTAAAAACTTTATTGTTAGAGTCACAGCACAACATGTGGGAGAGCACACAGGAAAGTTGTTTACTTAAGTCAGAAGCAAAGAAGTAATACACATCCTAAAAGAGAAGTATGGATGCTGACTTCCCCCTCAGTGAGGAGCATGCTAAAGAGGTGATTTAAATAACTTATATAGGACAGTTCTTCTGGTCTTTGTTTACCTGTAGCCAATTATCTTGTTTTAATTTTCACACCAGACTGGACACAGGACCCTCCCCAACATGTGTGTGCATTCTTTGACAAAAATGGATTCCAAAGCAAAGGATGCTGGGATGCTATCAGGACTTACTATGGCCTGGCGCCCCTCCCTTTCTGACCCCTTGGAGTCTTACTGTGCATGTGTAATGGGGAGCTCTCCTTGACCTCAGGAATGATTGAAGTGGTCATCTTTCTTAGGTGGAAAATGAAACAAGGCATAAAAGGACACAGACTCCTTCTTACTGAACAGATCCATGTAACAGATGAGTTCCCAAAGACAAAGCCCCAAGGCCACAGACTACAAGGCTAAACAAAACAACACCATCTACCACGCTGTCAAAAAAAAAAACGCTTGCGATCTCATTGCTCCAGCCTCTGCCTCCTTCTTCTCTGCCCTTCTAACAGTCTTATCTCTCTACTCCAGCTGAGCTCAGCTCCTTCAATTAACTTTTTCCTTGAGGTCTCAAAGAGAAATAAGGCCCAGTTTATTTGGCCTAACTAGTCCCAGCTATTCTCAGCAGGGGTCCATCTATCTCCTACCTCAGGCTGGGCTAAACTCTAATGTTCAGTAGGTTAGGTGTATTCGATGCATTTTCAACTTAATGGTATTTTCAACTTACAATGGGTGTATTGAGAACATAACCCCATTATAAAGTGAGGAACATCTGTATTCACAAAGGATAATTATCTTGTAGAACAAAAGACATTCTGGGAAAAGAGAATGCCACACACGAGGAAAATCACCTTGGAGCAGTATGGGAAATAGAAGGGGAACACAAGAGGAAGCAAACTCAAGGCAGGGAGGGAAGAGAGACACACAAAGAATGAGAGAAACAGAGACTGAGAGGCAGAGAAACATGGGGAGGGGAGGGGTTTGAGAAGGAGAGACCATGAGTACATTTTCCAAGCACTAACTCACTGAATCCCTGGAAGACTGTCTCTTGACTGATGGATTATATAATCCAGGCTGTCCTCATTCCACTTACTGTGATATCGTGCCTAAGATTAGAAGATTCAAGAACAAGAGGTGGTCCTTAAGGTTTGCTGAGACAATGCTGAACAATTTTTCTAAAAACTCAATGCTTTTAACTAGGCTAGTTCAGCTTCAAACAGAGAAAATATAAATTTGAGGATATAGGGAAGAAATATTCACTAAGAAAGGCAAGTTAGCAGCATCTATAATGCATTTTACAATGCAGTATTTGTACCAATGCCGCAATTTTACTTTTTACTTTTCTTTTTACTTTACTTTTTACTTTTCTTTTTACTTTTCACTTTACTTTTCACTTTACTTTTCACTTTACTTTTTACTTTACTTTTTACTTTACTTTTTACTTTACTTTTTACTTTACTTTTTACTTTACTTTTTACTTTACTTTTTACTTTACTTTCATGGCTGCGCCTTGACATGTAGAAGTGCCTGAGCTGGAGGTTGACTCTGAACCTCAGCTGCTGCAGCAATGCTGATCCTTTAACCCACTTCAGTGGGCAAGGGATCGAGTGCATGCCTTAGCAGCCAATGCCACAATTTTAAATCTGAGACTCTAGCACTCTATTTCCTTTTGCAAACCTCATAAATTATGTTAGAATAACTCCCTTAGAAGTGCTACAAGATAAACCAGAACTCTATAGTAGTAAGCACTACATAATTTGAAAACCCGAGGGGCGTAGAGATGAACTTTCCTCTGGAAAGTAGATTGTGTTTTGTTTTTTTTGTTGTGAGTCTAGGGTTTGAATCAGAGCTGCAGCCACCAGTCTACACCACAGCCACAGCAACACCAGATCCGAGCTGCGTTATGACATAAACCATAGCTCATGGCAACACCGGATCCTTAACCCACTGAGCGAGGCCGGGGATCAAACCCCCATCCTCATGGATACTGGTCGGGTTCTTAACCTGCTGAGCCACAACAGGAACTCCAGATTTTGTTTCTCTGTCTGTCTGCTTTAAGGTACAAGAAAAAACAGGAATCTGAGAATTTTTCCCCCGGTATGTCATAAATGTTCGTTATTATCTCATCATTCTGACAAGGATGACACAAAATAAAAGTGTGGCAGCTAATAAACTTCTTTCTTTTCATGTTTTGGAAAGTATAATTCCAATGGAATATATTAAAAAGTAATACTGAAACAAAAACATATCATAAAATGTGTTCTTTCAATCAAAAGCCCTGACTACAGCAGCACAAAGAGTACATCACACTATCAATTGCACAGATCTAGGAGAGAGGAGCGGGGGTGGAAATTAAGGTAGGAAGTGGAAGTGCAGAGGATGGCCAGAGAGATATTAAGAAGACAGAACTGGAATGGCTAATGTGGAAGGTTGGAAACATGAATTAAGGGAGAAGGAGTCAAAAGCAATTTTCAGAATTCTATTTTAATGACAGCCAGAGAGAACCTATTTAAACTTCAAGTCAAATCTTATCACTTTCTCCTTGCAGTACCTTCTAGTTCCTCAAGTCCTGACTTCATCTCCTAATACTGTTCTTGTACTTTACACGAGCCACACGGGCTTTCTTTTTCATTTTGTCTTGTTTTTATGGCCACAGGGCGTACAGAGGTTCCCAGGCTAGGGACTGAATCTGAGCTGCAGCTACAGCTGCAATGCCAGATCCTTTAACCCACTGTAATCCCGTGCCTCTCCAGCGACCAAAGCCACTACAATCAGATCCTTAACCCACTGCACCACAGTGGGAACTCCTACACTGGCATTCTTGCTGTTCCTAACACACTCCTAGCATGCCTTGGGGTTTGGCACTGGATGTTCTCATTGCCTGGGATGTCCCTTCTTCAAATATAGGCTTGACTAACTCTCTTACCTCCTTCAGGTCTTTACTGAAATGTTAACTCCTCAGTAAGACCTATACTCACTACTCTTCACTACTTTTTAAATTTCTTTTAATTTATTAATATTTTTATTGATCTCTATAGTTGATTTAAGGTGTTTCATATATACAGCAAAGTGACTCAGTTGTATATATTCTTTTTCAGGCTATTTTCCATTATAGTCTATTATAAGATAATGAATGTAGTCCCCTGTGTTATACAGTAGGTCCTTGTTTATTTTATATAGTAGTGTGTATCTGTTAATCCCAAACTCCCAATTTATCCCTACCTCCCGTTTCCCCTTTGGTAACCATAAGTTTGTTTTCTATGGCTGTGAGTCTCTTTCTGTTTTGTAAATAAGTTCACATGTATCTTATTTTAGATTCCACATATAAGTGATGTCATCTGATATCTGTCTTTCTCTGATTTACTTCACTTAGTATGATAATCTCTAAGTCCATCCATGTTGGTGCAAATGGCATTATTTCATTCTTCAATTTTTAAGACTTTTATTTTTTCTATTAGTTGATTTACAAGGTTCTGTCAATTTCTCTGTACAGCAAAGTGACCCAGTCATTCATATATATATATATATATATATATATATATATATATATATACATACACACACACACACACACACACACACACACACACATTCTTTTTCTCACATTATCCTCCATCATGTTCCATCACAAGTGGCAGGATCTTATTGCTTATCCACTCCATATGCAATAGTTTGAATCTGCTAACCCTAGACTCCCAATCCATCCCATATTTCATTCTTTTTTAAAGCAAGTAGTATTCCATTGTGTGTATATGTGTGAATGTGTATGTGTGTGTGTTTGTGTGTGTGTGTGTGTGTGTGTATAATATAACTTAGATTTATTTATACTACACCTTCTTTATCCGCTCATCTGTCAGTGGACATTTAGGTTGCTTCCATGTCTTGGTTACTGTATCTAGTGCTGCTATAAACATTGGGGTACAGGTATCTTTTGGAATTAGAGTTTTCATTTTTTCCAGATACATGCCCAGGAATGAGACTGCTGGATCATATGATAACTCTATTCTTCCCTACTCTTTTTAAATGCTAACTCCTCCACCACACCCCCAAAATTCCCAATCATCCTAACCTTACCTTATATTTCATAGCCCTTATTTTAGAATAATATTTCATTTATTCTTCTGTATTATTCTTATTTTCTATTGTCTTTCTGAGAGAACAGAAGAGCAGAGAAGACTTGGAAGAGAAGATAAATAGTTCATTTTCTAACCAATTGTGATGTCCATAGGCTTCTATGTAGAAATATTCAGTGTGCAGTTGTATGTAGCAGTCTGGAACTCAGTGAAGATTTACACGGTTATGACTTAGAAGTCATCAATACACAGGTAGTTGTTTAAGCCATGGGTATATGTAATATCACCCACAAATGTGTTATTCCAGTAAAAGTTCTTGCGTGTAAGCAAAAGAAACTCCAGTTACCTTAATTTTTAAAAGGACTGTGTTGAACTTCTATCAAGAACTCACAAATTTGAGTGGAGGTTGGAAAACTGGATTTGGGAAATGGGTAGGACCCAATAAGACTACAGAGGCCCAGGAATAGGGGACAAAATGATGATCTCTTATCACCTCCAATTCTGCCAGATGCCAAAACAGGACACCACCCTTGCCCCTATACACCACTTCTAGCATTGAGGGTAGCTTATCACCATGCCCCCACCTTTACACCCCTTACTCAAAGAACCAACATCAAACACCACGTTTGCCAGGTCTAGATCACTCATCCAAGTCCCATCCCTCAGTCTGTAACCAGAAGGAATATCCTCTTTATCCAGATTTCCTTCATCATTCATACAAATGGGGACTTCTCCCAAGCCAAGAAGGAGATTTGAAGGCTGAAATGCCACAGAAATTCCACCCCTGTCCATCCCAAAGTATAGAATGAAGAGAGTAAAAATCATGGAAAGCCACAGATGAAAATTTAGTGCTCTTTACATTGTAAACTATGGATAGTAGCATAAAAGCCAACAATGAAGTCTTAGAGCACTTCAAAGAGTAGAAAGCGAACGAGGAAACATGGTTTACAGAGAGCAAAAAAAATAACTTCAAGAAGTCAACAATTCCAAATGCCACTGGAATCCAATGAAGATAAAAACTGACAAGTAATCATTAAATTCACCTTAGAAAGAAAAGCTTCAGTGGAATAAATTCAGACAGAAATTGAGATTCAGTGGTCCAGGAAATAAAAACAATGTAAACAGAAAACAGTGAATACAGACAATCCTTTCAAGAATCATTACTCTAAGGTCATAATTATATGCCTTAGCATGGCTACTTCTTGAAACAGATGCAAAGTAAATAAGCATGTATTCATGCAAAGAGATAGCACCTGAATCCTGCTTTACATGCTGTTTATAATAGTGAAAAATGTAATGTGACCTACATATCAAAAGTCAGGCGATTGATTATACACACATTAAGTCAATCGAATATTATGTAGCCATTTAAATAATGGATAGGGATAAACTTATTCATGCAGAAATCTGTCCATAATCCAGGGGTTGATAAAACCTGAAATATTATATTTGTTAGGATTTTGGTTTTTGAAAAAACTAATTTACTGAGAAAGAGAAAGAGAAAGATTCTGTGTAACATTTAAGATGCTCTGGGCTATAAACAACAGAACAACAAATTCATAGAGGATTAAATAAGGCCAATTCTGATCCATGTGGAGAGTCTTTCAACTGGGCAATACCAAGTTGCTCAATGGTTAATCCAGTTGCTTAGCAATAATGGCAAGGAGGGTTCTATCTTGAAGCTCATCATTGTCAATTGCACCTTAAAACCTATTGACCCTTCTCTCTTCAAGGGTATTTCCGAAAGAAATGGTTTTGTCCACATTATATCAAATAAACATCTCTCATCACTGTCATCAGCCTAACTCCCACACACACAGTGATTTTTTTCACTCAGATATATGATATATAGACACACTTGTCAAAAAGACTGGAGTCCCCCCTCTAGAGCATTGTTACCTTGTTATGGACTAAAAGTTAGGTCCTCCCAAACTTCTTGTGTTGAAGGTCTAATCACCCTTCAATGCGATGGTACTAGCAAGTGGGGCCTTTAGGAGTTCGGTTTGAATGTGGTCATGAGAATGGAGCCCCCATAAGAGGATTATTGGTCCTTAAAAGAAAAGAGACTGCAGTTCTCTCTCCATCTCTCCCTCCATATCTCTCTCTCCCTCTGTCTCTCTCTCTCTTTTTTCTTTCCCTCTCTCTCTCTCTCTCTCTCTCCTCCCCTTAGGACACACCCAAGAAGTCAAGTCATTTACAACCAAGAAGAGTGCCCTTACCAGGAACTGAATCTGCCAGCACCTTGATCTTAGACTTCCCAACCTCTAAAACTGCGAGAAACAAATGTTTATTTTTAAGCTACCCAGTATGCGGTATTTTGTTATGGTAGCCTGATAGTACCAAGATGTACCTAAATATCCAAATTAACACCTCTTTAATTATACTTTATATTCTAAGGTGTCACAAATTTCAGCAGAGTGCATAAAAACATAATAATATATATATCAATAATATAAAGTCTGTAAAATTGTCTTAATTTTTGCCTTCTCTACATTAAGCTCTAAATTAATGATTTGTGTTTCTTATAGCATATCTCATTTCTATAAGAACTCATTAGCAGAATTTTACATTCATTTCATTCTGTTTTTTATTTAACCAATAAAAATGCAAATTAATGCTCAAAATGTTCTTGGCAATCTAGAGAAACTAATTTATGTATGCCTTAAATTATAAAATAGCAGTGAATTAAAGAATCAGAGGAAATTAAAAGGGTGATAAAATTTTAAATCAAAAGTTGAATTCCACAGCCAAGTTGGAAAATATTAAAATATTATATTTTGTACTTATTGAATTCCTATGGAACAGGTTATCATTATTTTAAAATACATCCTGTACCCAAGAAACAAAGCAAGTAATATTGAGCATATGCTTGTATATTTGTTGCTTATATCTCTCTTATCTTCCAAAAAAAATTTGAAGAAGCTGACAGAAAAGATAACTATAAAAAAGGAGAATTAAGGCAATTTAGAAAAACAAGAGCTACTGATGAAAAGGTGAAGATAATGCTACCCCCAAAATTTCATTAAGGATAGTTTCTGAGACTGAGCTAAATAGATAGTTTCCATCTAGCTCTGAGCTACAGCATAGCCAGGGCACAACAGACTCCTATGAATTAAGTCACTCTCTTTAAGATAGTAAGTTTGTATAGCAAGATTGTGTAGAACTGAGTATTGCTATCATGGAAAGAAAATGGTTTTGTTTGTTTGCTTGCTTGTTTGTTTGTCTTAGAGTAGCCCCAAATTGCATACTCATTGTTTTGTGCCCGTTTTTCAACAAACCAGGCAACTCTGGATGAAATTGTGGTGCAACTGGCATTTCTTTTTTTCTCCAACCTTCCTTTTGAGCATTTCCATGAATTTGGAACTTAGCCTGCTCAAGTTAGAAGTTTAATAAGTTTAGACACATAACACAGTGGTTCCTAAAACAGAATCAAGAATTCACATGTGGAGGGAGTTCCCATTGTGTTGTAGCAGAAAAGAATCTGACTAGTATCCATGAGGATGTGGGTTCAGTCCCTGGCCCTGCTCAGTGGTTTAGGGATTCAGTGTTGCAGTGAGCAGTGGTGTAGGTCATAGACACAGCTCAGATCTGACATTGCTGTGGTTGTGGTGTAGGCCAGCAGCTGCAGCTTCTATTCGACCCCTATCCTGGGAACCTCCATATGCCATGGGTGGGGCTCTAAAAACAAAAAAAAACAAAAAAAAAAAAAACAAAAAATTCACATGTGAGATAGAACAGCTCAGTTTTGAGAGTCACTGCCCCCATGTGGTTGTGAAGCTCTGCCACTAGTTAATAAGCTCTCTTATCCTTCTGGAGATATCTTCACTCAATAGGGTAAATGGCACATCTATTGTATGAGGGAAAAAAATCTTAACATTGTTTTTGTAATTATTCAAAAACACATGCCTACTTTAGAAAAGAAATGATTAAGAAAGAAATTTAAATCCCCTATCATCAATCCCACCACATAGAATGAACACTTGTCAGCATTGGCTGTCCTTGCCTTCATGAAGTTTTTCTACTCATGCATATGAGCAAAAGGTATGATTTAACATACATATTTATTGAGATAATGCTTTCTTTTTTAGTTAATATGAACATGATTGAACATCTTTAAATACCCTTGGGAGAGATGATTATTAATAGCTGTAAAAAATTTAATTCTGATGGCCCATGACTTGATTTTTCTGACCTTACAGTGGTGTGAGTGCAGTGCATGTTCAGTAGAACCAAACTGCTGAGTTTGAATTCTGATGTGTTCCTAGTGATAGACTGTCCCATACTCTCTTATGATGCTGGGCAGTGGCAGGCAGTCAGCCACAACTCCCGCTCAGCCACAGAATCACATGTGTGAACCATGTACAACCATTCTGTACCCATAAAACAATTCTGTTATAGGCTTTGCAGTAGATGATTTTTGTCCAATGGTAGGTTAAGAAAATCGTTTTGTGGACATTTAAGGTGGACGAGGCTAAGCTATGGTGTTCGGTAGGTTAGATATATTAAATGCATTTTGACTTAATGATATTTTCAACTTACATTGGGTTTATAACCCATCATTAAGTCAAGGAAGATCTGTGTGTGTGTGTACTACACATCTTTTCACTAAAACTATTATTTTTGAGATTTAGTTCACTTTGAGGTGTTTATTTCTGTTTGCTTGACCAGCAAAATCTTAAAAGATAGAATAAACTATATGCAAAAAAAAATAGATCATAAAAACTATGCCCACTTAGTTTTTGTTGTCTTTTTTTCTTTTTACAGCCTCACTTGTGGCATATGGAATATCCTAGGGGTCAAATGAGAGCTGCAGCTGTGGTTTATGCCACAGCCATGGGCCTGGCTGCATCTGTGACCTATGCTGCAGCTTGCGGCAAACACCAGATCCTTAACCCACTGAGCGAAGCCAGAGATCAAACCTGCATCCTCACAAAGACAGTACCGGGTCCTTAAGCCCCTGAGCCACAGTGCGAACTTCCGCGCATTTCTCAACCAACGTAAGTAAAGAGGAATCTTTTTTCTATTGTTCCACACTCATCTCTTGTCATCTAAATCCTCCTTTGAGGCACTCAGTTACCAAAAGTCAGACTGAACCACAGAACAAAGGAGAACAGATGTGGCTCTAGAAACTGGCAAGGCACATTTTCTTAATCAGTTCTTTCTTTCTAAGATATGTATGTGTTTTTGAATAATTGGAAAATGATGACAAAATATTTGCTTTTTTCCTTAGTTATTAGGTGCTCCAAAAATACCCTATTGAGTGAAGATATCCCCAACAGGATAAGAGAGTTTATCAAGTAAGCAACAGAGCTTCACAACTTGATGGGCAGATAACATTACACTGTGAAAGGTCTCAGTTGCTGACTCTTTTATTCTTCTCCAGGGAGGTGCCAGGAGCCTCCTGCATTTCATAAATATTCACTGAGTAAGGCTTTACCAAGGCAGATACTTCCAAAGGAGTGAGCAGGTGTCTTATGAAAACGAATTTATAATTAAACGTTTAGGCAACCAGAAGCTGCACGTAGGCTGAGGGCTGAAGTTGAAACTCCATCCGTTTCCTATGCAGAAAGGAACCTTTGAGGTTAGGCTGCACCTAGGCTGACCTTTTACAGTGTGCCCGGTTAGGTGAACTTTGCTGAGAGAGGTGTGAGGACTGACAGGAAATTGTATCAGCTGAGAGCCAACAAAACATCATCCTGGAATTACTCAGCATGACTCAGAGCTCGCAGGTCAGTCAGAGAGTCTGTAAATTACAGGCTGGCATTTTCTTCACTTTGGGTTATTACAGTGTTGGCTTTCCCAAAACAAGGGACGTGAGTCAAAACATTAGGGGAAAAAAATGGAGAACTTGTTTTGAAATCCCTTGGAAACATTTTACCATCTGGGCTAAACGGATTCTCAATCTCAAGGAAAAAAACAAAGATAGAAGACCATTACAGGTATTATTAAAGTTATAGTGTTTAAACCAAGGGAAGGAATAAAGGAAAGGTGACATCAAATGAGGATGATAATTAGCTGTTCCAGGTACAGAGAGGGGGAAGCAGGTAAAGGGGATGGTAGGCTTAATGGAGAAAATTACTGGAGTGAAAGATTTAAAACAATTACAGCATTGCTCTTACAGAATTATAGTACCTATTTAAATGGAAATTTTCTATTCATGCAAGAAAGTGGGCTAGTCATTGGTATAGAATCTTAACTCCAGGGCCTAATGGTGGGTGCGAGCCGCTCCTTCCTCAACTCTGTAGGACTGAGTTATTTGTTTTCTGCCTCTCTGCTCAGACATAAATCAACATATATAAGTTCCTGTGATGAACCCAGCTCTGTTCACCCACTATTTATTCCTTTATGTATACTATCAGTACAAAAACATGGAAGGAAACTATATTCCTTACATTCCTTAAATTTGATCTATTAATTAGATCAGGGAGTTAGAGAAATGGAATAAAGGCATTCTGAAATCATCTCTGTTTGTTTTGACTGAAGCAGCACCAGTTGGAAAAATTAGTAAATAATGAGGTAAATCTAGCTAGAAGAAAAGGAGTACAGCATTCTAGGGTAGGAAATTATGATAAATAAATTAACTTAGTCTAGAATAAACTTTCATTTGAGCTGGGGACATTGAGAAAAAACATAATGACTGAAAGAAAAGATTCTGCAGGGAGATGTGGAAAGCTGATAAAGAAAATAAGGAACAGACAGTATAGACTTTAGAAGCAAGAAGATTGAAGTGTACCTCAAAGGAAATATAGAGTTTCTGTATATTCCTGAGCAATAGTGAAGTTATGGCAGTGGTATTTTAGCCTAGGAAGTGACAGCAGATTTGGAGGATCACCAGGAACCTTCAACAGTAGGGTAGCTGTGAGTGGATATTTGCCTTTTTTGGAGCGCTGGTGATGAGCAGATAGAAAGAAAAAAAAGTTTAAGTAGGAAAAGATTAAACTTGATTACATATCAAAAATTAAGATGCAAATCCTATTACTCCCATGTTTTCTAACCTAGGATATGACTAACGTGTTAGCTACTAGTAAGATGGGGGGAAAAGATCTTCCTATCGCTTTCAACACAAAACTAACTTTTTTGGCCTGGCAGTCTAAGTCCAACCAAGGTTGGCTCTTTGTCCCCAGAGTATATTATTTCAAGGGTTCAACTAATATAGTCGCTATTTAGTTGTCAATATGTGCCCAGCTTGTGCTAAATGCTAGTTTACTGCATTGATCCAGACTTGGTTTCTGTCTCAAATGTTCTACTCTATGATATTTGGTACAGTTTACATACCAAGAGACGATGTATATTATTGTCACTGGTTTATACCCCACCCTGTGTTCATCTTCCTCTGTTTATTCATGTCAAATCCACCCGTATGCTCAAATCCCATCAATATAATGAAGGATACCATGAATGCTTCCATTCTATGTATCTCTCCTTTCTAATCCATAGCATATATGCTCTTCCCATATCTCACAAATTAATACCTATATTGTTCCATAGTTATTTAGTGTTAATAATCTTATCCTCCCCTTCAGATGTATTAGAATGCCATGAAGAAGATCTCTATGTTTTGTCGCTTTTGAGGCAATTGGTGCTGAACAAATAAATACTAGACACACTACCTGCCATTGATAAATTCTTAATTCATAGCCAAAAATAAATCCAAATTTTTACCTCATTATTTCTCTCATATTATGAAAAATAAGTGTCTGAATATGACCCAGCAATCACACTCTTGGGCATATATCCAGACAAAACTTCCTTGAAAAAGATACATGCACCCATATGTTCATTGCAGCACTATTCACAATAGCTAAGACATGGAAACAACCTAAATGTCCATTGACAGATGAATGGACTAAGAAGATGTGGTATCTATAGACAAAGGAATACTACTCAGCCATAAAAAAGAACAAAATAATGCCATTTGCAGCAACATGGATGGAACTAGAGATTCTCATACTAAGTGAAGTAAGTCAGAAAATGAAAGACAAATACCATATGATTTCACTTATATCTGGAATCTAATATATGGCACTAATGAAACTCACGGACTTGGAGAACAGACTTGTGGTTGCCAAGGGGGAGGGGGAGAGCGAGGGATGGACTGGGAGTTTGGGGTTAATAGATGTAAACTATTGCGTTTGGAGTGGATAAGCAATGAGATCCTGCTGTATAGCACAGGGAACTATATCCAGTCACTTGTGATGGAACATGATGGAGGATAATATGAGAAAAAGACTGGGTCACTTTGCTGTACAGTAGAAATTGACAGAACACTGTAGATCAACTATAATGTAAAAAATAAAAATCACAAAAAAGAGTGCATTATAATCATAAAATTAATAGGGCATTCCCATCATGGCTCAGAGAAATGAAACTGACTAGCATCCATGAGGATGCAGGTTCAGTCCCTGGGCTCACTAATGGGTTAAGTATCTAGCATTCCCTTGAGTTGTGGTGTAGATCACAGATGCGGCTCAGATCTGGAATTGCTGTGGCTGTAGCATAGGCCAGCAGCTACAGCTCTGATTCAGCCCCTAGCCTGGGAACCTCCATATGTACACCTCCAGGCATGGCCCTAAAAAGACACACACAAAAAAATGATAAAATGCCAAAATACCAAAACAAAATTTTTTTCTTATTTTGGATTTTCCTAGTCTGGAAAGACAAATTTTCTTAATCCCTGTTTAGAATTTTCTCTAGATCCACTAAATTTATAATAGGAAAAATTATTTTAAAAGAAGATATAAATTTTAATTGATATTAAAGCTTACTGTGACATTAGCAACCTGGTGGAGAGAATTGTTCCCTTTGTCCCCTTCAATCTAGCTAATAAAACATCCACACCACAATAAAGGTGACTTTGCTCAAAATTGCAGGATCCTGGAGAATTTCACAGATTTTGTGGACTGGAGTGGAGTGGAATGGAATGGAACACAACAATGGTGGTGGCAGAATGAAGGGAACAGCAGAGGTGCTGCCTGCAGTTCCAGACTTCTAGCCACAGCAGCTGAGCCCACAGCCCCAGAGAACCTAGCAGTAGCAGGAGAGGTAGTGCACATAACTCTGGCCTCCTGGCCACAGCAGTACCCACAGCCATAGGTAACTGGGCAACAGTGGCAGTGGGACCTGGGACTCCAAACTTCCATCTGTTGAGGTGCCCATGATTCTGGCCCCTTGTCCCCCCACCTGCAGTGACAAAGACCATGAACCTTTCAACAACAAACATGGCAGAATCACCCAGGTAGACCTGGCTCTCTTCTGCCGATGCAGAGTTTACAATTCAGGGGATCTCGGATGCAGCAGAAGAGCCCACCATTCTGGTGCCCAGAGAGGCAACACTAGCAGCACTAGTAATAACAAGAACCAATGAAGTGCAAGAAGAAATAAGGGGGGCATGGGGAGACACCTCTGACAGAGGCAATGGAGGGTGAAAAGTGCTAACTCAGGCACCCAGAGGCAGCCCAGCTAAGACAAATCAAAAGTTGTGCTATAGCACTCCCTGCTAGAAAACTCAAAAGAAACGTCATTCATTTCTTACCTATTAAATCATTATAATCAAGTGGAAATATGTTTGCTACTTTGTATGTACCAGCAGAGGAACAACCCATCAAGCACCAGGAAGAACCACAGTCACACTGCTCCATACAAACAAAGAAAATTACAATCCTACAAAAACCAAAGTCCCAGATATTGTAATCTGATAGAGAATTCAAAATAGCTGCCATGAAAAAACTCATGCTATAAGAAAACTCAAAAAGGCAGTTTAATGAGCTAGGAATAAATTAATGAATAGAAGGAATACTTTACCAAAGAGATTGAAACTCTAAAAAAGGACCAAACAAAACTGCTGGAACAGGAGAACTCAATAAATAAAAGGAAGAATGCACTGGAAAGCACTGGAAATGGAGAAGACCATATAGAAGAGAAAATTATCAAGACTGAAGGTAGAAAACTAGAAATGATACAAGTGAAAGAGGAAAAGAAATAAGGTAGAAAAAAATGAGGAAATCCTACAAGAGCTATCCAACTCTTATGGAAAAACCAACATTAGGGTAATGGGTATTCCAACAGGAGAAAAGAGGAAGAAAGGAGCAGAGTTTATTTAAAGAGAAACTAACACATTGTAAATTAAATATACTTCAATTTAAAGAAAGGAAAAAGGAAAAAAGAAATAGTAGCTGAGAAATTTGCAAACTTAGGGAAGAGATTGTAAGCTAAGAGAATACCTATACCACAATGCAAAACAAACAAAAACTTTCTCCAAGACACATTATATTAAATACGTCAAACTTCAATGACAAAAAGTTTTAAAGGCAACTGGGGCATGGGGTAGGACGTGGGGTTGGGGGGGGAATGGCACCTACAAAAGAAGCCCACTGGGCTATCAACAGATTTCTCAGCAGAAACTCAGTAGAGGAAGAAAGGAAATAAGAAAGACCACAGCAAAACTAAAAGAAATAGATAATAAAAAGACTCTAGAAAAGACAAATGAAACTAAAAGCTAGTTCTTAACAAAAATGGACCAATTTTTCACTACACTCACTAAGAAAAAGGAGAGAATCCTCCGATAAATAAAATCAGAAATGGAAAAAGAAATAATAGTACATAATTTCTGTTTTTCTTTATTTTTGTGATGGTAGCAGCACTTGATATTTTTTCAAATCCTTTAATTCATTAGAGGTTACAAAATTGCAATTTTATAATGCTATCATTCCTTCTTCATTTATTAACTGGAATACTTCTGTAAAGAAAAGCTTTCCCTCATCGCTCTTTGGTTACCCTTAGGTATAAGAAGGAAGAGTAAATGCTTAATTCCTTACCCTTTACTTAATAATTAGTTGGTTCCCTACCATTCCCCAAAGTTAATCAGTGAGGGGTTTTTGTTGATGAAATACTTCATAAAAAGTATTTTAATGAGTAAAGATAATAAACTGTGCAATAAATAAAATAACCCTCTGAAAAATTTTTGGAGAGGTAGAAAGGCAGAAATAAGACCATAATTTAAGGAACCAGCAATGTTGAGGGAAGTGCTATCTGTTAGATAAGAAAATATAGAAGAAATTGGTCTTACGAAAGTTTCGTTTGATTGTAAATAGAAATGAATCAAAAAAATATAGTTACCATTTGTATTTATTAGATGAAAATTTTAATAGGCAAATTAAATATTTATTTACTGACTGACTTACAGAGTGTGGCTTACCTTAATTCAAAGAAAATGTGAGAAAATGTCATGAAACAAGAATTATTATGGAGCATGGTGTGCATGCTGAAAAGCCCTGCTTATTTCCTTGGGGTGGGTCAAACACCTATTGCATTATTCATATTATTCACAAATTTGATTTTTTTTTCAGTTTTTTTGTCGTTTTTTTTAGAGCCACACCCTCAGCATATGGAGGTTCCCAGGCTAGGGGTCAAATCGGAGCTACAGCTGCCAGCCTACACCACAGCCACAGCAATACGGGATCCAAGACATGTCTGGGAACTACACTACAGCTCACAGCAATGCTGGATCCTTAACCCACTGAGTGAGGCCACAGACTGAACTGGAAACCCCATGGTTCCCAGACAGATTCGTTTCCACTGTGCCACAACAGGAACTCCTTATCCACAAATTTTAAAACAAAATAAAACAGAACAAAAAAATCAGTGACTCAGGAGACAAGACAGCAATCCCTCATAAAGTGATTAGAGAAAGTTCTCCAAGGCTGATCATAAATAGCAGAGCATGAACCGTAATGTACTGAACACATTTAGAAGTGAAATTTCAGTGCCTTCTTCATATTTTCACTTATGTGCTCAGAGTCTATTTTATACATCAGCCTGCCAGGTAAAGAAGCCCTTTCAAGAAGAAATATGGCATACTACCTTCTGCCTTTTTTTTTTTCCTTTTAGGGCTGCACCCACAGCATATGGAGTTTCCCAGGCTAGGCGTCCAATTGGAGCTGTAGCTGCCAGCCTAGGCCACAGCCACAGCCACAGGGGATCTGAGCCATGTCTACAACCTACACCACAGCTCATAGCAACGCTGGATCCCTAACCCACTAAACGAGGCCAGGGATGGAACCCACATCCTCATAGATACTAGTCGGATTCGTTTCCACTGCACCACAACAGAAACTCTGACATACCATTTTTATGGCTTCATTTTTAAGTTTTGTATATATATTTTTAACACATGATTTTTCAGAGTTATAAAATTGCATGGATAGTACAGAAAGTTTCAATATACTTCATATTCAGTAATCTCTATTAAGATACATCTTTGATTAGCATGGTATATTTGTTACAGTTAATGAGTCAATATTGATACATTAATCATCAAAGTCCCTACTCTCTATTCAGATTTCCTCGGTTTTTGCCTACCATCCTTTTTATCTTCCAGGATGCTATCAGGATACCACGTTATGTTTAGTCAACATGTCCCCTAAGGCACCTCTTGGCTGTGCAGGTTCTCAAATTTTTCTTATGTCTGATAACTTTGACAGTTTTGAGGACAGAGTCAGGTATTTTGTAGAATGTCCCTCAATTGGGATTTGTCTGATTTTTTTTGCTGTTGTTTTGTTTTCTCACAACTAGACTATGATTATGTGTTTTGGGAAAGAAGACCACAGAGATAAAGCAGACTTTCATCACAACATGTTAAGGGTATCGAACAAATTTCACTGCCCTCCTCACATTCTCATCTTTCATATGCTCAGTGTTTTGGTTGTCAACCTACCACATCTAAGTCTGTGCCTTTCAGCATGCCATCAACATGACTCCCCTGATGATGTTGACCACAATCACCCGGCTGAACTGTTGTCCAGTTTCTCCACAGTAAAGTAACTGTTTTCCCTCTGCTATGCTCCCCCCCACACACAAAAATAAATTCATCTACCACCCAAGTTGATGGTGTTAAGAAGTGAAGACTTTAGGAGGTAATTAGATCATGAGGTGGAAGCCTCATAAATGGGATTACTGCCCTTATAAGAGAGACCTCAGAGAAATCCCCCACCCCCTCTACCATGGAAGATTCCTTGGCCTGAAATGAATAGACTTCCATTGGTGTTTTTCCCAATGAAGATGCATTTATTCAGGAACAGCAGAGAATTGTTATTCTAGGTCTGCGACGATGGCTTGATGTGTGCCCACACAGCAAGGAAAGGAGAATGCTTTTATAGAGAGGAAGAGGAAGTTGGGAGGGCTATAGTCAACAAAGGGACCATGGCTATAACTGGCTAAGTTCTTTCCCCGGCAAGAAGCAGACTCTCTTCTTCCCGTTGGGCTCTGCTATCTTCATTGGGCATGAGAGCTCCCCCTTCTGGCCTCCCAACTTTATTTAACTGAGGTTAACCGCAGACAGGCACCCCCCCCCCTTTTTTTTTTAACAGATTACAGAGAAAAGAGCCAGGAAGCCCTCACCAGATACCAAACCTGCTGGACTTGATCTTGGACTTCTCATTCTCTAGTACGCTGAAAAATAAACTTCTGCTCTTTCTACATCACCCGATCTATTATGTTCCCTTAGAGCAACCCAAATGGACTAAGACAGCCACCTTTTCAAACTCTGCCCTTTGGAAGCAAGTTGCTATGTATATCCCACATTTAGAGTGTGGGGGAAAATATGCTCCACCTCCTTGAAACAGTGTTTCTACATAAATTCCTTCGAAATCTGCACCAATTTTTACAAGAGACACTGATGAGAATTTAATGTCCCCTGAGGAGGCGCCAATGTGTTTGCATTTCACTCTGTTTCTATCTACTTCATGATTGATAGCCTTGCTTTCTCCTCCCATCTCACGCATAAGATGACAGCTGCTATGTAGCTGGCCTCAAGTTGTGGGTCCCAGATTGGCCTCATCAATATAACTTAAGAATTTGTCAGAAATGCAAATTCTGAGTCCCCACTCCACCCAAGAATCAGAAAATCGAGGTGGGGTCCAACAATCTGTGTTTTAACAAGGCTTCCAGCTCATCCATGTTTGTTACGGTGTTAGAAGTACAGGAAACTGCTCCAGTTGTTTCATGCCTAACTTTCAGGCCTGATCTCACAACCAGAACCCCATTCCTTCAGCGCACGGCTTCTAGCAAGTCTCAGCATCCACGTTGCTTTAACTGACCCCCGAGTGCTGAGACCTTAACCTCAGGACTCTTTTCTTATTAAGTGACCCAAACAACATCTCTGGAAACTTGGAAAGTTCAGGTGTTACATCCTCTCATTTCATCACTCACACACTTCATCTAGTAGCTTCCATCACTGGGCTGTTCTTGTTCCTTCTCCCTTATCTAAATTTCTGACTGAATTCCTAAAAGGAATTTATTTGGACTGACAGCCTCCTGTCTCCACTCTGTCCTTCCTAAGTAATAGCAACAGATTTCTCTCTAGACGTTAATGCCTGTGTGGGAATGATAAGATTTGCTGTGCCCTTGTTTGAACTCAATCCCTGATAGTTAATTCTTTCCCTGGGAAGCCCTGCCAGCATTTTCGATGGTTCCAGGTTTTTATCTGCTTCCTGCTACTCCTGTTTCCTGGGCTTCCATCCAGTACCAGGAAGCATGTTCTGCCTCCTGCCAGGAGCCAGCACTGACACTCTAAAGTTTCCTGAGTGTTGCTGGTGCCAAGCTGCATTTTCATAGTACACTAGATGACAAACGTCTTAAGACACTTTAAGAGCGATTCAATAGTTGTATAGCAGTTTTTACAAATGTAGGGATAAAACAAAATGGTACTAGTCTCCCCACTATCCATTTTAACTTGACTCTATCACAAAACTATATAAAATTCTGAGCTACAAAATATTCACTTCCTTGTTCATAGACTGTAAATATGCTTTATGGGGAAGTCTATTTATATCACAGTGTTTTCACAGAAGAAATGCTAAATGTTCATTTGCATTGAATTATCATCAATCCAATCCATGAGGAGCTTACTAAATGAGTCAGTCAGAACTTAGTCTCTCCTGCATTGACTCACTCATTTGAAAAATATTTCTCGGCATATGCATAGGACCTAACCTCTCTAGTGGCTTTGCTATAATTGCAACGAAACATTTTCTGCTTTTATGATTTTTTGTAATTTTCCTCAGTGGACATGTATTACTGTTGTAAGAAATGGGAAGAAAAACATTTTTTAAAAAGCAGTTTCATTTGCAAGAATATTTCCCTCAAAATTCTGTGAAAACTTCAGTTAATAAAATAGTAAAATGTAAACAGGCAATTTTTAAAACATTTTGTATAACATATCTTCATTTAAAAAGATAAAATCAGAGTTCCTGCTGTGGCACAAGGGGGTTAAGAATCTAACGGCAGTGGTTCAGGTCTCTGAAGAGGCACAGGTTCGATCCTCTGCCTGGTGCAGTGGGTTAAAAGATCCAGTGCTGCTGTAGCTGTGGCGTGGGTCACAGCTGCGGCTTGGATTCAGTCCCTGGCCCGGGAACTTCCACGTGCTAGAGATGTAATCATTAGAATAGATTTTTAGACCCTTAAAGGGTATAAAAAACTAAGATGATATATCCCCAAATTCATTGATTTTCTTTTTTTTTTTTTGTCTTTTTGCCTTTTTGCAGCATATGGAGGTTCCCAGGCTAGGGGTCTAATCGAACAGTAGCCGCCGGCCTATGCCACAGCCACAGCAACGCAGGATCTGAGCCGCGCTGTGAACTACACCACAGTTCATGGCAACACCAAATCCTTAACCCACTGAGCAAGGCCAGGGATTGAACCTGTAACCTCATGGTTCCTAGTTGGATTCGTAACCACTGAGCCACAATGGGAACTCCTGATATTAATTCTTAAACATATATATACTTCTTTTGCTTCCGGGGAGGTTTTTTTTTTTTTTTTTGGGTTTTCGGTTTTATTTTGTTTGTTTGTTTTTGAGGGCCTCATCCGTGGCATATGGAGATTCCTAGGCTAGGGGTCAAATCGGAGCCATAGCCACCAGAATACACTGCAGCTCACGGCAACACCAGATACTTAACCCACTGAGCGAGGCCAGGGATCAAACCCACGACCTTGTGGTTACAAGTCAGATTCATTTCCACTGTGCCAAAACAGGAACTCAATATACACTTCTTTTGTAATTATTGAAGTGATATAAATTTAGGGTCAAGTATAAGGAAAAGTGACACAAGTTTTAGAGAAAGAAAAAAAATCCCTCATAATCTCAGTCCTAGAAATAACTTCTTGATGCCTCCACTTGTCTTTTCTGTTTTTTTTTAACTCATTGGTTCAGAAAATAGTTGTTCGATTTTCTTATTCATGAGTATTTATATTTCAGAATTCTAAACACTTTATTTTCAAAATTAATGTCAAGGAAAATTATCTATTTAATTATCTCATTAAATTATAAGTAGCACATTTTTATCTCCCTCGCACTTCCCTTTCCACAATGCCCTACTCTCACCACTTAAATAATCTGGAGATGCTTATATTATATGAGTTAAGAGTTACTTTTTAATTGTGGCATTATTTTATAACCATAATTGCAACAACAATTTAGACTCAACTCTAATTATTTCTGTTCTTACTGCTGCTGTATTTATACAACTTCCCATTTCTTAAATAAGCCATCTGATTAAATCCTCATGAATCTGAAGTAAATGTGGAATAAGCTTTTCAGAATGAGTATATGAATGGCACACATTCTAAGCCTTGGCATATTTAAGAATCACTCTACTTTAGTCAACTTTCTGTCTTTAAAAACTGTAGATAAAATATCACTGTCTTCTGGCATTTCATTTCATTGATTCAACTTCATTAAGTATGTTTGAATTCATACTAGGTTTAAAAAAAAAAAAAAAAAAAACCTTCCTGGATGCTTGTGTAGATGATATAGACAAATGGAGACAGAAATAGAGATGGGGGAGTTCCCTGATGGTCTAGTGTTTAGGACTCAGTGCTTTCATGGCAGCAGCCTGGGTTCAATCCCTGATCTGGGAACTGAGATCCCACATCAAGCCACTGCACACCACAGCTGAAAATATTTTTTCAAAATAATACAAAATTTAAAAATTACTAATTCTATTTTAAAAGCAGAGGTGGTAGAGATAGAGATGATAGAGACATGGAGACAAACAGAAAGTTAACACTCTAAGAAATGTCTAAGTCATGATTTCATCAAAATAAATTCTGTGCAACACTATTACGACATATGTTCATGTGCTGTCCCCCAAAAGTGGGCAAGTAAATTGAAGACATATGGAGTTAAAACAAACTGGACTTCTCTGTTTTTCCCAGTATTATTTCATTTAACTAGCAAATATACAGTGTGAATCTTTCATAAGCCATTATATCATGCAAAATTCCCCCCACTTTTCAGGTCACAAAACCACTTTTGCAAATAAGCAGCTAAAAAATTAATAAACGGAAACATCAGTTCAATAGAGTTCAGAGGATAGAAGGGGAAACCTTCGCACCCTCATGACATTGGCAGAGCCTGATAGGAACAAGAGAGACTCCTTTTCTTTCCTGGTAAGGATTCAGCCAATGAAAAGTCATGGGTTCTTTGTTTACTATATCTCTCCCAGCTTCCTTTTCCACTCTATAAAAGGGGTCTCCTTCTCTTCCTGTGCTGGGCTAAACTTGGTTACAGACCCTTAATTACAATTCTCTGCTAACCCAGAATAAACCTATCTTTGCTGGAGAAATATCTGGTAATCTATTTCAGGTCAACAAGCATTGAGTAAAAATATCGTTCTGTGAAACACACTTTAAGAAAAACAGTTCTAGGTGTTGGTTTGTATATATCCATTTTGTTGAACACTTGGCAAGCATTTTAATTAGTAGATAAATATTATTTCAGGTCAATTTCTCTTATTGCTATGATTATTGCTTCTGGTTTTTCTACCTACTTTATTTTTCCTTCTAAGATTCTGATTGTAATTTAGATTGAAATCTCCAAAATAACTTGTCTGTCCTCTTTTCTTTCAACCTTCTAATTTCTCCATTCTTTTCTCCTAAATCCTGCTAATGTTTTCTATTAGAATCCAATTTACCATTGTGATATTTTTATTTATACATAATATATAAAGATTATTTATATAGAAATATATAAATATTTGGTCTTCAACCTCATTTCTGCCACAGAGCTTTAAAAACTCTCAAAATTTCCTGAAAAGTATCTTTCATTATTTATAATAAGCTCCTTTTAAATATACTCAAGTTCAAGTTAATGAAGTAACTTTTGGAATGTCCCTAAGGCTATTTGTCAGAGGAATCAAACTTGTGAATAGAGGTTTCGAACATTCAGTCCCACCCCTACTCCAACCCTCTCCCACCCCAAATCCTACCTCTAGGGAGGTTAAATTACTCATTGGTGGCCAGTGACAAAATCAGCCATGGCTACTTAATGAAGCCTCATGAAAATTCAAAAGGATGGGGTTTGGTGAGCTTCCAGGTTGGTGAACAGGTGGAGCTGTGAGACCAGTAACCTGGAGAGAGCATGGCAGCTCCATGCCCCTTTCCCCATCTCTTGCCTTATGCATCTCTTCCATCTGGCTGTTCCTGAGTTACATATTTTTTTTTGCTTTTTTTTTTTTAAGGGCCGCACCCATGGCATATGGAGGTTCCTAGGCTAGGGGTCTAATTGGAACTGTTGCTGCCAGCTTATGCCACAGTCGTGGCAAAGTCAGATCCGAGCTGCATCTGCAACCTACACCACAGCTCACAGCAATGCTGGATCCTTAACCCACTGAGCAAGGCCAGGGATTGAACACACAACCTCATGGTTCCTAGTCAGATTCGTTTCTGTTGTACCATGACAGGAACTCCCTGAGTTACATATTTTTTTAGTAAACTGGTACGCTAGTAAGTAAAATGTTTTCCTGAGTTCTGGGAGACACTCTAGTATGTTAATCAAACCAGAGGAGGGGGTTGTGGGAACCTTCCATTTATAGTGGTTTTCAGAAGCACAGGCGACATTGACACTAGCATCTGAAGTGGGGGTACTGGGGATGTGGGCAGACTTTGGGACTGGACCCTTAAGCTGTGGGATCTGATACTCACTCCAGATAGTGTCAGAATTGAGTTAAACTATAGGGTATCCCGCTGGGGTCCCATAATTGCTTGATATAGGAAAAGCCATACACATATATTTGGAGTACAGAGTATCCTATGAGTAGTAAGGATACAGAAAAACAGAAGGAAGACTGTTTTTTCTTTATAGCCATACACTACCTCCATCCTGATTTTACATATGGTGATTATATTTTCTGTCACCCCACCATATTTCCTGATCACAGATTATTGGTCACATGGTTAGTCCCAATTATCCAGATGCCAATATTTTTCTCTGTTGACTCATCCTTACTGCAGAAGAACTAGAAGAAGCTCTAGAACATTTAGAAACTCCGTCAGTACAAAATCTGGATCTTGTCCACCACCGCTTCTCATCAGTTTCTTATCAGCACTCTGTTTTTTGCCAGTGATAGAAACCCAAATGAAATCAGATTAAGAATCAAGGGGATACCTAAAGAGACAAAAGACCTATATTCTGAAAACCATAAGATTCTGGTGAAATAAATCAAAGATAACACAAGTGGATGAAAAGATATACTATGTTCTTGGATTGAAAAAATCAATATTGTCAAAATGACTGTACTACTCATGGCAATCTACAGATTTACCCTATCAAATTACCAAGGACATTTTTCACATAACTAGAACAAAATATTTTAAAGTTGTTTGGAAGCACAAAAGACCCATAATAACCAAAGAAATACTGGGGAGTGGGGAATGAAGCTGGAGGAATCAGGCTCCCTGACTTCAGACTATGCTGCAAAGCTACAGTCATCAAAACAGTATGGTGCTGACACAAAAACAGAAATATAGATCAGTGGTACAGGATAGAAAGCCCAGAGTTAAACCCATGCCCCTACACTCAACTAATCTATGACAAAAGTGGCAAGGAAATACAATGGAGAAAAAAGACAATCCCTTCAATAAGTGGTGCTGGGAAAACTGGACAGCTACAGAAAAAAGAATGAAATTAGAACACTTACAAAAAAAAAAACCTCAAAAATGGATTAAAGACCTAAATATAAGACTGGATACTATAAAACTCTTAGAGGAAAACATAGACCAAATGCTCTAATATAAACCATAGCAACATCTTCTCAAATCTACCTCCTAGAGTAATGACAATAAAAGCAAAAATAAGCAATTGAGACCAAATTACACTTAAAAGTTTTTACACAGCAAAGGAAACCCTAAAGAAATGAAAAGACAAACCACAGAATGGGAGAAAGTATTTACAAATGAAGCAGTTGACAAGGGACTGATCTCCAAAATATATAAACATCTCCTGCAGCTCAATACCAAAAAAAAAAAAAAAAATCAAAAAATGGGCAGAAGATCTAAACAGGCAATTCTACAAAGAAGACCTACAGATAGCCAAAGAAAGAAAGAAAGAAAGAAAGAAAGAAAGAAAGAAAGAAAGAAAGAAAGAAAGAAAAGATGTTCATCACTAATGGTTAGAGAAACATGAATCAAAACTGCTATGAGGTACCACATTACACCAGCCAGAATGGCCATCATTAAAAAAATCTACAAACAATAAATGCTGGAGAGGGTGTGGAGAAAGGGAAACACTCCTACACTGCTGGTAGGAATGTAAATTGTTGCAACCACTATGGAAAATAGTATAGAGATTCCTCAAAAAATTAAAAATAGAATTAAGGGGAGAATTTGGTCTAAATAATTGAGAAATCCAGAAGTGTATCTGGCTCCAGAGATGAGTGAATCCAGGGTCAGAAATAATATTGCCAGGGCTCAGAGTCTCTCCGTCTGTCTCCAAGAGAAAGTCCCTTAAATCTTGATTTCTCATAGGTCAAGTTCAGGGTTCTTTCCTATCTCCAAATCAAAATCTGTGTTTAGAGGGCTTGAGTAAACATAAGGAACAGTCTGCTACACATAACCAACTCTGTTAACAACATTGGAAAGAGAGGGCACCATGATACACCAGCGCAGGACACCGACAAGAGAAGGAGAAAAACAGAGGAAAGAGGTGACCTTACCAGTTAAAGGAAGAAAGGATTCTGTGATCCACTGCCTTCAAAAGGGGTGCTCCAGGCATATATATTGATTGAAAGAACAGGTTTGTCTCTCAAAAATGTCACCCGTCTCTCTCTATCTTCTTGTGTTGTTATTTCCCTTTCAATGCTGAACTAAGTGATGGTTTTAACCGGTTACAGTCGAGGGCAAGCCAAACAGATGGTCTGTCCTAGATCCTCCCTTCTCACTTTGGGGGAGGGCTACGAATGACTTTCCCTAAAATTGTGCTACTGTGTAGAAGCTGTCTGATAAATATTAATGACTGAAAACTTTAGATTCACCTTCGGTTAATTCGGTGATTCAAGCCACCTAAAATATTATAGATTAGTCCCAAACAATATTTAACGGATTTGCTAAGATTTTCTATTAAGCCCAGCACAGTAGTCAGCATGGATTAGCTGAAGGTCAATCACAATGTGTAACACTTCTGGTGCCAAACACCTAATAGCAGATGGTTCAGATGAGATATAGGAATTAATGTCAATGGTTGGCAAACTATATTCAGTTTGTAGTTTCAACAGTGACATTTCAATTTTTTAAAAAAAGACCTATCTTGTTAGTCCTACCCATATTCTGTCAGTTGTAATACCTTCCATCAAAACAAAAATGTTTATATGCTCAGTTGCAAGCCTGCCTATAATAATAAGTTGTGCCAACATCTGAGAGGTTTATATTGTACAAAAAGGAAAAGTAATCGCCTCAAAAGGAAGATGCAATTCCTAAAATTTTCTCTATGTATTACAGAACAGTTGTTGGATAATCTGAGAAATCTTCTTGTGGTGGTGTTTTACTTAGAATCTGAAATAGAGTTCAGTCAGGTTTCCTATTACTTTGCTGAGAAACGGTTAACTTTCTAACTAAAAAGCCACTATGTTTAGACTGTCATCATTATCCTAAAGTCTTTTATTTCTATAGAGTTTTACAGTTTAAGTACTTCTACATATATATTTCTTGAGAGTTCTATAACACACAAAATTACTCACTCATAATATCTGAGACTAGAATTGTTCTAGATTAAACTGTACCTAAAGTTTGTCTCAAAACCAGAAGACCCATGCACTAATGGTCAATTAATCTATGACAAAGGAGGTAAGAATACACAATAGAGAAAAGACAGTCTCTTCAATAAATGGTGCCCAGGAAACTGGACCACTACATGTAAAAGAGTGAAATTAGAATATTCTCTAGGAGTTTCCTTCGTGGCTCAGTGGTTAACGAATCCGACTCAGAACCATGAGGTTGCGGGTTCGATCCCTGGCCTTGCTCAGTGGGTTAAGGATCCGGCGTTGCCGTGAGCTGTGGTGAAGTTTGCAGAAGCGGCTCGGATCCCGTGTTGCTGTGACTGTGGCGAAGGCCGGCGGCTACAGCTCCTGTTAGACCCCTAGCCTGGGAACCTCCATATGCCGCGGGTGCGGCTCTACATAAAAAGGCAAAAAGACAAAAAAAAAAAGAATATTCTCTAATACCATGTACAAAAATAAACTCAAAATGGAGTTACCACTGTGGTACAGTCAGTTAAGGATCCAGGTATTGTCTCTGCAACAGCACAGGTTCAATCCCTGAACCAGCACAGTGCATTTAGGATCCAGCATTGCTGCAGCTATGGCTCGGATTTGATCTCTGGCTCAGAAACTGCCATTTGCTGTGGGTGCAGCCAAAAAAAGAAAGAAAGAAAAATAAATAAATAAAAACTCAAAATGGATTAAAGACTTATATGTAAGACCAGATACTGGAAAACTCCTAGAACACTCTTGGACATAAATCACAGTGATATTTGTTCTCATCCATCTCCTACAGCATCAGGCACAAAAGCAAAAATAAACAAATGGGACCTAATCAAACTTACAAGTTTTCTGGGTTTTTTTTTTTTTGTCTTTTTGCCTTATCTAGGGCCGCACCCGCAGCATATGGAGGTTCTCAGGCTAAGGGTCTAACAGGAGCTGTAGCTGCCGGCCTTCGCCACAGCCACAGCAACGCGGGATCCGAGCCGCGTCTGCAACCTACACCACAGCTCACGGCAACACCAGATCCTTAACCCACTGAGCAAGGCCAGTGATCTAACCCTCAACCTCATGGTTCCTAGTCGGATTCATTAACCACTGAGCCACAATGGGAACTCCACAAGTTTTTGTATAGCAAAGGAAATCATAAGCACAGCAAAAAGACAGCCTATGGAATGGGAGAAAATATTTGCAAATAAAGCAACAGACAAGGGCTTAATTTCCAAAATATACAAACAACTTATACAACTCAATATCAAAACAAAAACAAACCAATCAGTCATAAAATGGGCAGAAGACCTAGATAGACATTTCTCCAAAGAAGACATACAGATGGGCAACAGGCACATGAAAAGCTGCTCAGCATCACTAATTATTAGAGAAATGCAAATCAAACTATGACAAGGTATCACTTCACTCCAGTTAGAATGACCATCATCAAAAAGTCTACACGTAATAAGTGCTAGAGAGGGTGTGGAGAAAAAGGAAGCCTCCTGCACTGTTGGTGGAAATGTAAATTGGTATAGCCACTATAGAGAACAGTATGGAGGTTTCTTCAAAAAGAGTTACCGTATGATCCAGCAATCCTACCGCTGGACATATATTCAGAAAAAAAAAAAAAACTAATTCAAAAAGATCCAATCCAGTGTTCATGGCAGCACTATTTACAATAGGCAACACATGGAAGCAAACTAAAAGTCCATTAACAGATGACTATATAAAGAAGATGTGGTGTATGTGTGTGTGTGTGATATTATATATATATACATATATTGTATATTAGAATATTACTCAGCCATAAAAAGGAATGAAATAATGCCATTTGCAACAACATGGATGGATCTAGAGATTATCATACTAAGTGAAATAAGTCAAAAAGAGAAAGACAAATACTATATATTGCTTAAACGTGGAGCCTAAAAAAATGATACAAATGAACTTATTTACAAAAGAATCTCACAGACATAGAAAACAAACTTATGGTTATCATAGGAGAAAGGGGGAATAAATTAGGAATTTGGGGATAACATATGCACTACTATACATAAAGTATATAAACAAAGACCTACTGTATAGCACAGGGAACTATATATATTCAATACCTTATAATAATCTATAGTGGAAAAGAACCTGATAAGGAAAGTAGATATATGTGTGTGTATACATATATATATAAGCATATTTAGAACAATGTGTTATACAACTAAAACATCATAAATCAATTATACTTCAATTTTTAAAAAACCCAGAACATCATAAGGAATTGACAAAATTACCACATGCCTGTAATTACAATGCAGTATTCTAATAGAGTTTTTAAGACTCCACATTAGAAGCAAAAAGCAGCACATTGTCTGGCCAATGAACTGAGTTAATTTAACATCACTAGAAGTCATTTTCATGTGGGTAGATTATGCCATCACTAACTACTGCCACTGTGAAAAGTCCTGCTTCAATTAATGCTATAGAATTTTATAAAATCAGTGATAATTGTTTGAAAAAGAGGTCATTTATAACAATTCCAATGTTTGGGTGTTTGAAGTATTTAGACTCCCACATAAATGATTCTTTCTAATATGCTTGCAACTTTGAAGAGTAAAACTTGTAATGAAATACAACTGGAAAACACCCCACACTACCCTCATTTCACACACATTCATTCAAATGATATTTCTTGATTTCTGACTTCTGACTTCTGATTAGGATGTAAGAAGATGGAAAGACTGTGCTCCTACTTTTAAAAAGCTACATAATTTGCAAAATCCCACCTGTTTAAACCCCATCAAAAAGCTATTCACAGGAAAACCAACTCACCCAAATCTGAAGAAAGGCAGGTGTTTCCAATGAAATGAGGGACATGAACTTTTGTGTATATGGGGCACAAGTTGAAACCATTTAAGCTGGTAAGAAGAATTCAGATAAAATTCATAACAAATTACTGTAGTCCCACTACAGCAGGAGTGTACAGAGGCCCCGCTAGTCACAGACAGACCAGCACCATGAAGGAGGATTTTTCCAGGATCTCTCCCTCTCATATGCTTTTTCATGATCACTTAGTGAGTTCTGCAAAGGGACAGGAATTCTCCTGTGTCTACAGCTCTCAGGGTTCTGTCCTCTCCTGTTGTTGAGGGTGACAAATAGGCATGTGACTTGGTACTCAACATCATTAAGCATTAGAGAAATACAAGTAAAAGCTATAATAAGATATCATTACAGACCTATTAGAATGACTACACCAACCTTACCAAGTGTTGGTGAAGACACAGGGCAACTGATCACCTCATACAATGATGGGAGGAATGCAAACATGGAATGAAACAGTTTGATGGTTTCTTTAAAGGTTAAATATATACCTACCACATGACATGTCTATTCCACACCGTGTATTTATCAAAAATGAGGAGGAAAAGGAGGAAGAAATTATATTCCCATACAAGGATCAGTGGATGTTCATAGCAGTATTATTTATAATAAGCTAAAATTGGAATCAACCCAAATGTCCATAAACTGGTGAATAGGTAAACATACTGTGGCACTTCTGTGCAATGGAAATCAGCACTAAAAAGAAATTAACTCTTGTTGCAACAACAACATGACTTAAATCTCAACATAGTTCTACTGAATGGAAAAAGCCAGGTAATAATAAGAGTATACACTGTATGATTCCATTTCCGAAAAAAATCTGAAAAATGAAGATTAATCTGCACAGAAAAGGAAATAACTAGTGGTTGCCTAGGGGAGGGGAAGACAGGGAAGGACAGAAAAGTGAGATTACAAAGGAGAACAAAGAAATTGTGGTGATGGTTTCAAGGGTGTATAAATATGTTGAAGCCCACCAAACTGTATTATTTTAACATATGCAATCTATGGTACTTAAATACTTCTTTAAAACTCTTTAAATGACATAGAAATTCTTAATTTTTTTGATATAAAATATGACAAAAAAATGCATTCTTTCGTAATCTAGCATTGTTTTAGGAACACAGTATTTGTCCTGCATCAACCTATCAGAAAACCGGATTGGATTAAGATGGTGGAATAAAGGGACTGGAGGTCAGCTCCTCTCAAAAAAACAACAAAATTACAACCAAATACCAAGCAACCTTCAACCAAATGGACTGGAAACTTTCAAAAAGATATTCTACTCCAGGAGACAAAGAGGAGACCACATCAAGAGGTAGGAGGGGCACTTACGTGACATAAGCAGCCCCATACCTCCTGGGTGGGAAGCCCTACAGACTGGAAAGTAACTCTATCACAGAGACTCACCTATAGGACTGAGAGTTCTGAGCCCCACATCAAATCCCCATGCCTGGGAATCTGGCACATGGAGAAAGATCCCCCTGAGCATCTAGCATTGAAGGCCAGTGGGGCTTCTGTGCAGGAGCTCCACAGGACTGGGGAAAGAGGAGACCCCATCATTGAAAGGTGCACACAGAATTTCACGTGCACTGTGTCCCAGGGCAAAGCAGTCTCCATAGGAATCTGGATGGAACCTGACTGCAAATTTTGGAGGATCTCCTGGGAAAATAGGGGTGACTGTGCCTTGTTGTGGGGGACAGGCATTGGAGGTGAAGCTCTTGGGAACATTCATCAGCCTGTATTTCTCTGGAGGTGGCCATTTTGGGGAAAATCTGACCCCTCCCATCAGCGCTGAGAAACCCCGGGCCAAACAATAATCCAGGTGGGATCATAGCTCCACTCATCAGTAAACAGGCTGCCTAAAGGCCCCTCAGGCACACAGCCAACCTCTAATCTCACCCAAAGACAAAGGCCCACCCACCAGAGGGATAGGAATCAACCCCACCTACCAGTGGGCAGGCACCAGTCCCTCCTATCAGGAAGCCTACAGCAAGTGCCCACATACCAACTTCAGCCACAGGGGAGGCAAACAAAAGAACTAAGAGAGGCTACAACTCTATTGTCTGCAAAAGGTCACCACACCAAAAGTCTATAATAATGAAAAGACATAAAACTATAACTCAGATAAGGGAGAAAGAAAAAAGCCCAGAAAAACGGCTCAGTGATGAGGAGATTATCAGCCTCCCAGAAAGAGACTTTAGACTGTTGATGTTGAAGATGATGCAAGACATTGGATATAAACTGAAGGCAAAGATTGATAATTTACAGGAAACACTGAGCAAAGAAATACAAGACATAAAAATTAAGCAAGAAGAGATACAAAATACAATAACTGAAATAAAAAATTCATTAGAAGCAGCCAACAGTAGAATACAGGAGGCAGAAAATGAATAATCTGGAGGACAGATTAGTGGAAATCAATAATGCAGAAGAGAAAACAGATAAGGATTGAAAGGAAGTGAGCAGAGTCTCAGAGAACTCTGGAATAATGTTAAATGCACCAACATCTGTATTATAAGGGTGCCAGAGGGAGAAGAGAGAGAGAAGGGGACAAAAAATATTCGAAGAGATAACAGCAGAAAAATTCCCTAATATGGGAAAGGGACCACTCATTCAAATCCAGGAAGTGCAGCAAGTACCATATAAAATAAACCCAAGGTGGAACACCCTGAGACATATAATAATCAAAATAACCAAAATTAAAGACAAAGAGAAAATATTGAAAGCAGCTATGGAAAAGAAACAAATGACATACAAGGGAACCCCAATAAGGTTATCAGCAGATTTCTCACCTGAAACTCTGCAGGCCAGAAGGCAATGGCATGATATACTTAACATGATGAAAGGAAAAAACCTCCAACCAAGATTACTTTACCCAGCAAGGCTCTCATTCGGATTTGAAGGAGAGATCAAAACCTTTACAGATAAGCAGAAGTTAAGAGATTTCTGCAACACTAAAACACCTTTACAACAAATACTAAAGGAACTTCTCTAGGCAGAAAAGAGAAGGCCACAAAAAGAAAACAAAAACA